>CM076452.1:34070146-34458106 GCA_038419695.1 Scomberomorus guttatus
GGGACATGCTTAAATTAAAATGAGACATTGTCAGTGTTATTAGTTACACTTGTGCTACTCTTATTAAAATGTTACTGTTTATATCAGAAATCAAACTTTATGTCTGTCTTTAAAGTAGATTTTTTGACTTTAATTGGGAATCTACAGTATATGTATTTCAAATCACACTCCAGCTGTGGAATGACTGAATTTCTGTCACTGCTGATTGAGCTTCCTAGTCTTTTTTGTTATTGTTGTTTAAATCATTTCTTTCCCACTGTTTTCCCTGCCTCATTGGATGAAACCAACCACACAATAAAAGTTCACTGTGGGAATACAAGTCTCCTAATATGGCTACCACAGACATTCAAATGTTCATATTATTAGCAAAACTATGGATAAGGCAGTGTATTCCCTTCAAAGAGAGAAAGAGAAAAAAAAGTACAATTATATGGAACTGCCCTTCTTTTTGTGATTTGAGGACACATATGGAGTCCAGTTGCTCTGCTGGAGCCCACCAAGGCAAACATCTGTTTCAACCTTCTTCTTTCAACAGCCACCTATTCTTAAAAAACAAAACCAAACAAAACAAAAACAATGCAGAGCTGAAGGCAACCCTTGAGGATATAAAACAGTAAAACTAATTTGTCTTTCTACAGAATGAATTGGCAAGGTGAATCCAAATGGCAGCTGTGATCCCTTAATGCTTTTATCTATTAAATCCGCTTCAGTAATGAAGTAGAATAAAGAATTGAGGGGCTCATTTTTTACTATCAGGTTAAGTGTGCATATTGTAGTTTTTAGTGCATGCATACAGGCAGAAAACAAATCTTAAATAATGAAAAAAAAACAATCAAAGCCTGATCCCTAAACTCTACTTTAGTTTCCAGAAGGCAGCCATTTGAGGATTAGAGGTACATAGGATCTTGGCAAGGCTTTGCATATTATATGTGTATGTGTGAGTGTGTAGTTTGTGTGTTTGTTTTTAAGTAAAACATTCTAGCGCAGAAACACAAAGCTTCCTCTAAACTGTTTTGACTTCCTTAAGGCTGGGATTGTCAGTTTATATAGGATTGGGAGTATATAGGCATTTTGGCAGGGCCAGGCGGATTAAGACAGCAAAGGAGAAGACTTGACGGGAGGAGAAAGATGATGTGAGTGCATTAGGGATTCTGATTGACAAACAAAACAGATTCGCCTGCCATCACTGTCTCTGCAGCTCTTTTTTGGTAAAAAATGCAGAATTGTGCCCTTTCATTTATTTTTTCATCCCTTGCCAAGATGTCAAACTCTTTTCTTTTTTCCTTCACTGATTTCTGTCCTGCTTGTTACATTCCTCACACTTTATTCCCTTGTTTCTCACACTTGACATCCTGTATCCTCCCTTCTTCTCTCCTGCAACCAAAACTTGCTCTACCTTCACTGTCTCCTCCTGTCATTTCTCCTGGGGATTATCTGAACCCGAGCGTCCTGCAGCTCTTCTCTAAGTAGCCCTCACAGCTGCTACAGTGGCTCAGCTTTAAAGTCTGTATAGATGGATGGGAGAGCAGATTCTGTCTTTCCCCGGCTCTCACTGAGGCCTCTTCTATTCTTCTATATTTGATTCTCCTCCTCGCCACATCTCAACAGGAAAGGAATGTAATGTTCTTTGATCTCTCCTCTCTCTTCTTTCCACTTCTCTTCCTCCCTCTCTCTAAGCACAGATATGAGGCTGTGTAGAAATAGGAAATACTCCCAGGGTTTGCCCTTCATCCTCCCCCCGTCTCCTGCAAAGCCTCCCACCCATCCATGATCTCTTCATCCGTCACCCCTCCTTCTATTGTGCTTTTTTCCCTCCTTTTCTTCTTCTTACCGACAGCGGCAGCACATTACCACAAAATGGGAACACATTTTTAAAAGATGCCACTTAAGGAAGACTTTTTTTCCCAACTATTGATGGCTCTCCATCCCTTTTTTCTGCTACTGGTGTTCCATCTCTCTCCCCGGACATCCACTACTTAATGGTGCTGACCTTTGGGCTTGTAAAGATCATTGTCCATAAAGGGAGTGCTTCTGCTAGTCATTAGCAGAGGACTCCCGGTGCGCCGGCAGTGGTGTGTGTGTGTGTGTGTGTGTGTGTGTGTGTGTGTGTGTGTTTCCAGATCGCACTTAATCCGTGATATATTTGTGTTGCTTGGAGCAGAGTTCTACACCACGACACACACACGGCATCAGACACAGCACACGGGAGGCTGCTTTGAAACTGACATACCACTTACTCCACACTGGAATAAGGTGAACTACAGCAAATCTGGCATCACATTAGACTTTAATATCAGGGTGAACCATGACCGGCATAACCTACATGTACTGCTATATGCACACACTTCAATCCTACCAAAACGGATGCAGAGCTATTACATTCATTTGCTCATGCATATTAATCATAAATGGTAAATAACAGCGCCCTTAAAGAGGTTAAATAGTCAAATGATGGATAAGTTGGAGTTTGGCACAGGTTTAATCAAACTGGTGATCAGAGATTTGTGCCATGCCAATAGCCCTCAGTTTACAGGGGCTCTGTGGGTGTGGGCATGTTGCTGCAGGTGAGACTGGTGAGAAAAGGAAATATGAACCAACAGGTTCCTGTTTGAGTAGTAGATCTATGGCACTGATTAATACTAATTCTAAACTCATTTATTATTAATTTTTCAATAACTGTAAAGACCCAGCACCATGTGTGTTTTGGTCCTTTGCACTGAAAAGAAAACTGTTTCGCTTTGAAAGCCAGTCTTGTTAGGGACTCAGAAAGCAGGCGTGTGAAACAAAAGCATCCAAGGTGAGCGACACTCCATCCACAGCTGTCTTCCCTGGTGTCTCACAAGCTCTCTACTCTGGTCCTCTGGAAACTCTGTAATAAAAGAAAATGTTTTGTCAAGTTTAAAACAGATGTATTTAGAAAATGTCTTTACTTTGTATTCTACATGCAACACATTGCTGGTAATATACACAGTTGTGAACACAAAGACCACACTAGAGTTTAATAAACCAAAAATGCATGTCAAAACACCCCTAATCCTTACATATATGACTGAAGAGGGTCCAGTTAACTCACTTCTAGCAGTTTGTTAGCTAAAACAGCTAATATTGCTAACATTGATTATCTTCTGAAGCTAACAGTTAGGTGGGCAGGTAAACCATTTAAACAGTGTTTGGTTGGAGAGGTTAACTTGATGGCTTACTTAATGTTAATGACTCCAGCAGCTCAGTGTGTCTCTGTAACACACGCTGCATTTACTAAACTGAAATTAGGAAATACCCCGAAAAATGGGATTTTTTATTATACAAAGTGAACAACTACAAATGAATTTCACTTCATGCACGGTCCAAATGTTTAAAAAGACTTCTCATTCATGTTGACTTAAATGTATAGACTTAAAGTTCACTCAAAGTAGTAGCAGTGTCAAAATAACCTAGATTGTCTCATTTTTCTGGGCTCGGGTACACCTGCAGGACTATTCAACACTGCTAAGATGGAATATATTATATATAATGTAATTGGTGCTGAAATAACCAATAAAATGTCCACACTGAAAGTCACAGCAAAATTTGGTGACAAATGTACTACATTGCAGAACATTATACATTTTTCCTAGACTTGAGTAGACATAATAACATAAATGCAAATTAGAAATACTGCTAGAAACTAGAAATATGTTTATTTTCCTTGTATGTGTTCACATTCTTGACCAATAAAGATGATTCTGATAGAACACAGAGTTGTAGCCATGATAGTAGACAATGCTTCCGATATGGATGTTGCTGCAAAGAAGCTAGAAATTCTAAAACGTGGATGCTTCACACATGTCTTCAACCCGGCAGCACAGAAGATCTATACATATATATCACCACAGTTTCCAGGTGGGCACCAAGATTATTGTCACCAATTCAGTATCCGACCAAATGTGAAGTATGGTCACACTCTCCCCTTCTGTTCCTGAGTTATGGTGTTGAATAATGGCCAGAAAAGTGTTTTTGAAGAACATTATGATGTCACAGTAAGGTTGACCTTTGACCTTTTGGATATAAAAAGTCATCACTTCATCATTTTATCCTATTTTGTGTGAAAACTTGTGTGAAACTTTGTCATAATTATCATATGAATGCTTGAGTTATGGCCAAAAAACGTGTTTTGTGAGGTCACAGTGACCTTGACCAAAAAAAAAAAAACAAATTCTAATCAGTTCATCCTTGAGTCCCAGTAGATGTTTGTGCCAGATGTAATGAAATTCCCTCCAGGTGTTCCTGAGATATCTCGTTCATGAGATGGGATGGACATGAGGTCACAGTGATCTTGACCTTTGGCCACCAAAATCTAAGTAGTTCATCTCTTAGTCCAAGTGGATGTTTGTGCCAAATTTGAAGAAATTCCCTCAAGGTGTTCCTGAGATATCGTGTTCACTAAAATGGGACGGCCAGACGGACGGACAGACGGACAGACAACCCGAAAACATAATGCCTCTGGTCACTGCTGTCGCCGGCACGGAGGCATAAAAACTCATTAGGACAAAAGCTGTCATTTAGAGAATATGTAATTAATGAAATACAATGTCATGCAGCAAGCTGCTCTTTGCTACTGTGAGTAATGTATCATTTCAGTTTGTATACTGTTAACTGATTTTTAATGCAGATGTTAATGTTAGAGCACAATACCCTGTGTGAATCTAGATTTAAAGATCGAATACAAGATGGATGTTAATGCTAGGTGTGAAGAAGTCTGTTTTTTGTTGTGTCACCTTTTGATTTCTCTTTCTCTCACTCTATTCATATTTATTTGGTTCACAGTAAACTGTCTTCAATAACATAACATACTGAGTGTATTAACATCATCAGACTTACTATAACATTTACCTTTGATTTATATTCTGATTTAGATCTATTTGGCAAATTAAAATAATTTGGTAAAAAATAGTATGAATGAATCATTTGTCATCTTGTATTCAAAATTAGTAAAATAAAATGTATGCATCTGAGCAAAGAGAGAGAGAGTTAACGGTACTTCAAAGACCCAGAGGGAGAAAGAGTGGTAGCAGATGAAAAAGGGCCCACAAGAGTGAACAAAACCTTAATCAACAAATATCCTACTTTTCTTTAACCTCTATCCTCACAGCGTCCTTCATGAAAAAAAATTGGTTTTCAAAAGAATGAAAAAAGAAAAAAAGGCTTCTTGGGACATATCCATGAATGCAGATTTGCCAGGCTGTGTCAAAATTAATACTGTTCCCAAATAATCTCCAAAATGATACAGCCCATAAAGAAAAGAGTGGAAAAAGCCCATTATCATTCATATGGCACATTGGAAGAGTTTCAACCCCTGCCAAGGCCAATCGGGGGGGGGGGGGGGGGGGGGGGGGGGGGGATTCCAAAAGTAAAACTCTGCAGGGAGCCGCAGACTCACAGCTCACTGAAATGCTCTTCTGGGAAAACTATTCAACAAAGTAGCGATTTGAAAACAACAATAGAAAAAATCATCTTTTCTTTATACAAATACAAGACAAAAGTATTCATTACAGTGTGATTCACAGCACTGACATCCTCAAAAGAGAAATGCTGTCCTGAAATTGAATTCACCGGTGGCCCATAGAATCATGGACAGAAATCAAAATCACTGTGCTGTATTGAGTGTTCTATTTATATAGAAAGAAAGAAAGAAAGAAAGAAAGAAAGAAAGAAGAAAGAAAGACATGCAATTTCCTAAACCTTGTATTTTTTTCCCCCAAAACTGTAACATTTTCATGCGGCAGCATGGTCAGTGGTATGAGTTTTAGGTAAATGCCAAAGATCATAAAATGGAGCTAACCTGATTCCTGCCAGCAAAAAATAGGATTTCAGACATTTAATATCTGAAAAGTACCAAGAAAGATGTGTCTCTGATGTGTCCTATACTGTATTTAAATGTGTTTGTATGTCAGCCAAGGGCGTAAGCAAAATAAGCAGCTGCTAAAGGCCCTGCACAGCCACCAGGGGACCCCCAAAGGAACTAATGAATAATGTAAAGTCTCAGATTTCAGACCGACTTTAGCCCTGCGTGAAAAAGCGCACCCCTGTCATTAATTTAAATGAAGCCACAAATGCTGCAGGGGTGCCAACACAGAGGGCTCCAGCAAAAAACAAGCAAGGTCATCCAGCAAAAAGTTAACCCTGGCTCAGATTTTTGCCAGACTGCAACGCAACGTCATCCGGTAAGGCACTGCAGGGGATAATCAAATACATGCACATGAACAGCATATTTCTAGTGCTTACCTTGCCATCATCATGGTGAAAAGATAAAATATTTGTGGCCGTGATAACTTTGCAGAGTTGTAAAATCCGATCTCTGAGTATTATAAACTTCTGTGCAGTGTTTTGGCTTCTGATAAATCTTCACACTCATGCGTCTGTTACTCAAATTGGTATTCCTGGATTGTATTTAAAGGAATTTTCCCTTGCCACTGTCGGCAAGTGTTTGCTCATGGGGGAATGTTGGGTCTCTCTCTGTAATAATATTGTAAAGAGTACGGTCTAGACCTGCTCTATATGAAAAGTGCCCTGAGATATCTTCTGTTATGATTTGGCGCTATATAAATAAAATTGACTTCACTTGACTATTTCATGTCTCACTGGTACCTGAAGCAGTAAACCTCCACCAACACAACTCCTTGTATTGTTTTAATGCAGGGGTTGTTTTCTGTCTGAACAGCCACTCAGGGTTTGTTTGTTCATTTTTGCTCAAAAGTTGTTGTTTTTTTCTTTTATTAACTGTAAATTATATTACTGTATGCACTAATGTTTTATATTTGTTCAGTTTCTTCCTTTCAGTGACTGGAGTTGCACATAATGCTCCTTTCATACAGGAGGTGCAAAAATTATGTAGGTATACTGGATGCACATTAAACCAATGTTGGATCCATTCATATGAATGATATAAAGCTGTCATAGTTTTGCAAATACCCATTATTATTAGAAATCTCTCTGATCTAATTTACCTTTAAACTGTCTTTGAATTCTACCCTCACAGCTGCTTAACCTGGCCTCATATCTACATTATATCTGCTTAGGCCAAGCTTCAATGGCTGGCCCAACTGACTTGATAGGCAGTTTCATCTGAATGCCATGACCTGCTCAGTTTTCCAACCACCACCACTGTTTATCTAGTCCCATTAGTCTTACTAGTAGCCAATAGTTAGCAACCCTTCTGGTATGAGAAACGATTCCATACATGAATTGTGTCCCTGTCTTACCAAAGAGAAAAAGAACATGGTTTCAATATGAAGTTGTGTATGTAAGAGTGCAGGTACGTCCACCATCTCAATGCAATGACTGGTGATTGTTTGAGTTGGGCCTGCGACAAAGAGAAGGCTCAACAGTGTGTTCCAGCATCCAAGAACCACCCCCCTCTTTACCTGCATCTACACACTCAACATGGCCCTCTAAAGCAAGTTATGTTCACTATTACATCAACAGCTACCCTCCAAAGGTGGCTTTAGCAATTAGATTTCAGTCCCCCTTTAATACATCTTAGATGCATTTATACTTAAGATCAGATAGCTATCCAATCTGCCAGACACACGAGGTGAGGTATTAGAGTTCCAGCCCAAACCTAGTTACCTGCCTGCCTGTTTATTACTCTTACCTGCTCTTTGTTTTTGCCTCCCTGCCTGATTCTGTCTTTTCAACTTTATCTGTGTACAAATCCTGTTTCTGATTACTCGCTGCTGGGTTCAGAGACATTTACAGCTTCATATTTAGGTTTGGATGGAGAAAATGAAACTTTTCCATGTCCATCTTGGTGTATGCCTGTATATCTGTCCCTCATTTGTGTTATCAATATAGCCAAACACAGAGATGTCATTGACAGGGGTAGATCTTTAGAGACCTTTTCAAATTTCCTGATCACTTCTTCTTTGTAATCTACTTTACTTTAGACACATTTAGATGTGTATGTGCTGATAATTCAGCATGATAATTATGCACACAGCCTACCCTAAAAGGAAAAAAAAAATACTACAGTTAAGCCACTACCACTCCTGGCAGCAGCTACAAGTTTAGAGCCATTTAAATATCTAAAACTGCTTTGCATTTTGCTGCATCATGTCCCAACATGCCCTGAGAAAAAAACAACAGGAAGACCCTGCTGATGTATTCCATTGATCTGACTTTGCTGTTGTAAATAGCCACAGCTGCAGCATGCTGATTTGAGCCACTATCTACCTTCCTGTACTTTGCATTTTACAAAGGTGTTGTTAGGGCCTAACAGTCTGATTTATCCAAAGTGTAGTCCGCAGTCATATGAAAAATGTAATCTATTGCTTCGGTGTGTCTTGTGAGAACTAGTTAGTGATCTTTTCTGCTTTCTGTTTCATTGTTTTTACTCACACAACATTGAAGAAAACTTCTGGAACTGTACACATATGTACATGCTGATGAAGGAATGATTCTTCAAAAGAGCTGTCAGTTTTTAGGTACACCTAAAAGACACCTGCAATTTTCTCTTAGTGGAGATGACTCAAATACAACTAAAAAGACACAATTTGAGCTCAAGTTTGATTGGCTTTTTAAATTTGTAGTTGTAGTTGCCCTTGGTGTGTCATTATAGTTACAATAATAGTATCCATACACAACAGACCTACCAACACTCACATTTTTCCTGAGTTTCTCCCGTATTTTCACCCCCTCTCCCACTGTGCTCCCGTTTTGTTGTTTCTCCTGGGAAACACCCGTAATTTTTCAATCAACCATTATTATGAATAATCATCATACACACAGATCCATACGTTTGTTGTTTGTGTAACGTTACCCAAGTTGCCAGATCGTCTATTAAACAATCTACACACACAATGCACACACAACATACAATTTCAACCCATCTGTCACTACAACCTGATTCAGGGGGCGTGTGCACCGCTGCTCTCTGTGCAGCTGTCCTCTGTCCTCCGCCCTCTGCTGCTGATGTGATTCACTGCCTGCAGGTACTGCTGGTCAGCCAACAGCTAAGTTTACAAGAATTTGCCAAATTTTAAGATACATGGTAAACTCAGATAAACAGTTAGGCTACAGCTTTGGTGTTATTAGCTTAACCAGCATGCTGTGGTTGTGTAAAAAATACCAGCGGTGGATGGGTTTTGTTGCACTTACAGTAACGAGCATAGTTGTCATCAACTTGAGTAAAATGTTATCTTTCACTTCATCCGCCCCCGAAAAAACAGCCTCCCGCATTTTGAAACATAAATGTTGGCAGGTATGAGACACAAAGAGGCCATCAAACAAATGGAATCAACATATCTACATTGTTTATAATGAGATCAAACATTAACAATTCAATCATAAAGTCTCAAAGTAACAACAATAAATTCACTTTTTTGAGTCAATAAATTACATGTAGAGTCTCTTTATTATACTATCAACTGATTTGGTTTCATTTTAATAGCAGGTCCTTGCCTTTTTCCTGTCAAAATTGAGAAATTCTTTCTTCTAGACCAGTGATTTGTTAACATGCTGTGGTGGAGAAGCAGGCTTAAATGTCTCATTGAGTAATGATTTAAATTTTTGCATTTTGGAGGTGACAAGGAATTAGTCCATATTGGATGAGTATGCACCTCACAATTTACATTCTATGCCAAAGCTCAGTGACAATGCAGGGAATAGTCTGCACTTCATGTAGCGAGGTGGGAAGTAAGATGTGGAGGTCCGAGTATTGGACACAAGAGTAGCGTGTCTGGCTCAATGCAGGAGACCCAGGGCCAACTCTAGCCATTTTGGTGCCCTAGGCGAGATTAGGATTTGGTGCCCCCCCTCTCACAACCACATTACCCCACCACCACATTACCCTACCAGTACTGCCTCATCACCACTTGCTCATTCTATGGTAAAAAATATGGACAACAAACAACACAAACACAACAATGGTTTCAAGACAAAAAATATATTTTTATTTTTATAAATTAAAATCACTTCTCAAACAAACAAATCATGTATCAAAGAATTAATAAACTATTAAATATTACCAACTATCTTTACCTGTTAGAAACATCCAAGACGCTGGCACTTGGTTATTCATAGATTACCCTTGATAGATTACACCTTCCATGATGTCATGTGCCTAGAATGTTCTGGACTGTTCTCATGGGTTTTGAGCGTTTCACTGCAATTTTTCCAGTCATTAAGTCCATTACTGATTAGTTTGTAGTTTTTTTTGTTTTGTTTTTTTATGAGAACAGCTTGCAACAGAAGCAGTAAAGACTATTTTTTCTTGGAATATACCACCCAGCTCTTGATTTTCTCTGCATTCATACTTTTTGGTGAAAGTGGTGGTGATGGGAACTTCTCCCATCCTCTCTTTTTGGAAATGTAGAGTCTTATTTTACCTGATATGGCCCTCTGCTGACTAACTCCATTGTCACCATATCAGACTGAGCTGTCCAGTCAGCAGGATCTATAGGTGCTGCCTTAATGGACTCATGTACTTCAGGATATGTTCCAGTTGATGGGGTGTCTGCAGGCTGAGTAGTAGCAGTGTATGGTGTGCTTGTTGTTCCTTCACCTGCAGGCAAATTTAAGCACACATGCAAATATAGTTATTAGTCCTTTAGTAAGGACACACAATGATTCATAAATTACAACACGTCAGGCAAACACATCTGAAGCATAAAATATAGTTAATGGTTGACCAGTACTGTTCAATTACACAAGTGAAAAAAGAAGGTCAAGAATCTAGGTTTAAATTATTGTTGATGGGAATATGTTATTCTAGCTTTAATGTGTCCTGTAGACAACTTGAATAAATAAAGATGGTTGCAGTCTATTAATGATTAGTATTTAAGATAACTATGTTCCTTTTCTTGATATAGAAATGATATTTATGGTTTAATATATTTTATTGTACTAGTGTTACCATGATAATGCATGACCCTGAACTGACCTCCCTGCCAAGTGGGTGTCTGCTAGCAGGACATTACCCAAAATTCAAACACTGTGACAGAATGGAGATTGAACAGACCTCCTGAGAAACCATTTCTGATCAATAATTTGAGTTATGGCCTGAACTAAAAGCATAAAGCTTGACCCTAAGGCCACTTAGAGAAAGACCAAACAAACCCCTACCGTAAATGGGACACAGACTCTCACCAGACCAAAGCCATAAACTCTAACTCACATTCCTGAGGACTTTTGTGAAGCCTCCCTGCAAATCTGAGGCAAACCTGGGTTTCATGTGAATTAAAATCATTATGCAAGTTATGTATTTGCCATGTAAATACAAGAAGAATGGTATAACTTTGACAATTGTGTGACTATCTACTAAGGAGATATTAAACTTTGATTTTATTACATTTTTACTACATGTAACAATACTGCCCTCTAGCAACAAGAGTTAAATTCCCTTATGTTAAGAGTTAATGAATGTTTGGGAACTATGAAATTGTATTTTAAATAAATAAGTAGTTGTATTGAAGGAGTGAATTTTCTGAAGTAATAGAAATGCAAAGACATGTTTGAAGAGTTTCAGGTTTAAGTTTTCTGGTATTATTAAACAATAGGCATATTGAATGTTTTTTTATATTATGAAGTAAGAGTTGTGTTGAATTTATATTTGAATATGTTCTTGAAGGTTCTTGAATCACATAAGTGTTAACTTTAATCCTATATGGATTAGCACATTAGATAGGAAGTCACCTTGAATGCTTGAAGTTACAGAAGTAATGAAATAATAAAGTATTAATACTCCTACTTAAGAAACTATTAAATAATAGATAATATTGGTATTTGACTTGAAGATTTCTTAAATGGACCCATAATTCAATGTAGTTCTAGCTCATTAATTTTTTTTTTGTTTGTTTTGGAAAAAGGTCCAGTAGGTGGCAAAACTGCCTTAAAAATGAATGAAAAAATGAAAAAAAAAAGAATGAATGAATAAAAGTGAAAGAAACTAAATCTGTGTGTGCAAGCTGCAATTCCCATGGCTTTCTGTCACTGTGAGGTTTTAGAAAATGGTTAAAGGTTTGGCCAAAGTATTGGCATAATAAAAATAGATTCCCTAGCATCCATTTGTGGAAAAAACAAAACACTCCAGATGTACAGGATGAGTAACACATGTTCATAACTGATTGTGAATATTTGATAGGATTATAGCAAAAATGTGTCTGGATTTGGCCATATTGACATTAGTTACATAACTGCAGCTGTAACATACAATGAACAGAACTCACCTGCTGCAGGCTGTGTTTCAGTGGAGGCAACTGGAGTGCTTGATACGGTACTGGATGTTGCTTGACCTGCAGCTGTATTCAAACATACAGTACATCCATACTGTTACACCACTGCACTAAGTCCTTTGTCATTCTACTGCATATAAAGTAGGACTGTACAAATAAGATTTATTTAATTTGACTGAGACGTACATTTAATTAGTAACAATGTGTAATTGTAACATTCAACAACAACAACAACAATGATAATAATAATAATAATGACAAAATAGCAGTGTATTATCAATAACAGAGAGATCACAAATAACTGGAGCAAACAACGTGTTTTACCTGTAGCTTTTTCAGGTTCGCTCAGCAAAATTGTATGAGTACTCACAGGTGTGATAAATACATCGTCACATGACTAACTATCACAGTCTTAATTTTTTTTAAAGTGAGCTTTTTACAAAGGGCATGACAATAAAAATAAATTTTTCAAAAAATATGACATGGTCAATATTACACAGAGTTACAAGAATTATACCATTTTACATAATTTAAATTTGATTAGAAAAACTATCGCCGGTAAACAACTGACCTAATAGTATGAGCTAAATTTCCTTAGCAGAACAGACTATTGGTCCTACAGCTGTCCCTCTACACCACTAAATGGGAAGGATGAGTCCCAGGGGACTTGTTAGAGTCCAAATTACCTGTGGAGAGAGATACAAGTTAATATTTACATATCACAGACAAGAACTCAAATCCTGTGTTCACTTAGGTCCATAAGGTTTAATAGTATTCAATTCATAAATCCAAATGCCTCCCTTCTTAAGAGCTGGTTAGTCAAATTACCAACTGTTGTATTGGGTCGCACTCTTTCAATGCAATAAATTTGAGTGCCTTGCAGTGCCTAGCAATGGCATAATCCATATTCCCATTTCTAATGACAGCCTTATGCTCAGCAACTCTCAGTTTGAGATGGCACTTTGTTTGGCCTACATACATTAAGCTACATGGGCATTTCAAGATGTAAATGACATGTGTAGAGAGACAATGAATTCTTAACGAATTCTTTTATATCATATATATATATATGTTTTTTTTCTTCTTTTTTTTCTTTGAGGGCAACCAGCGCCCACCAGATAATGCAATTAATGTTTGCATTTCTATTGTTTGCAATCACATTTTTTCTTTAACCTTTACAATACCATAGTTGCAATGTGCAGATATTGTATAAAGTGAGAATAAATAAGAAAAAAAAAATAATAATAAATAAATATTTTTAAAATGTTATTTTCATCTGTAATCTGGAGTTTTTCTGAATCATGACATTTTTGTCTGGCAACAGGGTTGGACAGCTTCATACAATCTCTGAAATTACATTACATCACTGAAAGTTAATTTTCAGTTGTATTTCATTCCTCTGTCCATACTAAATGCGTGCTTCCTCTCTCTTGTTTGCCAACAAATGCTTTCTGTTTTTTGTATTTTGTACTTCTTGACTGAATGCATTTGTTATTCAACTTAATGAAAGTTAATTTGAGACTCATTTTCCATTTATCAATTTCACTTGTCATCCAAATATGTTGATGGCAGTTGCTTAGACTTAATCTACTTGTTGGTCCCCACATCCAAAAAGCTGAATTATTTCCTGCTCTAGACCACCTAAGAATCTGCAAAATTTCAGTGTTGCTGCCTGGCACTCCATGCTTACAAAGTACAAGACAACATCATAAATAAACACATTTTCATTTTCTGTCATCCACAATTATGGTTACATGCAATAACTCTTTGAAGATGTGAGCCCATATTTATCAAACTTCTAAAAATTATACATAAGGACTCTCTGTTGAGCAATAAGACACATTTATCAAGCAACTTAGTCCTACTTAGAGCAAAGCAGAAGACTAACCTTTAAAAACAATTCTAAATGTACAGTACCAATCAAAAATTTGGACACACATTCCCATTCCCTTGAATGAGAAAAAGTGTGTCCAAACGTTTGACTGGTACTGTATGTCCGGACCAGGAATAACCATTGTTTTCTGCAGAAACAGATCTAGTTTTTAAAGTTTTTAAAAAGTTCATTCATTTTTTATGAAACCCATGATAGCCCTAGGAAATAATAATAATTTGCTATAGTAGTGTTTTCACAACAATGTGAAATCGACAACAATCTAACATATTTATAATGTATAAATATATAAATAGGGATGAGATAAGAGGGGATTGGCTCAAATGGAAACAAAAAGAAAACCAAAGCAGAGCAGGGAAAAGAAATCTGCTGCTGGGAAATCATAAGGATAATTTAGTATCACAAACAAAATCCATGCCAACTTTGTTTGTGTTGTTTGCACCCCTGATAAATGAAAAAAAGAAAAGAAAAAAAGGACAAATTGGTGCAACATCTTATTGCAAATGTTGAAATCAAAAGCAAATAATTCTAGCCATCTAAAATGTACTCTTAACCAACTTCAGAGACCCCTGTAGCTCTCATAAATTTAAGAGCATTTTTAAGTTTTAAGAAATTTGATCAGAACAGCTTCTACACTTTGAGTAGGAGTTAAAGTGAAGCACTGATAAATATGTGCTGTGATTTGAGCCGTTATGTGGTGTAGAGAGCTTATTTAGCTTTGCATTTGGATGTGTTTTTACAAGCTAAAGCAGGATGTTAAGTTGCTCTTTTACTTTTAATGAAGCTAAAATTGCCCTAAAATGTCCCAGCTTCCTCTAAAATTGTCACAAAAACGTTCTACAACTCCAGCCCTCACAGGTCGGGTGACATCAGCACACCACAAACAATAAATCACAGACAAACAATAATTTACCACTTCCTCACAAATCAGCATGGATAGATAACCTTAAATCTCAGCTAATTACTCCTTATCTCACCTGCCAGTTCCCTTAGCAGCAAACACTTTCAAGTGCATTTACAGAAAAAATCATTAGTTTTAAAATTTGTTTTATTGATGCTAATAGGTCTGTCTGCCCACTGACTGCTGGTGTCCATTCTCCACCTTTCTTAAGTTCACTTTGCACCAAACTGGGTAGCAAGATGGGCAAGATAACAACGTGTGTGTGTGTGTGAGTGTTGTATAGTGTATGAGAGTTATATAACAAAGAAAAATGCTCTAACATAGCAAACATAACTGAGCAAGAGAACAGCTACGAGAGAGTGTGTGTGTTCTCAGGGTGACTCAACCCTGAACTTATCCTTGCAATGTCCATGTCATGCTTTACCCTTCGATTAACAACAAACAAAATGCTTTTCTTTGCTCATGTTAAAGTGTGAAAACACTGCCAACTTTGGAATAAAATGTCACCCAGACTTCCATGGTGAATGCAGTGTTCTGCATTAAAGTCAGGCTTGGGTGTCTTCATAGAAAATCCCTTTAAACAAAAATATATTTCTAAAGCATCTCTGTGATTGCTCATTTATATAGCAAAAGCAGGAACATGCATAGCTATTGAGTTGTCAGAGCATTTATCTCTGCAGGATGAAGAAAATTACAGCAACCCACAAACAAGTCTAAGAATATAATGCTGTCCAAAACAGTACACAAAAGCCTCACTTGGAGAGGTACAACAATTCACATCACCACTGTGCTTATTAGTAGCTCCTCAGCCTGACTGTTGCTTCTCCACTCAGCTTAATGTCACCGCAAAATACAAACAAGTATTTACAGTAGAAAGCTACAGCTTTGTAAATGCCTGCCAATAGCTCAGGCATGATTAAATTGATGTAGATGATTCAGTTTTGTCCCTGTGCCATTTTGTTCCAGTACTTTGAGCTGTCCACCAAAAAACAAACTAAAAATCAAATCAGTATTAGGTCACTAGTATGTAGCTAGTGATGCACTGTTGTAACTTGTAGAAGCTTGTGAGAAACTTCGGCTCAAAGACATCAATTCACCTATAAAGTCAAAACAATTCAGTTTCCATTGATTCAAACACAAAATCACAACACACACTGTACAATCCAGCTCTACATTTCCTGTGTAGCCTCTGCCAGTAGCAGCAGCACTGACAGTCATTGATGAATAACTTCAAAAAGCACACATTGAAGGATCCCACCTTTGGTTTGCATCCTCCTGGTGCACCAGGTGACAGTACCTGTGGTCCAACTTTAGCTGGTACATGAAACTTCAGAACAAATCTGTTGGAATTATTCTTTCTGCCATTAGGTGGGTAAGTTGGAAATGTTTTGTGAAGCCAGTTGCTCACAATTCAGAGGTACATGGGATCAGTGTAATCAGTGGCTCTTTGTCTAAATTCAGATAATTTGAGTTTGAGGTTTTTCTGTATAATTTACAGACATACTGTAACTGATAATCTTGGCACTTATGTGATGCATCCACAGCAAAAAACTTTATATACATGTATGTGTAACCAATGTATTCATGTAAGAGGTTTATATTTCACCAATAATCCATTATCCATTTCTGTTCACATTTTGTTATTATTTTCCTTATATACACTTCTTTTCTGTCATAGACTGTATAAAAATAATGTACGTAGTCACTGTAACGGTACCCACTGGTTTGTGGACTCTCATTTTGAAGCCTCAAGTTCGGCATTTTGACTGTCGCCATCTTGGATTTTTAGAGCCAGAAGTGACCATATTTGGACGAGAGGGAGGAGCTGACCCTAATGCTAGCTGCTAGCATCTAGCTTGGTTAGCATGGTGCATTTGAGGCTATGGTTAACTGTAATAATGTTTATGTTAATGTTAAGTTGGCTAGTGAAAAATACACTTAAAACAAAATGTACTTACTGGAAAAACTGACCAGCCAACTCCTTAGAGGGTCTTTTAGTACAACCAAACACTGAACAAAACTTTTTAGGTGACCAAAATGTTACAATTAACTTTCATTAACTGAAAATAGACTGAAATAGCAACGGCTACGCCTATACTTCTTTTCTAATCTGGGGTCATGAACATAACATATGTAACCAACGTTGTTGCCGTGGTAGCGACTTGTCAATCACAAGGTAGCCATGCCCTAAAGCATATCCTGCTTTATCGTATATTTTACTCTAAATGGGACCATAATTTACAAAATGAACTTCATGTTGTATTGAAGAAGTCTTGAAAGTAGTAATTGAGACCATAAACTCATAAGGAAAGTGTTTACTGAGGTAATAAATCAGGTGAGAAGTAGAGTCATTTTCTCACAGACTTCCATACAATCAGAATTCTTTTTGGAGCCAGTGGAGTCGCCCTCTGCTGGTCAGAAAGAATGCAGGTTTAAGGCACTAAAGCATTGGCTTCACTTTTCAGAGCCGGAGCTTGTCGCTTGGTTTCTGTGTATATTTCTTTTGGAAAGCTTTTATTTTGTTAATTGTATTATTGTTGTGTGATCTTTCGTTCTGACATTTTAGCAATGTTACTTCGTGCTATATGCTTCCTCAGTTGGCTGCAGGCCCTGCTGAGGAGAGGTAAGACTATACAAGTGCTCCCATCAATAGCGTTATAAAATGTGGTAAAAATGCTAAACAGAGGGACAAATCTTACTTTGTACAGGTCACAGATGCTGTTCTTTGCTGTCATAAGGTTTATTTCAGTGTGTATGTGTATGTGATTTTTTTATTGTATACAACACTTTTGTGCAACATGCTAGTTTACCGATCTCAAGCTAGGGTAATGTTTGCTGTACTGATATTATTGTATTTTACACAGCCCCTGAGAGAATAAATCCCCTCTGGCTGGCAAGACAGCAGTTGTCCTTGTCTCATTCCGTATCATCCACAAACAGACGTAGAGTTTGTAGCAAAATGAAGTGTCAGGCCAGACCAGCTACATACGTCTATTCTCAGACCTAATAATCAACTGCCATGAAACAAATGCTAGAAAACAAGGGGAAAAACCTTATTAGACCCTAATTAACCTTCATTGAGAATTCTTTAGCTTGGGGGATTGCACATTGTGTAGCTAAGGTTACCAATCTGTCTGCCATTGTCAGGCCAGGACATCCCTTCATTCCTGAGAGTAAAATCCAGCATGGAAAACAACATCTTCATGCTATCAGGTTAAAAAGAATAAGAAATAATGGTGCTGAATGAATATTAAACATGTTTATTGAAATTATACAAAAGAAGAGAGGCTTCCTAAGAAAATGGGCCCTTGTGGATTTTTACTTCTTCCAGTCACTGGCTCTGCCCGCTTGCCAACTACACTTTCATCCAAAGCCTCTAAAATTCTCTCTCACACACACACACATCCACACATACACAAGTGTGATTTACATTTCAAAGGCTCTTGTGTTGCAGAACTACCTGACTACATGCTGCACAGCTAGGGACACTGAAACAGAGACAGAAAGAGCAAAGACTTTAAACACCAGATCAAAGAGTGAGACACAACAAACCTGAAGGCCACAATGGCAACATGGCTGCCTGCACAGAGACTCAATGTGATAACTGGGACAGTACCTCCAGAGGTTTAAGATGCTGTTTAAAAGCCATTATATGTTCATGTGAAATGGTTATTTTGTCCCTTTTTATTGATTGACATCTCATAAACACACACACATTGATTTTCATTTTCATCGTGTGTGTTAAGATCGGGGAAACATTCTTGTGATGCACATCAAAGATGTCTTTCTTTACATTCCAGCAACAGCAGTTAAAACATCTGTCTTTGCAACTATCCTTCATTAAAATTATCAGATTTTCCTAATAGTTGTGTATTTAGTAATTTAAATATTATATTATATTATAAACTTTAATTCACCTTTAAAAAAATTTACCATTTGAAAACTGAAATTTTGCTGAAATACTTTTCTTTGTCTGCAAAGCCATAAAATGCATATACATGCAGCCATGCATATAGAGCCATGTGCATCCGCTGCCTGTGTCCATGCCTGCCTGAGGATAAATGAACCTGCACAAGCACACAGGTGACGCAGTATACATTCTTGCCAATGGTTTCACCTTATTCCACTTATTGACAGTAGGTGGTTAAAAATGCCCCAAGAAAGAAATAAATAAAACATTTTTACAACAGTTTCAACACACAACTTCATCTTAAAACCACAAACTGTCACTTTCAATTTAGTATCTATCGCGATACAATTAACATCAATAAACTTTGAATAAACCTGTCCCTCTGCTCTGTGTCAGATAGACCAGAGACGAGGCGTGACACAAGTCAGAGAAAAGTGCTCTAAAAAGACAAAAGTAGACAGCGAAAACAGGGCTTTTAATCAAAAATGGACACTCTTCCCCCGAGTCTAGACAGAAAGCATAGCGTTAGCAGCACGTTTAGCAGATCAGCACCGAGTGACTACATAGGAGGCGTTCAGGTATATTGGTGAGCGTGGTCACACATGTTTGGGAAGCGCTCAGAACCCAATACACAATGACTGTCGTAAATAAGGAAATACTAGTAGGAAATAATTTCCACAGGCAGTTCAAAACCAGTTTATCTCATATGCTCCAAGACTGTGGCGATTGTGGAGCACCACTACAGACAAAGCACAAATCTTTGGAGCAAACATACCCACTCAAATCCGAACTGAAGGCACAGAAATTAAACGATTGAAGAGCCCAAAATGATCGATCCACTTTATTTTAGGATGCACATTATTTTATTTTTATATGCAGCCTTTATTTTACTTGAAATGAGAAAAGAGCATTTATTTACTATTAGAGTACTCATTATTTATAACATCTGTGTATAATAGAATTTTTCTTTTCATGTTGTTGGTGTATATACTCATTCACCCCTCATATCTACTGTATTCTTTTTTCTAGGCGTTGAGGCCAAACAATTCCCCATTCTAAACAGGCAAATTTTGAACAGGCATTGCACTAGTGAATCAAACAAACAGCTACAGCATGTTAATTAGTAACAGGGCTATACGCTAACTTTTTTCCCAAGGAGTACATGTGAACATGAAATTTAGGAGCACACAAAGAAATTTAGGAGCGCTGTGAAAAATGTTAAGTAAACACTGTTTATTAACATACAGTTTATTACATACATATTCATACTGCACATGCGTGTGTGCTCCTTCTCCTTGTGTACAATTATGATGTGAAGTGGAGGACTATGGAAGTGAAAGACCCCAGTATCTACTAGATACTGGACATGGGCCTTAAAACACACAAGATTTGACACATTGAAAACAGCTTTTAAAACAATGAAATGTTAAAACACAGCTTTTTAAACAGAATATTCCAAGAGCTTTTTAAAACATTTGTTCTTTTTTTCATAACACTGAAGCACTGAAACAACTTTTTGAAACATTCAAACATTTTTAAAATATTGATACTGCATTTTAACACACGTATTGGTTCTGCAATACAGGTTTTTTTCTCACTCTGTGTGTGTTTATTTTATTTGTTGGTTTAACAGG
Organism: Scomberomorus guttatus; assembly: GCA_038419695.1. NCBI lineage: Eukaryota > Metazoa > Chordata > Actinopteri > Scombriformes > Scombridae > Scomberomorus > Scomberomorus guttatus. The sequence goes on from CM076452.1 coordinate 34,090,689, forward strand.
GACAGTGCACACAGTGTGTGCGTGTGTGTGTGTGCGTGTGTACTAAGGGACACACATCTGTGCAATTGCACAATACCACCAAAATCACACATTGGCCCATGCCTACCAGATGCATGTTTCATATTAAAAGCTTTCCATCGGCGAACCAGCAGGAGGCTTTCATTATGAAGCAGCTACAGGAAATGAGGTAACGAGGTAACATTACCACTTCAAATTTCACGTTTAATAATCACAGTTGTCTTGTATTCAGCTGATACATTACGTTTGTAACAAAAGATTACGCTAGGTTGTAATCCTTACACACTGTGCTTGTAAATTATTTTTCCGGTTCATGGCAAATGTGAGTGAAATACTCACACTGTAGACAGAGCTTTAGACAAAGCCAGGCTAGCTGTTTCCCCCTGCTTCCAGTCTTTATGTTAAGCTAAGCTGACCACACCCTGCCTCCAGCTAATATCAATAGTCTCATCCCACTCTCAGAAAGAGAGTGATAAAGCATATTTCCCAATATGTAGAACTTTGATTTTCTATTGTTTATATTGTCAGAAAAGACCCCTACTTAAAGCACCTTAAAATTCCTTTAACATCCATTCCAAAATCAAGGTTGTTTTCAGAATGATATTAAATGAATGCTCTGTATCTAAAGCTGCCGAATAATAAATGCCAGCTTTCATTTTATGTACTTTTATTCTAGTCAATTGCCTGAATTATCCTATATAAATATTGCACCACATTTGGGTTAATAACTACTTACCCCACTGTGTTGACAGAGCCACTGGAGGAAAATCAGAAATGACAGCAAGTGACTCGATACTCTTACACTCCTGATGATTACTTTTATATTTTCTGAACAAAAAGACAGTGAGTGAGCTGCAGGGGAATAGCCAACGCCTGATTGTACTAATGAAATATGTTTTAAATGCCCTTATTAATCTCCCAGTAGAGAGCAAGGACACAGTCCTCATTGGGGATCAGAGTCAGAGACATAATGAGAGAGAGTGGAAAAGATGAAGAGATATCACACAGAGAGAGGCCATCCTTAGTTAAATGCAGGCTAAAAGAGTCTGATTCCCACAGAAGTGCCTCTAATATACATCACGCAGGGTGGGTTAATGACCAGAGCATGGGCTCCATGTGCTGTGAAGTGTTGGATACTGGAGTTTAACACAGGCGCTTGAATGCAACACTTTGTGAGAGATTTAAAGGACTGGTTTGACATTTTGGGAAATACGCAAAATAACCCAAATAATTCTTGGCCAGGAACAGAAACTTCCTGGAGTCTCCACTGGTTGCTTGGCAACTGGTCCTGGTCAAGAAATGGTACAGACATGAGAGTGATATCAATCTTGCCATCTAAATTTTAGAAGAAAATAGGTCAAACTATTCCTTTTTATCTTTGACAAAGATTAAAGATGATACAATGTGCACTGTAATGATTAATATCTGAGGAAAGTTTCAAGTCCTTTTAAGCAACTCTTTCAACATGAACTGAAACAAATGGCTGCCTGGAGGCTACAGAAAACACATTTGTCAACCTAACACCTGTGCATAATTGGTTGTAAATAAGCCCAACACTCAAAAACAACAGTAATGTCCTTTCATGGCCTTAAACAAAGGCACATGAAGGTGTTGTCATCACTGGAAGCTGGGAGGTATGCTGACTGGCACAAGTGTTCTTGTTGGCTATTAGTGACAAAGCTTTGAGTTAGAGGCTCTAGTCCCAGTGTAGCTTAATAGAATGAACAAGGCATTAACACTATCAAGGTTAAGTGGTCTGTTCTGATTCAAGGTAAACTGAAAGAGAAAGCTTCTTAGAGCTGATTCATATTCCTGTGCTTATGATATTCCAACCAGCATGTAATCAGCAGTGACATCAAATGCCAAGGAGTTCAGGCCTGTGGTTCCTGACCCTTGAATCACCAATATACTGTGTTGGATGCATTCAGTGACTCACATACAGTAGGTCTGGTGTTGTTCTCATTGATGGCTGTTTCCCCAGTTGGAAAAACAACCAAACCAATCAGAACATTGGGCCTCATGCATGAATGTTTTCGTATTTTTCTCTTGCACAAAGCAATAAGAGGAAAATAAGAAAATCTTACGTGGGATTCAACAAATTCTCTCAACTGCCTGGACTTGTTGTAAATCACTCATTTCAGCCGTGCTCATGAGATGTGATCATTAGCATAATCCACACCCCTAAAATTGCCATATAAGGCTCCATGTTCTGCTCCGTTTGTGGGCGAGTTTCGTTCACAAGTTATCAAAGAGTAAAAACACCACACATCTACACTGTCAGCTGCAACACAAGATGATACTGGACAGAGAGCTACAGAGAGACACAGAGGCAGCTGTTGGAGTGAGAGAAGTTTCCTAGAAACTACTGAAATGTAGAAGTTGCTGTGCTAAAATATGGCCATAAAAATCTAATAAAATCTAAGAAACCTTTTAAATAAATTGGCAGCCATGATGATGAAAACACTGTAAACAGAATATAAATTTTGCATTAAGTTTTTTATTCATATGTTAATTTTTTGTTAATTTCTGTATCATATTTAAACTCCAAATTAATTCAGATTAGGACATTATAATTGTAAATCAAACAAGTGTTTCTCCCCAGTGAAGAAAGGCAGAGATTATCTATTCATGTTACATACAACAGGTCTGGACCACTCATTTTCTCTTTGGCACAAAGGAAATTTACGTGTTTTAAGTGTTCTTAAATCACTCATAGATGCATTTTAAGAACAAATCTGTCATATGAGTGCATGAGGCCCATTGTGAGTGGAATTAAGAATGGGGACGTTATCTTCCTGTGAAAAATAGCTACAAGAAAATGGTCATAAAAATGTGTATACTCGTGTATGACAGGCACACAGTTGTTCTTAACTGACTTATTGAAATAACAGCTCTTAAATCAACATAATAATGATTATGTTCATAATAGTGAAAATAATGAAAAAGTAATTGTCTGATTATTGACTATTAAATGAAGTTTCTCATCACTTATAATTGTGAATAGCCCAGGTTGACAGAGAGCTTATTTTTTATAAAACTTGGCAGTCTGCAAATTAGCAAACTAAACTCAATACAACGTCACACTGTGACATTTCTTTCAGTAGAATATGTAAAGACATGTCTGAGATCCCATTTGAGAAAATGTGATTTGTCATGATTTTTCAAAGCCTCAATTGGACTGTCTAAGCATACTGAGAAGTTGCTGGAAATACTATATTTTTCAAAACAGAATATAAAGCTGAGGTTTTGCTATAAACTGATATCAATGGTAAAAGAAGTCATCTGTAGCTCTGAATGATTATGGTATGGTATTCAAGTTACCTGTAATATGTTCCTATAATTTGTACAAGCCCTCAATACCTAAATGACAAAATGGGTCATTTGTTATAACCTTCCAAGTCTACCCATGTGAGTGCTTTCTTATCTGGCACCCCTAAGTTTGTCAAGGCTGAAACATGCTTCTCCAGGCTGCATCTAGGCGAAAGTACATGTCCATCATTGTACTTGTATGTACAACTATTTATAACATTTACATATTTTTTTCTTCCGTTTAAATCCTGCCTCCTGACAGGAGTTTAATCAACCAATCAGCTTGGATGATTTGCGCAGCACGTTGTTGAGATCTGGGAGGTATTAATGTCAGCTCCTCTGCAAGTCTCTGTAAGATAACCTACGGTTACATAAAATACCTTTCTCTACGTAGGTTTGCAGAGAAATTTATGTATGTTGTATGTTCTAGCAATATCATATCAATAATATAATTAAAAATCATCTAAGTTAAACATGTCATACAGCTTATACCATTTTTTATTCCCCAAAGGTTTGGTACATTGAATATATGGTATATTGGAGAAGAGTTGTGCAACGTGTTTAATTTTGATGGAGTGAAATTTACAGTAGTCTATACCTTGCTATGTGTGTGTCGTCAAAGTTTCAGAAACTTTAACTTCAAAATCATATCAGAAAAATGTTGTATAATAGATGATAGACTAGATGTAGTAAAATAATATGTAGACCTGTTTTCTCTGCAATTTTGAGTGGCCTAGTGACAACATTGTCCTCTGTACTCTTTTATCCTGAAGGTTACCATCAGTCGTCGTGACTCAGTGTTGACAGAGCATGCAGCAGTATTGTCTTAGGGATGTTAAATTAATAAAAAGATATTCAGCGCAGTCACACGAGAGTGGGAGAGAAGGGCATAAAGAGAGAGGGAGATGTCACCCTCAACCGATATGAGAGAGGAGATTAGAGGGAAGAGAGGGAGTTAGGCAGGCATCGCCTCCAGCCAGGGTGAGAGGGAAAATTGAACTGACGCACAGAAAAAAATGTTACCCCACAGCCAAAGGAAGAGAGAGGGGAGTCAAAGGAAGTAGCTGAGAGACAGAGAAAGGCGGACGGGAAGTTGCCCACAGCTAAGAGGGGAAGGGAGGCTTTGAGAAAGAAACAGAGGGTCAGAGTGACTTCATCAATCACAGCAGACAGCTCAGTCAGAGACGATGGGGGAAATGCAGAGTTAGGACTCGGGGTGCTCTCTGATCATTTGTGTAAAAGAGCAGTGTTGTTTTGCCGTTGTGTGGCACCCTGGGAAGCTTCCATTCAAAGGTTCTCGGTAGGTTTTGCCGGTTTTTACACAGCAGACCTTCTGTTCGAGGTTGCTGGTGAAAAATCGAAAGATATTTACCTCAGAGGCTGCTGGGAGTTTGTCTAAATGAAGTCAAATGAGGGAAGTGTTGGGCAGGCAGGAGGTCTTTGGTGTTGTTCTGAGATTAATGGAAAGGTTTGTTCTAAGATGAGTACCACTGAAAAAGCAACAGTGAAGGTAGAGTCACCTACATAAAACTCTGTGTGGATTCATGACTAAAATTGTGTGTACACAACAAGCCAGAAATATGCATACACATGATTTTGTCAGATTTATAAAGCTGTGCATACACATGGTTGTGTTTGATACATCTCAGTTATTGTGGAACTGGGCACACATCCACAAGCCTCATTTCCACTCCCACAATTATCCATAAATGGATGAAGACATGCCCTTAACCAGCCATTTTCGTATCAATTCACTACCTGCTCCACTAGTCTGTACACCTGTCAATGAAACAGGAAAGAAGAAGTGTTGTTTCACAGTATGACACGCTGTGCAGCTCTTTATACTGTCCATATCATTAATTCATCACATGGACCTGTAAACCTTCGTCAGCAGTGATATCTCAGAAATGTAATCAATGATTAGTTTGTAGTGCTCATATCTAAACCAACTGTAAAGTGTGTGTCACAACTAAGGATAAAATAAAAAGAATATTAAAAGCAAATGTTGACTCCTATGTAAATTAAAAGAATGGGGTCTACAAACTGCTCTCACCTTTGTCAGCCAGATACCCCTAATATTAGAGATACTGAATGATAAATTTGAAATAATGACTATAATGTGAGAGGCTTGAGAGAAAGAGGAACATGAGAGCATGGCACAGAGGCCCTCATTATACTGTTATGTAAGCACTCTGTCGTTTTTTAGAGATTTTGGTACAGGATGTTTAGTTGTTAGTGTTAGAAGAAATCATTGTCAGAGAGAAAATTTTTTAAGGTTGGATTTTAAGCTTTAATAAATATGAATTTGTTTGAGTGCAGTACGGCTAAGTTCAAGAACACACAAAGCAGGTACCTCCGAAAACATATTGTTCTGAGTCTATGCACAAGATCAGTATTTGGGATGACCCAGACCCTGAAAACTTGCTTTTAAATGTTATGTTTTTTTAACATCTAACCCTAACCTTAACAAAAACAAAACAAACAAAAAAAATCAGGTGTTATTTATTAAGTATTCAACATTGAACAACTCAAAAAAATAATTTGCCTCATAAGGACTGTGTGGGTGTAGTTTGATCAGATTACATTAAGTGGCCTGGCAACATAAGCAAACAGCCCCACACTGTCTAGATTTTGACTGAAATATTGCCAAATTCATCTCTTATTTGAAATACCAGAAACTGTTCTAAATTTGGCAGAAAAATCTTCTGTTCACATAGGACCCCATTGGAGGATTTAAGCCTGATCCACTGCTTATCCTTTGTTTTGTTCTGGGTATGCCACAAGTCAAAAAAAAAACTCAAATTATGCTCCAGTTAAATGTTGGATCCGTACAATGTTGTGAGCAGATGAACTGCTGAACACACAACATAAACAGTAGACAGCAGACTCAATCAGTGATACAAATGTGCTGGTGGGCAAACAATGCAAACAAATTGAAGGAATAATGGCAGTAGTGTTGTCAGTGGACATTTTTTAAATATGTTGAGTATGACCATTGTGTCTTATGTATTAGAAAAAGGTATTCTAGTTCTAAATTCTATATTTATTACATATTATATTTGCAAGAGAGAAGATTACCCCAATGTAATGTACAGTATATTGCTAACCAGTTTGATGTACAAATGTAACATGACCTTTTTGGAAGTTTTAAATACCAACTTTGGAATACAGTCATTTTTGTTCTTCAGTTAAGTCACCAAAGGGTGTTGTTTTGGGTTGACTTACAAACTGATACTTTCAACTACTTCACTAAAGGAAGTTTCACAGAATCTGAGTACTTACAAAAAAGAAAAACCCCCCTACAGGGTTTTTTTTTTTTTTTTTTTTACAAATCCTTTATGGCTGTCAATCAACAGCCAGTTGGAGCCGTGTTAAATCCCAAAGTAAACAATCAATCCTTCAAACCTTAATTACATGGTATAGCACCTTCCATAGAAGTCTGTACAGTTCAAAGTACCTTGAAATATAAGCAGTAAAACAACGGAATATGAGTGCACAGAAAGTTTGATGTAACATGCAGACTTAAAGATGTAAAAAAGTAAAAGTATGCAGATATATAAGATTAGGAAAGCTATAAAAATCCATAAAATCCATAAATCCATAAAAGACAATAAAAGTGGTCATAAAACATACTAAAGCAATGTTATAAGCTTACATTCTAAGATTTTCAGCCCCACAGATGCTCAGCAGGCTGTTCCAATCCAAGCACAAAAGCTAAAAGCTGCCTCACCAGTGTTTTTTATCCACCACTCCAGTCCAACTAAAAGGCCAGTGCCAGAGGACCTGGGGGGGTTTTCTGGTTCAAACATTAAAAGCATATTCAGACAAGTAGCCTGGTGTAGGACCATATAGTGAATTTTCAAAATCAATACCGAATCTAACAGGAGACCAGTGTAAGGACTTTAAAGTAGGTGTGATGTATCCCCTCATTCAGTCAGCAATCAGGCAGCAGAGTTCTGGATCAATTGTAAATTATTAATATTATTATGTAGCTTTCAGTGTCACGTTTTTTGAGAGAGTGTGAGCTCTCCTTGACCTGGCCTGTTGTAATCCCTCACTGGTTGACAGTCGAGTTCAGACAGGCTGATTCTGGGGCAGACCTCTTGGGCTGCCTCCCTCACAGCTAAAAGTCATTTTCTCTTCAGTCCTCACCTCAAAGCAATCTATCCAGCCTTCAAAAGCTCTCCCCTCCCCTTCCCTCTCATAGTGTGTGTGTATGTTTGTGTGTGTGTGGCTCTCTCTTTGTCTCTTGATATCCCCACATGCGTGCCTCTCTCTCTCTCTCCTATCACTCGCTGTCTCTGTACTTCTATTTCTTCTTCTGTTTGTATCTCTCTCTTTACCTCAGGGCAACTCTTATTTTGACTAAGGATGATCTCTGTCTCTCCCACCCTCTCTCTCTCTTTTCTCTCATTCATCTTTCCCCTAAAGACTGCAGTAGTATGTTTTATGCACTTCTTTGTGGCTCATCAAGACAAATATGCTACCAAGCCAAAATGCTGAAATATGATTGGTGCTATCAGCCTCAACATCTTCACACACACACACACTCACACACACACACACACACACACACACACACTTAATGTATTACAATTACAATTTACAATTTAATTTAGCAGACACTTTTATCCAAAGCGACATACATCTGAAAGCTGATGCAACACAAGCAGGGATCCAGTCAGGAGAGAACAACGAGTAAGTGCCATAAAACTAAGTTTGAGTCCGATAGGACATATGTGCCAACAGGCAGTGTACAGAGACAATGCATAGAGGTGTTCGTGAAAGAGCTGGGTCTTTAGTCTTTTCTTAAAGATTGAGAGGGACTCAGCAGATTGAACAGAGTTTGGTAACTCGTTCCACCACTGGGGAACTACAGATGAGAAGAGTCTAGCTAGCGACTTAGGGCCCCGCTGTGGTCGTTGTACCAGGTGCCTTTAATTGGCAGAGTGTAGTGAGCGGGAGGGAGCATAGACCTGAATGAGGGAGTTCAGGTAGGCAGCAGCTGTTTTAGTTGCTGTTTTGTAAGCGAGTGTCAGGGTTTTGACAGCAACTGGGAGCCAGTGGAGGGATATGAACAGCGTGTGATTCGGGCTGGTTGAAGACCAGCCGTGCCGTTGCGTTTTGGATCATCTGCAGAGGTTTGAATGTACATGCAGGGAGGCTTTCCAGTCAGGAGTTGCAGTAGTCAATGTATGATATTAAGAGAGCCTGTACCAGGAGTTGTGCTGCATGCTCAGACAGGTAGGGTCTGATCTTGCTTATGTTGCACAGGGCAAATCGACACGACCAAGTGATTGAGGCCATGTGAACCTTAAAGGTTAGTTAGTCATCGATCATGACACCCAAGTTTCGGGAAGACTTTGTGGGTGTGAGTTGGGTTAATTCGAGCTGGATGCTGATGTTTTGTTGTATAGAGGGACTGGCTGGGATGACAAGGAGCTCGGTCTTAGAGAGGTTAAGTTGAAGGTGGCGTTCTTTCATCCCCACCAATATATTGGCAAGGCATGATGAGATCCCAGCCAAGACGGTGTGGTCTTCCAGCGGGTATTGTCAGCATAGCAATGGTATGAGAAACCATAGGAGCAGATTATTGCGCTAAGTGAGGTGGTGTATATTGAGAAGAGAAGGGGACCGAGCACTGACCCCTGTGGGTAAGCTGTGCGGTTTGGACACATCTCCCCTCCAAGAAATATCTCCCTGAGAGGTAGGACATGAACCAGCGGAGGGCAGATCCTGACATGCCAAGCTGTGGAGAGGAGGATTTGGTGGTTAACTGTGTCAAAAGCAGCTGACATATCTTGCAGCAATAGAGCTGGCTCAGAGAACTGGTTACTGATGGCAGAGACCTTATCACTAAAGAACAAGGCAAACATGTCTGCAGTGAGCAGGATGGAGGGCAGAGGAGGAGGCAGATTGAGGAGTGAGTTAAAAGCAGAGAATGTTTTCCGAGCATCTGTGGCACAGCAAATCTTGTTCTGATAGTTAGTGGTCTTAGCAGTTTTTAAACTGGAAGAGAATGATGCTAGGAGACCCTTATAGTGACTGAGGTCAGTAGGCTCTCTGGATTTACACCATTTTCTCTCTGCTGCTCTGAGTTCCACCTTTTGCTCTCTGATGACTTCAATGAGTCATGGACTGGGGGGGTGATGGCAGGTTTGGATGTTAGAGGGCAGGGATTGTTAAGAGTCTCTTACGTGCTCAACTGAATCAATTGACTGATTTAATTGTTTATTAGTGTTTTACTTTATGTATATATTTATTTATTTATTATTTTTACCCCACATATAAGGGAGGACAAATATTTGCATTCATGCACTATGTGTATATGTTTGTGTATCCAGTATGTGTATTTGAGTGCATAAGAGGTTAGCTCCATGATATGACTCTGAAACCCACAAATTAAAGCAAATATCACAAAAATCTGAAAGGATATGGCATTCCACCAAACTGGAAGAATCTTGCTTAGTCTGGCAAGATAGTCTTAAAACATATAGGAAGGCCCTCTGTAATGCCAGAGCTGCCTATTACTCATCATTAATAGAGGAAAATAAAAACAGCCCTAGGTTCCTTTTCAGCACTTCGGCCAGGCTGACAGAGTCATAACTCTATCGATCCATGTATTCCTATAGCTATCAGTAGTAATGACTTCATGAACTTCTTTAATGATAAAATTCTAATTACTAGAGACAAAATTCCTCACCTCCTGCCCTCAACAGGCACCAATTTATCCCCAAACACAGGAACCTTAGAAACAGCTGTAAAACCTGATATGTGTTGCTGACGTGCTGACGACGTGCTGACGTGCTACGGTAAGCGTATTGTGTCACTTCCGGTTGTTGACTGTGTTTACCGATAATGTTTTGCTGCCCTCAGCTTAGCTAAACTTTGCTTTATTCTTCATCACTGTGGATAAAATACCTGCAGTATATTTAAACGTACGCTAGTTCTGCACAAGCACTCCTAGCTCTCTCCTTCGTTTAGCGACTTCTCTTGCTAATCCCGTAGCAGGTAGTTGTTTTTGCTCTGCTGTTTTAGCTTAGCAGCTAACATAGCTAAACAGTTAACGATGGCTTCTCTCTCTCCCTCCCACTCTCCCGCTCTCTCTTGCTCGGTGTGTCATATGTTTAGCTATTCCTCCGCCTCCTTTAGTGACAATAGTAAATGTAATAAATGTAGTTTATTTGCAGTGGTGGAGGCGAGGCTTAGTGAATTGGAAGCGCGGCTCCGCACCATGGAAAACAAATCGGTAACTATTGTTAGCCAGCCCCCAGTAGCCGGTGCGGGCCGACCTAGCATAGCTCCTACTCCCCCGGTGGTTCCCGAGCAGCCGGGAAACCAGGGCGGCTGGGTGACTGTCCGAAGGAAGCATAGTCCTAAGCAGAAGCCCGCGGTTCACCTCCAACCAGTTCACGTTTCCAACAGGTTCTCCCCACTCAGTGACACACCCGCTGAGAAACCAACTCTGGTTATTGGCAGCTCCATAGTGAGAAACGTGAAGTTAGCGACACCAGCAACCATAGTCAAATGCATTCCTGGGGCCAGAGCGGGCGACATAGAATCTAATTTAAAACTGCTGGCTAAAGCTAATCGTAAATATGGTAAGATTGTTATCCATGTCGGCGTTAATGACTGTCGATTACGCCAATCGGAGGTCACCAAAATTAATGTTGAGTCGGTGTGTACATATGCAAAGACTATGTCGGACTCTGTAGTTTTCTCTGGGCCCCTGCCAAATCTGACCAGTGATGACATGTATAGCCGCATGTCATCATTCAACCGCTGGTTGTCGAGGTGGTGTCCAGAAAACGATGTGGGCTTCATAGACAATTGGCGGACTTTTTGGGGAAAACCTGGTCTGATTAGGAGAGACGGCATACATCCCACTTTGGATGGAGCAGCTCTCATATCTAGAAATATGGCTGAGTTTATTAGACCAAAACCATGACCATCCAGAGTTGAGACCAGGAAGCAGAGCTGCAGTCCTACACGCTTCTCTGCGCTTCCATTAGAGCAGTTACCCACCCAATACTACATAGAAACTGTGTCTGTCCCCCGACCTCTCAAATCATTTAAATCAATTAACTCTAAAGTAAACAGAAGAGGAATCTTTCATAAAAATCTAATAGAAATTAACACCACCAATGTCACAGTGCAACAAAATAGGAAAATCAAATGTGGACTCTTAAACATTAGATCTCTGTCATCTAAAGCTGTATTAGTAAACGACCTAATCTCAGATTATCATATCGATCTATTTTGTCTTACTGAAACCTGGCTGTGTCATGAAGAATATGTTAGCCTAAACGAATCCACTCCTCCAAGTCATATTAATACTCACATTCCTCGAGACACCGGCCGAGGAGGTGGAGTTGCAGCCATTTTTAACTCAAGCCTAATAATCAATCCTCGACCTAAACTTAATTATAACTCATTCGAAAGCCTCGTTCTTAGTCTTTCACACCCAACCTGGAAAACTTTACAGCCAATTCTATTTGTTATAGTGTACCGCCCTCCTGGCCCGTACTCTGAATTTTTATCTGAATTCTCAGAGTTTTTATCAAACTTAGTCCTTAGTACAGATAAAGTAATTGTAGTAGGTGACTTTAATATCCATGTGGACGTCGATATTGATAGTCTTAGCACTGCGTTTATCTCATTATTAGACTCAATTGGCTTCTCTCAGAGTGTAAATAAACCTACGCACTGTCTTAACCACACCCTCGACCTTGTTCTGACTTATGGCATTGAAATTGATCATCTAATAGTTTTTCCACAAAATCCTATTTTATCTGACCATTACTTAATAACTTTTGAGTTCCTATTAATAGACTACACGCCATTAGACAAAAACATCTTTACTAGATGTCTTTCTGATAGTGCTGTAGCTAAATTTAAAGAAGCGATCCCACTAGTACTAAATTCAGTGCCATGTCTCAATACTACAAAGGAGTCTTATGCTAACTTTAGTTCCTCTGAAACTGATAATCTTGTTGACAGTACCGCAAGCTCCATGCGAACAACACTCGACTCTATCGCTCCTTTAAAAAGGAAGATAATAAAACATAAGAAGCTAGCTCCATGGTATAACTCGCAAACCCGTAAATTAAAGCAAACATCGCGAAATTTTGAAAGGATTTGGCGTTCCACCAAACTGGAAGAATCTCGTTTAGTCTGGCAAGATAGTCTTAAAACATATAGGAAGGCCCTCTGTAATGCCAGAGCTGCCTATTATTCATCATTAATAGAGGAGAATAAAAACAACCCTCGGTTCCTTTTCAGCACTTTGGCCAGGCTGACAAAGAGTCATAACTCTATTGATCCATGTATTCCTATAGCTCTCAGTAGTAATGACTTTTTGAGCTTCTTTAATGACAAAATTCTAACTATTAGAGACAAAATTCTGCCCTCAACAGGCACTGAATCACCCTCCAATTCAGGAACCTTAGAAATAGCTGCTAAACCCGATATATATTTAGACTGTTTCTCTCCAATCGACCTTTGTGAATTAATTTCAATGATTTCGTCCTCTAAACCATCATCCTGTCTCTTGGACCCCGTCCCAACTAGGCTGCTTAAGGAAGTCTTACCCTTAATTAGCACTTCTTTACTAGATATGATCAATCTGTCTCTAGTAACAGGCTATGTACCACAGTCCTTTAAAGTAGCTGTAATTAAACCTCTTCTTAAGAAGCCCACACTGGATTCAGCCGTTTTAGCCAACTATAGACCTATATCTAACCTTCCCTTTCTCTCTAAGATCCTCGAGAAAGCAGTTGCCAATCAGTTATGTGACTTCCTACATAACAATAGTTTATTTGAGGATTTTCAGTCAGGTTTTAGAGCGCATCATAGCACAGAGACAGCATTGGTGAAAGTTACGAATGACCTCCTAACTGCATCGGACAAAGGACTTCTTTCTGTACTTGTCTTGTTAGATCTTAGTGCTGCATTCGACACCATTGACCATCACATCCTGTTACAGAGACTGGAACATTTAATTGGTATTAAAGGAACTGCATTAAGCTGGTTTAAATCCTATTTTTCAGATCGACTTCAGTTTGTACATGTTAACAATGAATCCTCCATCCACGCAAAAGTTAGACACGGAGTTCCACAAGGTTCTGTGCTTGGACCAATACTGTTCACCTTATATATGATTCCTTTAGGTAATATTATTCGGAAACACTCCATAAATTTTCATTGTTACGCTGATGATACCCAATTATATTTATCAATGAAGCCAGATGAATTAAATCAGTTAACTAAACTTCAAGTGTGCCTTAAGGACATAAAGACCTGGATGACTGACAATTTTCTGCTACTGAACTCAGACAAAACTGAAGTTATTGTGTTTGGCCCTCAACACCTTAGAAACACATTATCTAATGATATAGCTACTCTGGATGGCATTACCCTGGCCTCCAGCTCCACCGTAAGGAATCTGGGAGTTATCTTTGATCAGGATATGTCCTTCAGCCATCATATAAAACAAATTTCAAGGACTGCCTTTTTTCACCTACGTAATATAGCAAAAATCAGGCACATCCTGCCTCAAAAAGATGCAGAAAAACTAGTCCATGCATTTGTTACTTCTAGGTTGGATTATTGTAATTCTTTATTGTCAGGCTGCCCTAACAAGTCTCTAAAGACTCTCCAGCTGGTCCAGAATGCAGCTGCACGTGTACTAACAAAAACTAGGAAAAGAGATCATATTTCTCCTATTTTAGCTTCGCTACATTGGCTTCCGGTAAAATCCAGAATAGAATTTAAAATACTTCTCCTTACTTATAAAGCTCTTAATGGTCAGGCGCCTTTATATCTTAAAGAGCTCATAGTACCTTATTACCCCACTAGAGCACTGCGCTCCCAAAATGCAGACTTACTTGTGGTTCCTAGAATAACTAAAAGTAGAATGGGAGGCAGAGCCTTCAGCTATCAGGCTCCTCTCCTGTGGAACCATCTTCCAGATTCAGTCCGGGGGGCAGACACCCTCTCTACGTTTAAGAGTAGGCTTAAAACTTTCCTTTTTGATAAAGCTTATAGTTAGGGCCGGCCAGGCTCGCCTTGGACCGGCCCCCAGTTATGCTGCTATAGGACTAGACTGCCGGGGGACTTCCCATGATGCACTGAGCTCCTCTCTCCTCTCTCCTCCTCCTCCTCCTCTCCATTTCAATGCTTCATGTACCATTAATGCACGTTACTAACTTGACTTCTTCCCCGGAGTCTCTGTGCTCTCTCATCTCACAGGAAGATCCAGCGCCTGAATGGTGGGCCGCGGCTGTGGGGACTGTGGCGTGGTCCCGTGGATGTCCTGCTTCTATTTCTATTTCTGCTACTGATATTATTGCTGCTATTATAAATTCATAGCTCTACTTACATTACTGCTGTTATGGTTATTGTTTTTGTTGTTATTATACTTCTCTGTGTCTCTCCCCACCCCACCCCCCTCTCCCCTTCCCCCGTCCCCCTCCCTCCTACTTTCTCTGTAAACCCAACCGGTCAAGGCAGATGGCCGCCCACCTAGAGCCCGGTTCTGCTTGAGGTTTCTTCCCGTTAAAGGGGAGTTTTTCCTTGCCGCTGTCGCCAAGTGCTTGCTCATGGGGGGAATTGTTGGGTCTCTGTAAATGAGTACGGTCTCGACCTGCTCGATGTGTAAAGTGCCCTGAGATAACTTTTGTTGTGATTTGGCGCTATATAAATAAAATTGAATTGAATTGAATTGAATTGAATATATATTTAGACTGTTTTTTCTCTAATCAACCTTCCTGAACTAACTTCAACGATTTCTTCATCTAAACCATTAACCTGCCTCTTAGACCCTGTCCAAACTAGGCTGCTTAAGGAAGTCTTACCCTTAATTAGCACTTCTTTACTAGATATGATCAATCTGTCTTTAGTAACAGGCTATGTACCACAGTCCTTTAAAGTAGCTGTAATTAAACCTCTTCTTAAAAAGCCTACTCTTGATTCAGGCGTTTTAACCAACTATAGACTTATATCTAACCTTCCCTTTCTCTCTAAGATGCTTGAGAAAGCAGTCGCCAATCAGTTGTGTGACTTTCTACATAACAATTGTTTATTTGAGGATTTTCAGTCAGGATTTAGAGCACATCATAGCACAGAGACAGCACTGGTGAAAGATACAAATGATCTCCTAACTGCATCGGACAAAGGACTTCTCTCTGTACTTGTCTTGTTAGATCTTAGTGCTGCATTTGACACCATTAACCATCACTTCCTATTACAGAGACTGGAATATTTAATTGGCATTAAGGGAACTGCATTAAGCTGGTTTAAATCCTATTTATCAGATCGATTTCAGTTTGTACACGTTAATCCTCCACAGACGCAAAAGTTAGACACAGAGTTCCACAAGGGTCTGTGCTTGGTCCAATACTATTCACCTTATATATGCTTCCTTTAGGTAATATTATTCGGAAACACTCCATAAATTTTCATTGTTATGCAGACGATACCCAATTATATTTATCAATGAAGCCAGATGAAACCAATCAGTTAACAAGTTAGTCAAAATTAAATGGAAGGGAAAAGCTACTATTTTAAGTGAGAAGCATAATTATAATGTATTAAGAGAGTGAGCTAAAATTGGGTCTTTTTAATGTACTGCATGTTGTACAATCATTACTGTGTTTCGCATAAAAGAGTTCATTCTTATTTTCTCTCTGAGCATTTTTATCTGCCAAGAAAATCAAGTTCAGCTCACTGCTACAATATGCTCGGATAGCTTGGGTCATACTTACATACTTATAACACCTTACCTATGCACAGCTGATCAGGTTAGAATTTCTCTCTAACAGTGTGTAGGTCTCATTCTGCTCTCTATGAAACAATATAGCATCATTTAGAGTCATAGTTGCTGTTACTTAAGTATTTTATTCATTAAATAAATAAACAAAGCTAATTAACCTTACATGGCCTCCTCCTTCACCGATGTAGGTTACACCTCTAGGATGGAATTCTTGGACCCACAAGTTAAATGTAGGACTTGCAAAGCTTGATGGCTGTGTTGACTGCAAGATGAGCCGTTTGCTGCAGCTGCTTCTCTGGCCTGCCAGGGTGTTGTGGAGGGGATGATTGACATTGTCCAGGATGGCCTACACCCTACTCTGTGTGCATCTTTCCATCACAGTCCCCAGTGAGTCCAACCTCCTGCCAAGCCCTGAGCCAGCCTTTTTCACCAGCTTGTCCAGCCGCCTAGTGTCCATGTCTGTCATGCTGCCTCCCCATCAGACCACAGCATAAAAGAGAACACTTGCCACCACCGACTGATAAAACATTTGCAGCATTTCACTGCTGATGTCAAAGGACCTAAGCCTCCTTAAGAAAAAGAGCTGGTTCTGCCCCTTTCAGTAGATGGCATCTGAGTTCAAGGACCAGTCCAGCTTGTTGTTCAGATGCACACCTAAGTATTTGTAAGTCTGCACCACCTCAATGTCCACCCCTTGAATCTTGACTGGCTGAAGAGGGGGCTTAGACCTGCTAAAATCCACCACTATCTCCTTGGTCTTGGAGGTGTTCAGTAGGAGGCAGAGCAAATATGTGTGTTTCAGAGTATATGCAATCAAAATGAGTGGGAAATATCATATTTGATTATGTAGTCAAACTTTATTGGCGTAAAGTTTCAGAATTTCAAATATTTTGTATATTGTATTTTTGTGAAATGTAATTTTTAATCTTCCGAGTTTATGTCATTATTAAACAGCATTTATAAATGCACAGTGTCAGGTCAGACATTTTGACCATATCCCATTATCTTTTTTACATTTTAAAAGGGTCATATATTAGCAAGCTAACGTGACTTTTGTCAGTTGGTTCAGGTGGGTACGTAGCAGTCACACCTGGCAGGTAGTGGGTGTTAATACTAAGTAACAACTAATCTCTACATAAGAACCAGTTTATTTAGTGCAACCCCGTTTGAATTAAATTTACATTCATTTTAATGTTGATTAAGTGACTTGTAAATCTCTACTTAGTTAACATTTCCATTATAACTAGGCAAAGTTTGAACTAACAAACAGTTTGTGCAACTGGCTCCTGAACTGGTTGAAACTAAATGGAAAACAAACAGCTGTATGCCATTAAGTGCACAGAGCTATCTCTAAAACAACTTTGGACAGACAATGAGAAAAATATGAAGCCTGTGTGGCTCTGTATATAGTTCTTACACTGATGTCTGGCTATATTGGCTTTTTGATGAATTACAGCTGTTAAATGAGAAGACTGGTCACTTTCATTCCACAGTGCATCACATTACTCAACAAGCTAGTTCTGCATCAACTCAAAACCACTGACGTACACTAAATCACGAGCCACCTGAGATGTCACTGCTGTAATTCTCATTGCCCAATGGTAACCTGATCAAAGAGCTCATTTGCAGAAGAGTCATCTGCTGAAATTACTTGGTGCTTCTGGGGCATTAGTTCAAGCAGGCAGAGGGGAGTCATATGTTTTGATCCTTGTTGCGATGAGACCTATTAATGGACTTAATAATCAGCTCTCATCAAGTGTAAGTGTCAAATGAGTCAGCAGGTTCAGGCAGGAAAGCACCATTCTTGTGGGTGTTTGCAGAGGCCGTTAGAAGCCCTCAACTTAACCTTATTTTGCATTTTATAGATGATATTGCATGCAGAATAAAATGCAATGCAGATGCATCAAAGTAAAGAGGATGTTTTGCTTAGTTAGAGCCTGGGTGCTCCCTTAGTCCATCTTTGGTAAATAAAGGCATGTAGGTTAGGGTCCCAGATGGGACTCGACCAAATATTAGGTAACCTGACAGTTCGTTCTATTTCTGGGTGGAAGTCCCTGAACGAGGACAGCCCAACAAGAATAAACTGTAACATATGTTTTCAGGCCAGATGGGATGGGACCTTATTATGCCTTTCAGTGTAGACTCATTATCAAATTAGCCAGAGGTGTCTGCAAACAGGACATTGCCTACAAAATACCTTGAACTGCATGTTTGTATAAATCCCCAGGTGAATTCAGCTCCCCCGTTAATACTGTATTATCTCAACACTTAGTCAACATCAATCTACTCTTCATCTGCTGATTTCGTGCTTGATTTCAGCAGCAGTTTTTGTCTAAATACAATGCTCCTTTTTGTAGAGCAACCTGTAAGTTAGCATGGCAGATTTTTGCCCTTGTTTTTTTGATTAATTACTAAGCTAAGCTATGTTTAGTGGAGTTGTGGTCTTGAGTTACAAGGCTTGGACTCAAGTCAGAATCTGATGAATTAAGACTTGACTTGACACAATCTAAAAAGGTTACTTGTTACTCTACTTTGACCTTACAACCAATGACCTAATGTGGAGAGTGGACACGCCTGTGGTTCTGTCATTTAGTGTGTAGTATAAACGTGACGTTGCTATACAAAGTCTGAAATTTAAAAATGAAGTTGTAAAGTTCAAGGATTAAAAATGTAATGACATTAATACATTAATAATAATTAATGACATGGTACTTGGACTGGTCTTGACTTGGGGCTTGACTCAGGACTACAATTGCTAATTAACACAAAATACAAAGTACAGCTGAGGCTGATGGGGATGTCATTAGTTTTGCAAGTATTTTGTCATAAACCAAAGTATGAGACAAATTGAAGGTTTGACCTGATGATGGCACTAGATGAAAAGTTGAGGAATCACTAAAAAGATCCCCATTTATCCTGAGGGTGGTAGCTGTTAAGACATTTCACTGAAAACCACATGGCAAACAAATCAGGATCACCACAGCACAAACCATTAGGACTGATTGTCTGGGAACCATGGATGTTTGTACCATATTTGGAGGAAATCCATCATGTAGATGTTGAGATATTTCACTGGATAATTGGCAACTTTGACATGCTAGTGGCTCTAGAGGAAGGTTCAGGGGATCCCAAAGTCATTAGGATTCATCCTCTAGGTACCATGAATGTCTGTACTAAATTTCATGGCAATCCATTTGATAGTTGTTAAGATATTTCAATCTGGACCAAAGTGGTGGACCAACTGACAGACCGACATTGCCATTGCTAGAGTCATTGCTGCTTGTATGGCTGAAAACAAACAAACAAAAACCAGACATTGTCAGTATCGTAAAAAAAGGTTATACAATATTTTGCACACTTCAGTGTTATATACACTGTCTTATTCATGTTCTCACACCTAAGTAATAAAACTACATTTTAAAATGATGTTAGCAAGTATGATGTTAACTGTACTTTCCAGCATGTAGACTGACAGATATATTTTAAAAGCCTCAGACATATTCTATTTACCTTGCTTTAAATAATGGGTGGTGTACATGAAAATATATTATGTTTTTGTCACAAACATACTGCTACTAATAAATACATATCAGTATATACAATATCAAAGGTTAGAATATTGTAACCTTGTTCTATAAGCATAGGTGGAGCCCTCTACTGGACTCTATGGGTAATACTCTCCTCCAATCACACGCATGCAATCAGCCACTGAAATTTGCATGTACGTAGCCAACCAATCTGCGCTACCGATTTTGTGTGTCTCACACAGAATATAAGGCAGCGCCTCACTGCCACTCTCATCCAGAAACCACTTCATCAGATGGCATGGGAGCTACAGGGTCCATAGGTAGAGGCCTCCGCCTGTGCTTATAGCACCAGGATTACAATATCATAACCTTCATTCTATCTCACACAGGCTCCGCCCTCTACTGGACTCTATGGGTACAGTAGGCAGAGCTGTCTCCTGCTGTGACAGGGCGAACATTCCTGCATGATATTGCCTCACTGAGCCCAACTGGCTATAGGTTAGTTGCCATGAACCTCCTACTACTTTTTAATCCCAGCTGCTTAGGCGGAGCAGCAGGGGGCCCAACCCAGCCCAGGTAACATGGACCCGAGCTGAGTGAAAACATGGCCTAATATCACAGGGGTCACAGGTCAAACAACAGACACCCTGCACACCCCATTCCCTGAGTCATCTTGTCCCACAGGTGACACACACACCACCCTTCTCACAAGTCCTGAGTCGCACCTGCGAGCACAGACCTTGAAAAGGTCTATCTCATGTCCAAGAGATCAAACCTTATGAACGGACAAGGCATAGACCAAGACACTGCCGCTGAAATTTCTTCGACACTCGCCCCACTGAATAAGGCCATAGACGCTGCTACACCACATGTGGAATGCACCATAGTGAGGGGGTCCTTAGCCACCTGTCTGTAAGATTGGGAGATGCACTCACAAAGCCAACTAGCTAGGTGCTTCTTGGAGAGGGCTTTACTGGCCACTCCCTCTCCATACCACATGAACAGCTGTTCAGTGCGCCAAAAGGGGGCAATGCATTCAACATAACATGCCAAAGCACATACTGGGCACAAGAGGTGCAATTTTGCCTCCCTGGTGTCCCCATAGGGTGGAAGACAAAATGCCTCTAGCTGAATAGTTCTCGACCTAAATGAACTCCTTATGTTCTTAGGAACAAAGGAGGGACTCAGTCTGAGAGTAGTACCACTGTGGTCACCACGAAGCAGCAAACAGCTGGGGCGAACCGACAGGGTGCATAATTCACTCACTCTTTTAGCTGAGGTCAGCGCAAGCAGCAAAGCTATCGTGAATGACAACGCCTTCAGAGAGGAGCGCTCCATAGGCTCATAGTGATCACTCACTAGGGCCTCAAGCACCAACAGACAGGTCTGTCACCAAATCCCTCATGACAGGAGGAAACCACTGCCACAGACACATTAACAGTGGCATGAGACAGTCCCTTTTGCACCAGATATTGTAGAAAGCATCCATCATCCTCCATATTTCAGACAGAAATAACCAGAGGAGAGCAGAGCAGACTTGGTGTCCCTTCTCCTTGATCCGTGTGTGGGCGTGGGGCATTATTTTCTGAGGAGGAAGTAATGCCGCCAGCCACGCTATTGTAACCCCGAGCGATGAGCTGTATATGCTGGTCCCAAGCAGGGTCGGCGCCAACAGTGGTCTCCCACTGTTGGTGCCGACCCTGACATTAAGCAGACATGAGGCATCCTCACTCCAGTTGCGCTAGGCGTTATTCCTGTATGGGGATATAACGCTGCTCCCCGCCTCACAGTTACCTGGGGAGACGCGCTGCGCTGGCTGGTCTGATAAATAATGGTACCAGCGAGACACAGATCTGCGTTTGAATGTCGCTATGTCAGGTGGGATGTGTTTCTTTCTCACCACATCGTCCCTAACATATCACTCATGGATGCACTCAGCACTGAGCTTTTTTTGGCTAGTACAGCCTGCAGCTGAATAAGGCCGCCCGCCATCTGCTTCTCTAACAGAGAGAAGAGAGGCAGGTGCGCCAGCTGAGTGCTTTTTGCAGGCAGCCTACGTGACTGGCTGGATGAAACAGCCTGAGCCACTATCATCCCAGCATCACAGAGAGCCAGAGAGGTGGAGGAGGAGGGTAGGGTGGAGGATAGTGCTCTTTGGAAAATGTAATTTGTTTTTATTAAAAACATTTTCGACAAATGGAACATTGTGAACACACATTGAACATGAACTTGAACAGAGGTAGGAGGGGGCAGTGAACTCGCCATAGCCCTCTCCAATGTGATGCTCTCTCCCGCTGACAGTTTCAGTGCCGCTGACTTTCCCCGAGCATAAGCCAGCTGCAGGGGTCTGTTGGTGCTCCTTGCTCCAGTCTGGGCTGTGGGAGGGCTGGTACTGCGATGCCTCCGTCAAGGTGGTCTGGGAGGTGGTTGAGATTGCGGGGGCTGATGGTGCTCTGCCCTGCCTGCGAGCTCTCCTCCTCGCCATGGCATTGTGGCGATGCACCTCATCTCCTCTCTGTTTCGAAGAAGGCACAGATGATGGCTCAGCTGCACCTTCTCCTCTTCCAGTCTCTTGAAGCACTGAGTCATAGAGGAAATGGATCTGAGGAGCCTGTCTGGAGATATGAGAGCTCCCAGGAGGTCCTCTCTGTCCTTCCTCTGTAGGGTGGTGAGTCCCAGCCACATGTGATGTAAGCCTACAATGGCAAGTGACATCCCTTGCCCTGTGGTGGCAGCAACACCCAGAACCAAGTCATTAATCTCACCGATGGTGCGGCCCAGAAAATCAGCTTGTTCTGCTGTGGAGGGGGCATCCAGTGGTGTATTCAGGGCAGAGGGAGCCCAGCACGTTCCACCGCCATGGCCATAACCCTTGGGAAATCGTGGCGAACTGAAGTCAATTTTCGAAGGTGAGCGAAGACAGACGAGAGGTATAATATATAAATTTAATCAGCAAATGTTTCAGAATTGAATCACATCTATTACTCCTTAACCAGTGAAATGAACTACAAAGTTTGCATCAGGAGGGAGTTTCAAGTTATTGACAGACAAGAGGTTGTCGTCATATCGTCCATCAGGAGAAGCTGTTCGGGGAGTCTCAGCAGTGGCAGCAGAGGGCTGCTGTGGAGATCAATCTCAAGCTACGGTTCGCTCTTGTTGCAGCAGAGTGAGATGTCACACAGCCGAAAATGGTCCCACTGTTACCGGCATTGAGTTGAAGGGAGTGCCTGGCAGTGCATGCAAAGCAGTGGCTGCATCATGCTGCTCTCTGTGTGGTCCTGTCCATGGTACTTGAAGCAGAAGTGATGCCCAGCGGCGGCTGCGATGAGACCAGGGCACGACAGGCAGGAATGAGGTTGGAGTGGCCACTCCATCTGTGGAGAGGTAAGATCCGTGAGCTGATTTCACCGTTGCTGAAGTGAGAAGGATGGATGAAAGTGGCAGTGAGGCGCTGCCTTATATACTGTGTGAAACACATGGAATCGGTAGGCAATTGATTGATTGGCCAGCTACATACATGCAAATTTCAGTGGACGATTGGAGGATAGTATTACCCATAGAGTTCAGTAGAGGGCGGAGCCTATGTGAGATGAAACACCATGTTTGTACAGTATGTATCAGTAGAAATGGATATATGAGCTATTTAAAAAGACATACAGATACTCTCATGATTTGATTCAATCTTTGGTGTCTGTTGTGCTCTTTTATTTTTTTCATTCTGTCAATCTGCCGTGTCTTTAAAGTTGTCCTTTTTTTCAACATCTGTAGTTGTATAAAAGTCCAAATGAGTCATTAGTGAGCTATTAAGGGTTGTCTATCATCCTGAAGAATCCTGGGAAAAGCTTTATCCTTTAGTTTTTTTAATGGTGTCAGACCTAAGGAAAGAATCAATGTTGGTCTCTGAGACACAAATCCCTTTTGGCATTTCCAGAAATGTTAGCATAGTTTTTATAAGACAGGACCTTGTAATGGGCCATTTACTGAGTCACATAGTGAGTCATCTGACTTCAGCAGAGAAACATGGCATTTACCATTTTATTCATTTTTTTCAGAAATCATGTGCTTTTTTCATTTAATCTATAGTTAGAGGAAAAAGACAAAAAAAATTGAAATGGGAGAATTGCACATGAGAAAAGTTATCATGAAGCACATCATTGAGTCACCAGAGCAGAAGAATTTTCTTTTTCATTCAAAATCTCATTCCAGCTAAAGTAACTGTGTATTATATGCAGGTAATTACTTGGATTTTAAGTGTATTAAAGGTACAGGAGTTATGGCACAATTGTCTCTTATTTTTTGGTGCTGTGGAGGGAGAAGAAGAAAATCCTTTAAATTTCTATAAGTATGCTCTTATTACTTTAGAACTTAAACCTTAAAGGAACAGTCTAACATTTTGGGAAATTTGCTTATTTACTTTCTTGATCAGAGTTAGATGAGTAGATTGGAGACTGTCCTCCCAAGAAAAATGACACAACAGGCAGTAATGTCAGTCGCCCAAAAACAACATACTGTATAGTTACGTTTGAGTGACAGATGCCATTTAGTGGCAGTAGTACTTATGACTCGGAGCAGTGGTGCAGTTCAGATGACATACTGTATATATATGTCGACAAATTTCCTCATTCAGAGGAGGAGGGGAGGATGCATTAACCCAACAGTAGACTTTGACACAGGAGACCAATGTTTGCCTCCAGTTTCCAGCTGTCGCTGTTCCAGCGACAATGTTTTTAAAAAAATGTAATTACAATTGTCATGACCTAGCTCAAGTGGCCACAACAAAAGGGAGACACACCATGTTAAAGTTTCAACAAAAGAAGTTTATTAAACCAAATTAATGAGTTAACTAAATAGTATGGGGTATGGGGAGTGGTATCAGTAGTGTATGTGATGCATGAGTGGAAAATGTGTACATGTGAGTGTTGTAAAGTGCATGAAAGCAAAGCAAAGAACTAAAGCAGCATAACCAAAACAAATGGGTGCCTGTGGGACAGAGCAGAACTGCAGCAACAGCAGCAGCCGCAGCAGCAGAGTGGCAAAGAGTGGCAGTGAGTCAGAGAGAGAGCCAACTGCATCCAGGCTTAAATAACCTGGGAACACCCTCAGGTATTCCAGGTCACACTACTGATCCACCTACAAAGTGAGCAGAGAGACAGGTAAATCACACAGCAACACAAGATGACACAGCAGGGATCATCACAGATCATACCCTAACCTTAACCCTGTGTTATTATTGTAGTCATGACAACAAAGGAGGCCTAACTTTAAGGAAGTAGTAACTACATGTTTCTCTAACCTTAACAAAGTGATCATTTTAACCAAAACCATGATCTTTCCATAAAGCTAACCAAGTGGTGAATTTGACTGTCATCTGCATAACAGTGGAACAAGATGCCATATTCTCTAAGAATGGATCCTAAGGGGAGCATATAAAGGGAAAATAGGATTGGCCCGAGAATAGAACCCTGAGGGACTCCACAAGAGAGAGTCACCAAGGCTGACAGAAAAACATCTGTCAGACAAGTAAGATCTGAACCACTCCAGAGCAATACCTTTAATGCCAACACAATGCTCTATACAAGAGATGAGGATAATATGGTCTACTCTGTCAAATGCAGCTGTGAGATGTAAAAGCATAAGAATGGCAGAGTCCCCGGAGTCAGTAGTAAATAAAAGATTGTTAAAAACTTTTAAAAGTGCAGATTCAGTGCAGTGAAGGGCTTTAAAATCAGACTGGAACACCTCAAGAATACCATGTATGTCTAAAAAAGATTGCAATTGTATGAGTACAACTTTCTCCAAAATTTTTGAAAGCAACAGGAATTTGGAAATTGATCTAAAATCAGAGAGGACTGAGGTGTCCAAATTGGATTTTTTCATCAATGGTTGCACTACTGCATGCTCAAAATTTGCTGGCACAACACCTGAAGCAAGACTAGTGCTAATAATCGTTTGGATGTTTGGTCCAATAGTCTCAGGAATCTCTTTAAAAAAGCGAGGGGGAACAACATCAGTGAAACTAGCTAAAGATTTCATATGATCAATAATTTCCTTGAGAAGAGAAAGAGACACAGGCTCAAACTGGTTAAAAACAGCAGAGCAAGTGACAGTGATGGATGGGTCATAAGAAGGGGGTGAGATGTGTGCTCTAATGATCGCAATCTCCTCAACAAAAGAGTGGAGGAATTTTTCACAGGTTTCTGAGGAAACATCAAGACAAGCAGATTGGGGGGTATTAAGAATAGCATTAATGGTACTAAAAAGAACACAAGGTTTGTCACAAGTATTTGAAATAATATCATAACAATTTTCTGATATCTGCACCGTCTTTTAAAATGTCAAAACACCTGCAACTTGTCTTTTTCCACTTGCGTTCAGCTCTCTTACATTCTTGTCTGACAGCGCAAGTAGTGTCTTTCAGCCATGGTTCAGATTTAGGTTTGGAACGCATGATTTTAAATGGAGCAACAGTATCCAGGATGTTTTGGCAAGTGGAATAAAATAGTGAGGTTGACTCCTCAGCATTAAAACGAAGGGGGGACCATGAGTGAATCTCAACAACATTTTGAAAAACAGCAGAGAACTGTACAGCAGTGGAAGGGTTAAACATATGACAACACCAAGCTGGAGCACACGGTTTAGCGATATGACATGGGAGAGAGATCTCAAATAAAACAGACATGTGATCAGAGAAAACTGCATAACATACTTCACTGTTAAAAATAAGTAGACCACATTTTGAAACAAAATCTAGTGACATGGACTAAACCGGAAATCAAGTTTTAAAAATCAGAAACCTGTTGGGAATGTCAGACACTTACATTATCTTTTTTTCTCCAAACCACCAATCAGCTTTGTTCAACTTCGACAACAGTGAATGACTGACAGCTGATTATACAAATAACTACCAAAATCTAACTTTTACTGGTGATGTTTTAGATGGATGAAACCCTCCTGCTCTCTAGTTCCATTGTATATATATACTTATACAGCATAGAAGCACAAACGTATACTTGCAGCTAATTTTCTGACAGTGGTAAGTAGTCAAGTGATTAAATAAACTACTTCTTTCCACCCTTGAGATGAACCTCATCTCTCAGAGGCTCTAAGCTGTGGTCTTTATGGAGTCGGGACCTGATGATTTGAACTGATTCACTGTGACACTTTTGACATTTCCAGGCTACTGATCCTCTCTGAGCCATGCTGATCTGTTGTCAATGAGGAGGCAGACAGGAGAGCTGTGAGTTTGGTACTTCACAGCCTGAAAATACCAGTTCTCTGTGAAGCCACACCTTGGCACAATCAATCTGTTTCTCAGCCTGGATGGCACCGAAGCAGTGTATATTCTCTGATTCATTATTTAAAATAACCTTATTTAAAGGAATACCATGACATTTTGATTTGTTGTCTGGCTTTTCTTAAATGCTTGTAGAAAGATGAGGTCATTAAAATTGAATACATCTGTCTGCAACATCCCGTAATGAACCAATATGTACAATGAGGAGAAAAATAAAACTATATAACACTAAATAATACCATATGCCACAGATTAAATACATAAAGAATTATACACATATTGTGAGTAGAAATAATGTGTTGTGTCTCACCACTGAGGAAATAATGTATGACATTACAGGTGCTACTGAAGGTTATAATTTATGAAATACATTTTATCATTGCCCTCAAGATTTGAAGATACCAGTCTAATTTCCTGTACCTCTGCTGCCTAATTACATTATATAATTATAGCCTACTTTTGTATTTCCATCTAGGGAAATTAAAGCAGTTATGTACATAAAGTTGCACTTGTCCATCCAAACTCGAATTAGCTCTGGCAAACTTAAACTTTATTCTGTGTGAGTATTGCAGAATGCCTGTGATCATTTCACACCCTTTGTCACATGTGATCAGGGCTGTAGTGGAGGGTAAACACATTTATCCACATCTCAGATTGTAACATTGCACTCATGCTACCTTCCTTGAGTGTTAACGTATACTTTGAACATGTTAGTCTGGTCAGCAGTGTTGCTTCTAGCAGTTTCCTTTGCATATCCTAATGTCACTCATTTTATTTGCTGGAACATTGTATCTTCTTGTGAGCATCTAGTGCTACACGTGAATAACTAATGAACAACTAAATATAAACAGTGTCTGGATCTAATTCCAGGGGGAGAAAAAGTTAAAGGATAAGGCTGGAAATTTTCTAATTTTTTCTTATCATTAACTAATCTCATGTGCAGAGCCAAACCGACAATGAACTTATCCTACTTACAAGTATTGTGTATGTATCCAAAGTTGTGTTCATTTTGTCAGCTTTTTCTTTTTTTTTTTTAATTTAGTCTAAGTCTTAGTCCTGTGTCAAATGTCCTTGTTAGTTTTTTATCATATTTAGTCAACTTCATCCTGTTTTTTAAGTAAAGTTTAAGTTGACTAAAAGTCTGGGCATTTTAGTCTTATCTTAAGAAAAAAAAGAAAGAAAAAAGAAAACTGTAACTATTTTAGTATAGTTTTATTCAGTGAAAACTGTTGACATTTTAGTCAGTCAGTAGTGAGAGATAACTGAAAGTTATTGTTTTTTTTAAATTATTTTTTAAATAAATTATTTAATTGCAACCATATGGCCTTAGTGTGGTACATTCCAAAAAAATATGGCAGGCTACATGGTATCAAGTGTGATATAACTATCTTTTTAAAGAAAAATTTGACAATGTAAATGACAGTTTTCAGGGCATAAAACCAATGATCTGTTGATCTTAACAAATCAAGACACGATAGTCTAACAATGGCATCAAATCATCAGTGCTGAAAAAAAAAGTTTAAATCAAAAATCAAATCGAATCGTGACCTTAAAATTGAAAGTCAAATAGAATTGTGGATTTGGAGAATCACAACACCCCTAGTACCTAAATAGGACACTCAATTACTACAGTATCTTTTTCCACAATGAAACTATCATAAGACATGCAATAATAAAGGAAGCCAAGGGTTTAAGCTTATACCAAGTCCTTCTCAATGTGAAAAACATCAACATTACAAAACCCCTTGTAAATATTCAATTTTTCATGTTACAAAAAGTTTAACTGTTCAATCAACATTATTCCACATCAGTCTGTTATGTTATTCTCTTAAATTCCAAACATATCTACAAACGTATCTATAATACAGACCATATAGACTGTGTATGAGATTGCATTTTAGAGATAAATTCATAGTGACTGACATAATGACCTTTAGTTTATCACTACAGCCCTGCATGTGATAACACTTTTATGTAACTATAGATCAAAGTGGTGATCTGTAAGGCTTCTGAACACTTACACACTCAAGCTGCCAACCAGTGTTGTGTATACTCAACAAATGTAAACGCTTTATAAAATAATCACATTAAATATGCAATTTTACATGTCACAAATAGACAGTTTGACGTTTTTCTGATGCCATTCAAATCTAAATGGCATTATTGTCACCTGGCCAGACAGACCTGGTGTCAGTGCTTCCATAGCTGAAGAGACTGGTGAGAGATCAGTCCCTATCCAGATGGGAAACATGAGATCATCGAGAGAGAAATTGAATAATGTTCTCTCCTTCAACAGCCACTGCTGAAGCATCCTTGATCATAGCACTCAGTTCCTCCTGTGAAGCTGCTCAGCGGCCAGCTGGGCAGCTCCCAGCTGCCACTGAACGGCTGCAACTGTATGAATGTCAAACACAGCATGGCTCACACACATGTGACTGCTCAGTCAAATGTTCCCTCTCTCAGCAAAAAGTTTAATGAGCATTTTGAGGATCATTTATTATACTAGAAGCACAAATTCTGTCCTAACTCCACATCACCCAGGATAGGTCTGTTACAGTATCTACTGCAGTCACCTATCCTCTTGTACATGCACAAAACACAGAGAGTGTGTTGAGTTATCTCAGTCAAATCATTACATGGGAAAATGTAAAAAAAAAACAGTCCACTGCTTGTGTGTTTTGATGTTTAGGACATGTTGCTTTTCATCTGAATGACTTCTTAATGACATGCAGGAAACCCTCAGTGTGTGTCCTGTGGAGGTTTCACACCACCTGGTGGATGAGAATGTAATTATGGCAACAGTTCCGAAAGCACCAAGCTGATGTGAGTGTGATGTTCACTGCCACCCGCCTGCCCTGGACTGGGCTGATAGGCATGTAAAACGATTGCCATGACATGTGGACAAGTGTTGGAACTTCATTTTTATAACAATATTTTAAGGGCAAATATTAGTCTCAACCAACATGGCATAAACCAAAGATATCATTTTCAGGGTCAGTATCAGAAAGGCTCTTCTGTCTCAAATCTAGTAATACAATATTTCCTTTAAATCATCTCTTTGCAGCCCCTGAAAGCAACAACAACAAAAACCTTAATTTATGGGCAGTGCTGGTGTTAAGTAGAATTTTGTTTTTGCATGTTTTACATTTAACATTTCTACCTCTTCTTAGCCTCTATACTGCAATGCTACATTGATAATAGTGGTGTGGCATGCTCTGCTTCACAGCATTACAGAGTAGACAGTTCACTGTACTCAAGAATGAAGTTGAAGAATGAAGGAATGCACTCACTAAATGAAAGCAAAAACATCAGTAGTCATGACCCAGTTCCACATTACATGATGCTAATGAGTTTTGAGTATGTAGTGCATTCACACTGAAAAAGTGACATTAAGTATACGCTACAATATGAGCATGCATTCTAAATTTGCATGATTTTTAAGTGCGCTGTTGATGGTCACTACTGTCCTACATTCACTGCACAACAGAAATGAAGGAGCTGCTCACAGCTGTAAAAAAATGTACACAAATTTTTAAATTGTGGTGAAACAGCTCCAGGAAAGAACTAAATACCGTACATGATGAAACAACTTGATCAACAGAAAATCTTCAGCAACTAGTTTGATAATTAATTCATTGTTTAAAGGCTACAGCTGATGATAATCTATCTTTTTTTCTTATTCTCAAAACATTCCATGAAAAAATGTTAGTCCATTTTATAATACTTAACATGCCTACCCTTTCTGTGGCTCTCAGACCAAGCCCATTGGTTCCTAATGATGACATAAATCTTTCAAAACAGGTCACGAACATATACTTTGACTTTGAAAAAAAAAAGGTTTAACAATTGAGCATCCTATTACTTACTAATAATTGTCAGTTTGAACACTAATATGATATAATAAATCTCCTTCAATGGAATTTGGGCACAGCTTAACTGTTTTTTGAACATAAAACAGCAAAAATAGTCACTTGGAATGGAAGCTATTAATCACTTGGCTTCATCATACAATGTGTGCATCATTAAAACAGTGAACCACATGACTTGTCTTTCTCTCCTTCCTCTTCACAATCTCCTTTCTGTTTTTCAATTTTCCATTCTGTGTGAACGTCTCCTCTAATCCACCTTCTTTCTTTCTTTTCTCCCTTTTCCTTTGTTTCTTTCACTCTCTCCTCCCTTCCCTCTGTCATAATAAGTTGTATTCTACTCACTGCAAACACCAAAGTGTGTGTGTGCGCAAATTCACACTGTTGCTAAATCACAACACACACTAACACACGCACAAAACATCATGGTTACACATAGTTGCTGGTAAAATTGAAATACACACAGAGGCAGACACACAAGAGTATGTGTCCATGTAAACTTGGTCACACACACTAGCCATGAAGCAAGTTACAAATATGTGCCGAGACACTCTCACTAACACACACTAGAAGAAAAACACACACACATTTTGTTTTGTACCTCAGCAAAGCATCTGTTTAGTCACCAGAGTGAGGACATTCATAAATAAATTAAGAGCCGGGCGTTTGTATTTTCATCTTCGTCCTGATTGCAGTGAGATGAGGCATATGTTCGTTTAGTCTGTGTGAAGGGACGCTGACGCCTCATGTAAAGCCACCGGAGCACATCACCAAGTTCCTTTGATGCTGAGATTTCTAAAGGGAACTGACTGATAAATATAATGATGCTGCTTTGTAAAAGTAGATTTTATGGCAGAGATGTTGTATTGGATTAAATTAGATTGCACAGATGTTCACAATAAAGTGCTCCATGAGTGTATATACATATAGTACAGGCTGAAGTGCTCTCGCTCAATACTGGTCCAATTCCAACATTTTTTGGCCCCATTAGACCCTTAGACCCCAAATGATGGGAAAATAGGGTCCAAGTAGACAGACAGAAAAAAAAAGCAGCAATTTACCTTCAATTTCAAAAAAGACAGCCTACTGGTTTATCTTGAAATGTAAAATGTAAAAGCATTACTCTCAAAATGAGATATGAGATTATATATATTGTTGGGCCTTGGCTACAAGTTTGGCTATCAGCAATAATTGATGATTATCAAAGATAATTATTAATTATTAAAATCAATAGAATTTATTAATAAGAATTATTACCACCCTGGGGTCAGGGAAAAAGATTCAAATTCAGTCTCAAAATTTACTAAGCTATCAATTTGGAACCTTGATTAATAATTAACTCAGTAACTATAAACAAAATCACCATATCAATAGCTAGTTAAGGTTGAAGGATTTTGGAGTTCTTTACAGAGCACAGGTTGGCAAAATTCACTCTTGTGCAACATTAAACAGACAGCATATATATCCAAAAGCATTATTTAAAAAAAGGTAAGAGATCAAAAACACACAATCTGTAATTTTAGCTAAAAAAAAAAGAGTAAAAATGCACAATATGGAATCTAACCTATATACGGATGTGTATGTGTATGTGTGTGTGTGTGGGGGGGGGTGACAATAGCAAGATGGCTGAAGTCACGTGGTGACTGAGCACACGGTATGCAGACAGTATGGCCAACAAAAAGAACCACAGAGACAAAAGGTGTAGGATAAAAGTGGAGTTAGGATTAGATTAGATTATGTGGTTTAGCATCTAATCAGAAGTGCAAGGAGCAGCAAGTGCTAAATATATACTATTTACAGTATGTACAGTATACAGTGTAGTTTGGAGTAAGTTATGTACATAAATAGGATAATATGAACAAATATACAGATGTGCATATGAATATATGCTGTGCTATAGACAAGTATACAGGTGTGATATAAAAATATCTATCATGTGGTATGAACATATATACATGTGTGTTATATTAATGTGCAAAAGATCTACAATATTGTCAGTATATACAATACAAGTGGTTGGGATGAAGTACGGATGAATGAAGGGATGGATAAGTACAGTCCATGGGGCATGTGTAGTGGTATGGTAAGGGGACATGGAGGTTCAGCGGGGGACAGAGTTCAGTAGGGAAACAGCTGTTGGAAAGAAGCTGTTCCTAAACCTGCTGGTTTTGGTCCGGAGGCTCCTGAATCACCTTCTGGAGGGGAGGAGCTGAAAGTCTATGGTTGGGGTGTGAGGGGTCCCTAAGAATGCTGTGAGCCCAGCGTAGGCATCACTTCTTCTCGACATCCTCAATAGCAGGTAGTGGAGTCCCTGTGATGCATTGAGCGGTTTTCACCACCCTCTGCAGTGCCTTGCGGTCGGCCACAGAGCAATTCCCATACCACACTGTGATACAGTTGGTTAAGATGCTCTCAATCGCACAGCAATAGAAGTTACCCAGGATGTCAGCGGACAGGTGCTTCTTCTTCAGTGTCCTCAGGAAGAAGAGTCGCTGATGGGCCTTCCTAACAAGGCTGGAGGTGTTGGTTACCCAAGACAGGTTCTCAGAGATGTGAATCCCCAGGAACTTGAAGCTGGAGACACGTTCAACAGCCATACTGTTGATGTAGATGGGTTTGTGTGTGTCTCTCTTCTCCTTCCTGAAGTCCACAATGAGCTCCTTGGTTTTGCTGGTGTTGAGGAGCAGGTTATTGTCAGCACACCAGGCAGCTAAGTGCTGAACCTCTGCCTTGTAGTCTGACTCATCGTTGTTGCTGATGAGTCCAATCACTGTGGTGTCATCTGCAGACTTGATGATGGAGTTAGATCCATACATGGGCCTGCAGTCATGGGTGAACAGGGAGTAGAGGAACGGACTCAGCACACAGCCCTGTGGCACGCCAGTGTTGAGTGTAATAGTGGTGGAGAGGTTGTGGCCAAACTTAACATACTGGGGTCTGTTGGTCAGAAAGTCCATGATCCAGTTGCAGAGGGGGGCACTGATTCCAAGATTCCCAAGTTTAGCGATTAACTTGGAGGGAACAACAGTGTTAAATGCTGAACTGAAATCAATAAACAGCATTTTTGTGTATGTGTTCTTGTTGTCCAGATGTGAGAGCACACAGTGCAATGCTGTGGATACAGCATCCTCTGTACTCCTGTTGCTACAGTAGGCAAATTGGTGAGGGTCCAGTGAGGGGGGCAGAAAGTTCTTAAGGTGTGCCAGGACCAACCGCTCAAAGCTCTTCATAACAATGGGTGTGAGTGCTACAGGGCGGTAGTCATTAAAGCATGTCGGAGAGGAGTGTTTCGGCAGTGGCACTATGGAGGTGATCTTGAAGCACGCTGGTACTGTTGCATGGGTCAGTGACAGGTTGAAGATGTCAGTAAAGACCCCAGCCAGCTGCTCAGCACATGCGCTGAGCACACGTCCAGGAATGCTGTCAGGTCCAGCAGCCTTACATGGGTTGATTCGGCTCAGTGCGTTTTGAACGGCTGTGGGTGTGAGTGTCAGGATCTGGTGATCAGCAGAGTGCACAGTTTTAGTGGCCTTTTCCAAGTAGTCCTTGTCGAAGCAGGCGTATAAATCATTTAGCTTGTTGAGGAAGGACATATTCATGACTGTTGGCATGGCATTGCTGGGCTTATAATCAGTGATGGCCTGAATGCCCTGCCACATGCGTCGGGGGTCGGAGTTGGCAAAGTGTTCATCCACCTTCAGCTTGTGTTCGTGCTTGGCCTTCTTGATGCCCCTCTTCAGATGGGCCCTGGATGCTCTGTAGGCTTGTGCATCACTGGATTCTAAGGCACTGTCACATGCTTTTAGCAGTAGCCGCACTTCCCTGTTTATCCATGGCTTCTGATTAGGGTACGTGATGATCTGTCTCTCCGTGGTAACACTGTCAATTGTGGTGTTGATGTATTCCAATACTGAATGAGTGTAAGAGTCAATGTTTGTGTGAGGGCCACAGGTAGCCTGAGAGGCAAACCTGCTCCAGTCCATGTCTTTAAACCTGTCCTGGAGTACTGAGTCTACCCCCACTGGCCACACTTTGATGGTTTTCACGGATGGCTTCACACGGTTGATGAGTGGTGTGTATTTGGGGGTGAGAAACAAAGAAAGGTGATCAGACTGTCCCATGTGGGGGAGGGGGTTGCTGTGTAGGCTCCAGCAATGTTTGTGTAGACGTGATCCAAAGTTTTATCTCCTCTGGTATTGCAGGAGACATGTTGGTGGAATTTGGGAAGCACTGTCTTGAGGTTAGAGTGATTGAAGTCACCCGCCACAATAAATGCAGCCTCTGGGTGGGCAGTTTGTTGTTTGCTAATAGCTGCACGTAGTTCTTTCATAGTAGACTTAGCATCAGCGTCCGGGGGAATGTAAGCTGCAGTGATGATTGTGGAAGTGTACTCCCTTGGCCGATAGAACGGTCTACACTTAACCATGAAAAACTCCAGGTTGGCTGAGCAGTGGCTTTCAACAATGGCAGAGTTTGTACACCAAGCCTTGTAGATGTAAATACACAATCTTCCACCCTTTGTCTTACCAGACTCAACTGCTGTTCTACCAAAAATCTCAAAGTCCTAATGGCTGTATCATGGTTTTGTTTGGCAATATGGTAATTTCCTAAACTTGTGTTAGATAAGGACATGTGTATGACTAGTTCTGTAAAGTCATAATGGGGTGTCCTAAGCTAGTGTTTTGCAGAAGTGATCTTATTGACAAAATACTACCAAGGAGCTCTTCCAAGTGTACTTGCAAAGTTGTACAGTGGTGTCTGAGTAGAATCAGAATTTGGGCTTTTCTCAGCTAATAGTAAGGACGTCTAGCTATTAGTGAGTTCAGGATTACTGAGGTTGCTGTGGTTGCTAACAACCCAAGCCTGCCTATGTAACTGCAAGAAAGGTAAGTTATTGGTATCTGTCTTACTGTCAGTATGGGGTGGACTGTGTTGTTATCTATGATCGTGAGAACAGAGCTCTGGAGCTCTTGTGCTTTAAGTTTTTAACTCGTGGCTCAGGGCTGTAACGCTCCAGGTAGCCAGAGGGAGAGAGGTATTCAGAGGTGCTGTCACTGTCTGATGGATGGTGACCATGTACTGAACTGTGGTCAGAGATGCTGCGGTCATCGTCTGATCTGTCCATTGGCTGGTCATACTTCTGGGCCAGAATCTCTGCATATGGCCTTCTACTGCTTCTATTTTGGGAATGCCTATCTCAACGCAGTTGGTGGACATGGCGGTTACGCTCAGTATCCCTATGCGGTCTTTTGTCACCCCCCTTTTGGACGGTTGTGAAGGTGATCTTTTGAGGCAGTAGGTCTGTATGATGTTTTTGTATTCAAGCTGGCAGGCTCAGTTGTTTTCTCTCCTGCTTTGGAAGTGACAACAGTTTCCCAAGCCACCTGTGTGGCTGTATTTGCTGTGAGCAGCTTTGCCTTTAAAACAGCAGCAGTTCTCCTCAGTACACCTGTACACAGTTTTTCAGGTACTTGGCAGGTGGGTTGTTCCTGCGTCTTGGAGAAGTTACCACTGTTCTTCTGTGGATTTAGGCATCTCAGTTGCTTCTGTCTCTTCAAGTAATCAATCATCAATATTCATTATTTATTCATTTATTAGTGGAAACTTTATTCTTCTCTGTTGAACTGCATCCTTGCCTGTTCACAAATGTTAATTTTCTGCATGTTTAGCTGACCTGCTGTGCACTGGCTAAAACACACTCCAGGCTACACTAACAATTATTTTGAATCAATGAATTATTTGAGTGTAACAATTGAACACTCCCCTATAATGGCTGCTGAATTACATACTTTTACCCAGAAAAAATATTAGAAAATTATTATCAGCCAGACTTCAAGAAATATCATATTAACTAAATCTTAATAAGTAAATTTCTGCTTTTTTAATCTCGAAGTTTTGATCTAATTATTGCATAATGTATGGCAAATTCTCATCCTTGAATTGACTTGATTGCTGATGAAATGTTTTGTCACCAGGATGAAACTGCAATAGCATATGATTCAGATGGGAAAAGAAAATGCAATTTAGAGAGAGATAGACTTTGAGTAAGTGTCGGATTATGTAATTACTTGCAGCTGATAACTGCATTACACTGAATACACTGTAAATGTGGGAAAGTAATAGCCAACTAAGATTTGTGTCTCTCAAGACGAGCAAAGAAAACATAAAAATAGGGTAAGGAGGTGTACTGGAGATATCTGCAGATAATTCGACTCACAAGTAGCATATCATAAAGACACATTGCTCATATTTTGCATACTGGCAGTCTCTAAACACAGTCATCCTGCAACAACTTAATTCAGTGGCATCCTCCTGTATAATAGTTTTCCCCATAAGTCTGATGCATGGTCTCTCTTCATATGTAGCTTTGTAAAAACATATTTTCCAGTAACTGTTAATTTAAGTTAAGAGGATCCCCTGGGTTTTGCAGTTTTTCTAGATTGGTGAGTAGCTTTTTATATGTTTTGTGCAAATATCAGAAATAAATGAAGTGACTTCGGAGCAGCATTGTGGTAGGTTACCATAAGTCAGTGTCATAGGACCAAACGTTTGCCTGCTAACACACTAATCTCTTTATATGAGCCGGGCAAAAGTGAGCCACTTATTGATCAAGAACTCTTATCACACAACCACAGATACAGTATATTATGCTCAGTTTGTGCTATGGGGCAGTAAAAACAGTATTCATATCCCCTAAGAGACTGACTTGCTTGTAAAGATAATAACATTAAAGGCTTGTGCACAGTGGAGGATATTACATATCTGCTCTGCATTATGTCCTGGCTTTTAAAAAATCTTTTAAACACAGTAAACTCTTTATAGAGACAGTTGAATATAAACATGGGGTTTACTAAATGCTTAAGCCTATGTTCATCTTGCATGGAGATGTGGTTGTGCCACCTGTTGAACTGCTGGAGCACATTATGGGATTTCTTAACTCAATGGGTTCCTATTCAACCATTTAATCTCATGATGAGATATGTAAGGGAGGCAGCTTGAGGAATAATGTTAATGTATTTCTCTATTACTCCTTTTGTTAGTTTTAAGGTTGAAACATTCAATATATTTATCCATGTTTTTGGTTTGTCAGTCATTATTTATTTATTTTAAAGAAACAACATTTATTTGTCCTCTCAAGGGGAATTTTGGCAAGTACATAAGATGTTGTATTTTATTTGGTCCTTGATTCAGTTGATTAAAGTGTAAGTTACCTCCAGAGTAGTTTTCTCTCAGTCTTAGCCTTGAGTCATGTTGCAAACAGCCATCCTGCATGTTCCATATAAACAACCTGCAATTGATACAGTCAAGGATAGAAAAGACAGTCTATAAATTATCATTAATACATGCCATAAATGTTCCAACAGTACATCAGATGTAACCCTGGCCTGCTGTCAGCACAGGTAGATTGGTAGTCTCATATACATCACATCTGTCTCACACTGTAATGGCGTCTCAATGTGCAAAATGAACAACTATCCATTCTTGTCAGTCAGTCCCCAGCACATCAGGAGTATGTTACATAGCCACAGTGATGTGTACAACTTTTACATATTGTTCGGTTAACTTTAAAAATACTAAGCTGTGGAGATGTTGATGCTTTATATTTAACTTTATGCTCCAAAATCTTTATCCCTTGAACTTGTATCTCAGCCCTACTTGAGGCTTCATTTTCAATATCAATGTTCCCTAAGGCAGGCAAAGGCACACTATTATAACCAATCACATCAACCATTTTCCTCCCCTTAATAGAAAATGTGATACAGCACTATCTCATGAAGGGAGAGAACAGTCTGGTGCATTTTTCAGCACAATGCATTTCCCATGAGTCCATGAGGTCAAATTTGCCACATTATCTCAAATAAGACACCACGGGCAAGTTAATAAGCTTGCACTGTAAAAACACCAACTTACTGTATAGTCTTTGGTATGAATAAAGTTTTTAGGTCTCAGAAATACATATTATCAGCATTTAAATTAAAAAAGTGAAGTTGTGCCAACAAACCAAACCAGTCTCTTACTTCAATAAAAGTTATCTTAAAGTGACTGTAGAATCTTTAGATGTAATTCATTACAAAGTTAATAAGTTCTGTTAACTTGTTTCTTTAATTGTGAAACGCAGGAAAACCGAATTTCAAATCAGGTCAACTTAAATTGTCTGGGTATCACTTTTGGAACTTTTAATTATGAGTTATCTTTTGCAACAAAATGAGTTGACTAAATGTATAATGGATTATAACCAAAATGATCTACTACTTAAACTAATAAATGACTTATTTCATCAAATTAAGTTGTTTAGAAACACTGTTAGCTTATTAGTATAAGTTGATTTGGGTTTAAATTCTCTCAAAATCTAATTTGAAGACAGTTACGTGATAACTTTTTATGTGTCTTTCTATACATGTGTCTCAGATGAGTCAAATGGCCTTTTCTATGATCAAAGTTAAATCAATGCAAACCACAATAAAGACAGATGCACACCTCAGGCACTCTCTCTATTCTGTACTTTGATTTGTCATGTAGAGAACTTGTGCCACAATAAGCAACTGAAGTACCACTAATGCTAGCCTGATTGTGACTCTTAGCAATACAGCTACAGCCATTCTGATTGGCAGTTGTGGCTCTTGAGGTATCAGACATGAGAGTCTTACAACCTATAGAACAGAACATAACTGAAAACAAGCCAAATTACAAACTGAAAGCTTTGTGAATATAATGTACAGATTTAATACACTTTAACATTTAACATAACATAACACAATTAACAGAAGTGAAAATTCAAAGTTGTGATGATATAAGTTGATGTATTAGTTATTGCAACTTTAGAGGCAAAACCTGTCTTTAAAAAAATGTTAAAATTTCTAATTATTTTCTTTTTCTTTTTTACAGTGAGGGGGATAAGACATTTGGCTCTCTACGTCTAAAAGAAATATCTTAGCCAGAACAGAATATGATGGTAAACCTCACCATCACTTTTTTGATGTTCTATGTTGAAAAAGGTCATCCACACATAGCAACAGTTAGGTGTAGTTTGTGACTAAAACATCAGTAGTATTATAGGTAGATTTACAGTATATCAATGGATTTGAGTTAAAAAGAGGGATTTTTGAAACTACAATGCTGCCAGGTGTGGATTTTTTGTGGCTAAAAGTTGGATTTGTATTCAACCACTGGTTTTGATGATAACATTCTAATCAGATGGATTTGTTTGTGTATGTGTGTGTTTGTGTATACATAAGGGAATGTGAAATCAATATCTTGTATATGTGTGCGCACTGGGTCTCAAACAAACCTCTCTCAGTGATTTTTTGGAATGTGTTTGAGGTTTGCCTGCAGGTACAAGTCTGGAGCAAATCACTGGGTCTGTGCTCCAAAATCTGATAATTGGATATCTGAGGAAACCAAACAGATAAATAATGAATGTACACCAACTGTACAGCCAGCTTCCGTCCCTCCTGAAAATGATGTGGGTTTAACATTAAGACCCTGAAGATGGAGTGCCTTCGTAAAGTATTTACCCCAGCCATGACAGCATGCCATCAAACCTTTGACATGCTTTATCTGCTTTTTACATTTACACTTCTGTTGACAAAACATAAGTCATTCACTATTTTTTTTAATAACTAAATATTGTCTTTGTGAGAATGTGTGAGTTAAAAAGAGAGGCAGAATGAATTTGTTGGAGGCAGGTATTCTAAGGATTCATTCTTTTCCCTAGGCCTATTTTGGCCTGGCCCCCCATCAGTCACTATTTAGGGGTCATTTTGCCAACCTTCTCCGCTGGGAAGCAGAACCCTGGCACACTGTCCTAAATGTCACCCCCAAAACCATCTAAAATATAGTTTTATCCTCCTACACACACACATACACATTTATATAACAGACCTTTGAAGTTAATGCTCATTACCTACTACATTTCTTTACCCTTAACCATTACCTAAATGTAACCTAAACCTAAAAAATATAAAAAGGATTTTTTTACAGAGGATATTTTGACATATCACAGCAGGAAAACCACAGGTATAATTAATAACATTAATGATGGCTGCATTCCATTTAGCTGCTTCAGTTTCAGGGTCCTAGTTTAATGTTACACTGCCTGCTGTGAAAATGCAACCTTAACCTTAATCTCTAACCTTAAACCAAGTATCAATGCTGAACAGATGCACTTACAGGAATAGTTCTTTGCCCCATTTACACCTGGCATTAACATGTGATCTGTATCGCATTCCGATCACAATACATTCTGAATATATTTACACCTGCATTAACATGGGTTTTCCCTTATCCAGTTAATGTTAATACCAGGTATAATTGGGGTACTAGTGTCTATGTGATAGGAACAGACCTGAAATCAGGACATGCTTAGCCTAGCTTAGCATAAAGAACAACACGAGCCAGGGTCTTTTCAAAGTTACAACAAAACTAAGAGTCTATATAGCCACGTTGTGAGTGTAATGGCTCAGTAAAACCAGGTTTACACCCAAAGGTAAAATTTTATTTTCAAGCATCAGCTCTGTGAGTCATTTTCCTAGATGGTAAAGTTACTGTGAAAGTCACAATTCAAACAACAACAGTGAGGCTTAAATAGTTTAAATCTCTTTTAATGATTATCACACAATTTCTATATTGCACAGTAAACTGATAAAAAAACACCCTTCCTTTAAGGTAAGGACCAAAAATAATTAATGGTATATATGCAGATAGTTTGGCTTTAAATTTGACAGGGAATTTTTGCAGTGTGCAGGGCAGGTTGGAGTGGCAGAATCTGAGATGACATGAGAGTTAGATTGCAGGGAAAAAAAACAGACAAGGATAAAAGAAGGCTAGGAGCTGACTGGTACTGTGACAGAGAGGCTAAACATAATCATGCTTAGTAAGTATAGTATTTCCCACAGTCACCATCGTAGTTTAATATGTTAGCATGCTAACATTAAATTAGCAAAAAAGAAAACATAGCTATGCATGATGGGAATGTCATAAGTTTTG
Organism: Scomberomorus guttatus; assembly: GCA_038419695.1. Classification (NCBI taxonomy): domain Eukaryota; kingdom Metazoa; phylum Chordata; class Actinopteri; order Scombriformes; family Scombridae; genus Scomberomorus; species Scomberomorus guttatus. The sequence continues at coordinate 34,132,461 of CM076452.1, forward strand.
TATGTATTCGGTCGTTAAGTAGTGGATAAATTAAAATACTGACCTGATGATGGTGTTGTAGGAAAATAAATGTGAACCCCATGGTGGCACTGAAGAGAAAAGTGAGGGGATCACCAAAGTCATTAGGATACATCGTCTAGGAACCATGAATGTCTGCGCAACATTTTGTGGTAATCCATCAAGCAGATGGTGAGATATTTCACTGGATAAGGGAAAACTCTGACCAGCTGGTGGCACTGGATGAAAAGTTTGGTCCTCATAATTTAAGAACACACATATGCGTATGCAAACTCTCAGCAGGGGTCATCTTCTGCAATTTCCGTGTGCTTACTATTAAACTGCTGAATTTATTCTGTGTGGCACTTGGCTCCTGTCCCATGCTATGAAATGGGGATTGGCTCCAGTATGGCCAAATGTTCTAAAGCTCAATGTCATATTGATGTCCATTGTCTCATCTGTTGCCACGGTGATTAATGACCTAGCCTCCTTTAGACAGGGAGCCAAAAAGTGTCTCACTCACTTCTGGAAGATGAGCTATTAATCTAAAGCAGCACTTTAGCAGAACTTTGTCTCTTTCTGTTTCACTCTCCCTCATTTTTTCCTACTGTTTCATTGTTCATCACTCTCTCTCCCTCTGCCTTTTGTTCTTTCTCTATCCTTTTAATCCCACTTTCTCTTCTTTTCCCTCCAACCATTCATGCATGGCTGTCTTTTGCTCTGTCCCCCTGTCTCCTCCTAATATATCCTGGGGATACTGCTGTATAAATTTATAGGCCTGGGCAGTGTTGTCTCAAATGTAAGTATCTTTCATCAACTGCAGGGCTTGGAGCCAGAAAGATATGCAGTAAATGACATTTTAGTGAAACAAACAGAATTAGTCCAGACAAAATAGTCAGTCTTCAGCTTTTAGCAACAGCATGTCTGAAGAGAAACATATGATAAAAGTAAGCAGCGAGCCATTAGAGGCTGTGCAACAGTTTTTTATTATGGGCAATTTAAACCTAAAACAATTTAATATAATTAGGGTGGAAATAAAAAGAAATACATTTACTCTTTACTGTAAAAAAGTGTTTTTTTTTTTTTTTTGGTCTATTTCTATGTTTTAGAGTACATAAAAAGTGAATAGCTATGTATAAAGCATACTACTCTACAGAAATTTGCTAGTAAATATAATATCTGTTCCCAACTCCTTTGCATGTTTGATGTTTCAGGTAAAAACAATCATTAGCAATGCTCTTTGAACTGTAGTAAAGATTAAATTAATTATTTATCATAAAGTATCAGATCACTATCAAGGAAACTGAATGTGATTATTACAGTAGTATTAATACTAGTAATACTAATACTAATATAGTATAGTATTAGTATACAGATTACATATTTTGTTATACTACAGTTCAAACCAATTTCAAACACCATCAGACATTTCAAACACCATCATTTTTTAATCTGCCATGGGTCTAATTTGACTAATCTTCAAGGTTCTTTAGATAGTGGAAACACAAACAGGAATGAGCAAAAAGGATTTTTAGTTCCTAGTTTAGTTCTTCTCGTTCAATAGTTCCTAGAATGTTTGATGGGAAAGAGGCTTTACATACCATACTTTACATACATAGCCAACAGTTATTCTTTCATTTAAGAGCTGGGAATGTATTTATCCTTTGATTCTTGATGTAATTAAAAGGAAGGACCATATAATGTTCAAGTTTTTTAAAAATGTTTTTAAAGTTAAGTTTTTAACTTTTTAACTTTTAAATAAAATTATCATCTGGACACAAATGTTTTTAGAAACATGACTTGCAGTATTCAAAGTATTCATATGTTAACATTTTGAAAATATTGCTACTGCTTTAAAACATTTATTGCAGACATTTAATGAACACACTATAAGAAAAAAAAAGATTTTGCTATTTAGGCCAAGTAGAGTGCTTCTACTGTCAAGAAAAGCTTACCTAATGACGTCAACCCTGCTGAACAGTATTTGACATTGTAAGCAACAGAAACTTTTTGCTGCTTCCTCCAATAATCAATAAAATAAGTCTTTGAAACAGCACATATTACTGTCATAGTCAGGAAACGAGGCAGATCAGCATAGATAGACATACAGAGACACAGACATGTAGAGATAGCTAAAAGAGGATTAACTAGCTGGAGGAAGGAGGGGAAAAAGCACAGCGGAAATGAGTTATACCGCAGCAACACAAGGAAATGGGGGGGTATTTACTGCTAAATAGTAGAAAAACAGAGGTAACGAGGAAGTAAGACAGAGAAAGAGAGAAACATTGAGGAGCACTGAGAGATGGAGGAGGCATACACACTATCAAGGTGAGATGTACAAAGAGAGACATAACAGGACACAGAAAGAGGGAGAGGGATGAGGATGAGGTCAAGTAGCATAGATGCATTTAAGATAAGAAACATTAAAGATGAGAAAACTGAGATCATCAATGAAGCAGTGGAAAAGCAGACAGGAAGGGTTGATGCAGGTCAGCAGGGTTGACTGACAATATGGTGATTAGTTTAACATGAAAACTCTGGACACTTTACCCTCATCCATCACTGCTAACACTTACTGACACACACACACACACACACACACACACACACACACACACACACACAAACTCCCAACGAAGAAAATCAGTAGGTATTAATAGAAGTGCTGTAATGTGAAAAAGGCTTGGTAGAGTTTGATGGCACACCTCTGGAGAGTCTGGAGACTCAATGCAACTTTAACCACTATCATGACAAGTGTCACACACATAGCTTTCTGTCAAGCTAATAATGTTCATATGCAACAGTTTTGCAATAGGCCATATTTATGCAAAAGTATTCTTTATGATCAGGACATATTCTTTAATTATATTCCTCATAGTGTTTACATTCTTTCATTTACTTTGAAATAGCGATGGTGGGCTATGCACATATAGAACTGGAGTTACATCCACATCACTTAACATGTTATTTTGTCTCTATCTTGTCTCATTGCTAAATTGGAGCCCACAGCCGTGCAGTCACTATGTTTACGTTCATTCATTCATAGACAGCAGGTGAACAGAGGGGTCCCATTGTCTTCCCTATCAACAACCTCCACAACCATCAGAAATTTAAATGAAAAAACACATGCAGCCAGGCACAATTCTTGCAGTCCCCACATATCTTTGTAGCTGTTGCAGCTCAGACTTGTAGTTACATTTTTGAGGAGGTACATGTTTGCCACTGTGTGGCATAATGCATTCATATAAAGAATATCCAAGGTAATGCATTCTTGTGAACGGGTAAGGTATCCTATATTTCTAAGTCTTAAAAGTGATGATAAATTAATGGTAGCTTATTTAGGATGGCTTTATAAATAAAAAAGACTGTTGTTCCCTTCGAGTGGTAAGTGATGTCCACCCCACTTTCTCATAGAGGATACAATGATGGGTTCTAAAACTGTCCCCTGTAATAAATCTAAGAGAACTGTGATGCACAGCAACAAGGGGTTTGAGGATATGGGCAGCGGCATGCATGTAAATTACATCAGCATAGTCAAGAACTGATAAAAATGTTGCCTGTACAATCTGCAACCTACTGCTAAAAGAGAGGCACTGCTTATTTCTGTAAAAGAAACCCAATCTAAACTTGAGCTTTAAATGGTAATTTTTCATCTAACCAGATACCCAGGTACTTATAATGTGTGACTTTTTTAATATGAGCCCCAGTTATTTTACTAATAGTAAAACTTAGCGGATTTTTGAAGAGCATGTAATTACTCTTATCTGGATTTAGTAAACGCTTAAGTGTAGTCAGGGCCTTTTGAATAGCCAAAAAATCTGCCTTTAAATTAGACAAAGCTTTGTCAATACAGGGTGCCAATGAGTAAATTACTGTGTCGTCAGCATAATAATGAATAGTACTGTTACTAACAAATGAGCCCAGGTCATTCATGTATAATGTGAACAGGATGGGAGCAAAATAAGTGGCAGCGATCAAGCAGCAACAAACCACCCAGCGTTGCACAGAGATTATGTCAACATTGACAGAGATTACATCAACATGACGTGTAGCAGCAAGGGCAGAACTCAGCATTGCTGTAGGCAGACTGAATGAGTGCCAAATGTTTATATAGACCACCTATTGATAGAAGTACTGTAGGACGTGGACATACATGATTGGAGGTTGTATGGAGCATGTGACTATAACTGACTTCTGTGCCAGCCTGAACTACCACAAGGCTCCATTTGGTATTTTGGCTGTTAGGGGTGAATAAACACAATTGGTCCAGCTGTTAAACGTGTGCGAATGAGGCGAGGCGAAAATCTGCTTTGCTTTCTGTCTTAACACACCTTAAGAGGCAATGTCAGCAGTGAAACTTAATTATGTGGAGCAGAATAAATAGATAGATAGATAGATCTAGGCATTGCATGGGAACAGTAAATACACAGTAAATATACATATCAACACTACAAGAGATAAATATACATTATATTTATAGAAGATAAACAGAACAAATAACAAAATAAAATAGCTCAATACAAGACACCTGATTTGACTGTTATTAGCCTATTGAATAGGCATTATCATCACACATCTGTTCCAAATGTATAGGCTAGTAGGGGCCTACTAAAACTAGTAGTAGGTTCAGGAGGCTGTTATAACCCATTTTTTCAGTGAGCCAATGTTGGTGGAGCCCAGTAGGCATAGAAGGTCTGTTATCAGGCATGTGCTCTCACGTGACTGTCAAGTTTCTTTCTGCAAAAAAAAACGTCCAACATTCCTTTTATTCTCAGTGGGAAATTTTTAAGATAGTTCCGGCATTAAATTGTGTTTTGTTGACATTTCTAGCGAGAAATGTGCATTTTATTTTCATAATCTTCATTCAGTGAATGTATATGAGTAGTTTGTCAGTTATTACGAAGATTTCTTCAGGTTTTCTATTGTTCCTTTGGTGGTTGCTATGGACGCTGCTATTGCTGAAACCACGTAGCTTACGTTACGTTAGCTTATGTTTAAATCATTGTCTTTGTGTTGTGTAGTTATCTGAGCTGTTATTTGTTTTATTTTATGTAACTGTTTGGTGATGTTCTTTCAATAAAAAATGTAGATTTTAGAGCATCCCAGGGATGAATTGAATTTAAAATCCAGAATTTGAAGCTTTGCGATTGGCTGACCGGAGGACCCGTCCGGAAGTATTTTACTCACTGTCACCATGTAAAGGTTTTCTTTTAATGATATCTTTAACATTTCTCAACACAGAAACATTAAAGTGGTCTTGATAACTCAACAGTATGATAGGTTAATGTTAAGGTGTTAACGTTTTTTGAGTTTTTGATAGTGGAAGGGCATTGTGTCATGGGGCAGGCTTGGCATGTTCAAATACTGTTTTGGGTTGTCTGCCATGAGTGGGCTTCATTCCATTTCAAATTGCCACCGGTTGGCCGCAACCCAAATCCAAACGGCACTATCTCTGTTAAGAAAAGGTGTTTTATAGCCTGTGATTGTAAAATGTGAAGTTGCTCATTTAATTTTATATTTCCAAGAATACGTGGCTGAGGATATTTAATATGAAATCATCTTTCTTAAAACATAGTCTTCCTCTATTAATATTGAGCCACGTCATCCAATAAAGCACTCCAATGTGTGTGGGTGTGTGTGTATGTGTGTATGTGTGTAATTACAGAGGATGAATAAGTGCAGGGAAGCTGAAAATAAAGTGGCCACCTGCTGTGGGACCTGTGTATGCTGGTGTAGGTACAGTATCTGTACCGTGTGTGTATGTGTGAATGGGGTGGGTCAGGGAGACTCAATGAACCAGCTGCACACAAAAATCTTAATCAGTTTGGAATGAATTCAGTAATTAAAAGTAAATAGCAGATATCATAGAAAATAAAAGCTGTGTAGTGTAATGCAAAGCAGTCTCCATAGTAATGGTCAATGAGGCTCATAGGTAATGCAGCTGCTTCCACAAACAAAAACTGACAAAAACAACTTTATTTTTCAGAATCGAAGGAGAAATAATTAAAACCAATGCCCTAAACATTAACCTATTGTATTGTTGAATTATCAAGAACACTTTTGTATTTTTGTGTTGAGAAATGTTAAAGATATCATTCAAGAAAATCTTAAAGATCCAGTGTGTAGAATCTAGTGGGATCTAATGGAACGGACTTGGCAGAAATTGAATATTCAAGTATGTTTTAATTAGTGTATAATCACCTGAAAATAAGAATCGTTGTGTTTTCGTTACCTTAGAATGAGCCCTTCATATCTACATAGGGAGTGGATCCCCTTCACGTAGCTCGCCATGTTGCACCACCATGTTTCTACAGTAGCCTAAAATGGATAAACATACACTGGCTCTAGAGAGGGCCCTTCACGTTACAAAACAAGGATAAAATCTTGTGATTGAATGTTGAGTAATGTAGCAGTTATAGTTAAAAAAAACAAATAAATCAGAAAAAAAACAATACAGCTTCTGTGCTCCCGAGACCTGACTGAAAACATGGCGCAGGCATTAAAGATTGAAATACATTAGTTTGAAAGACTTTGATCCATCAGTCTATGGATTATGAACACAACATGCTCCCACTGCACCACTCTGCAATCCCTCATTTAGTGCACATTTGTGCATCTGATCTTTGACTGAAACCATGAATGGAAAAGTGTGTGGGATCCTCATATAAGCCTTTGAGTGCTTTCATTTAAATATATTCCTCCTATTCCTATATTCAAGAGGACACGTGCAGCGGCATAACTACCATATATGCATATAATGTGGCTGCATTGGGGCCCGCAATGGCTCGGGGGCTGCATGGATGGGCCCTTCTTTATCACTTCATTTTATCTTGCCAAAGCTGCATGCTTTCACTTCTTTTGAGAGGGAAGGTGGTTAGGGACTCTGCTTTCCTTCAGCAACACCTGAGTGGAACCTTCAGGTGCTATCCAAGGTGCTGAAGTTCTAAACACGCAGACACAGGTATCTGAAACACAGGCACTATAACTGCCACTGTGGGCCACTAGTGATGTATATTTATGAAATTCTTTCAAAATTATGCCAACTAAATCTTAATACGAGAACAAGGTTGCTGTTTCAACGGCACAATTTGTGTGGAAGAGAGAGGGGAGGAAGAGAGGCAGGAAGAAGGCAGGCTGCAGACTGAATAGCAAATGAAACATTATGATGCATTGTTATGGGCAGGGCCCTCTCTGACCATCTTGCATTGGGGCCCGGTGCTGACTCGTTACACCACTGGACATGTGTGTTGTAGTTGAAGGGTTTAGACAATGGACCACTCAAAAATGACCTTCAACATGCTTAAGATGTTTCTAACAATCACTTTTCAAAGCAACAAAAACCCTGAAATTAATAGCAGGGCTGTCACTCATAAACTGCTAGAATTCAAGACCAAAACAGAATAAGGCACATCCTGTTTTAGACATTTACAAGTTCAATGAAATGGGTTTTCGTAAACGAATATATATATATAAACATTAGTAGTTTTGTAGGAATTACATTTCTACTTCCTTCATTCTTCAGATGAGGAAAAGCCAAATATTGCACTGTAGTAGTGAAGCGGAGTGGATTAAGTTCTATTTGACAGCATGGGTTTCAGAAAAAGTCCTTTACATTTATTGCAAAGACGGTGTTAGGTGACTCGTTTTAGTATTTTCAACACTTGAATGGGTGTGAAAATGAACTCTTGGTTGAATCGTCAGTACAAAGAATGTGTAATTGCTCTGAAACAAACAACAAAAAAAGGTTTTTCTTTCCACTAAGAGAAGTCAAATATGATGCGGTAAGAGACAGTTTATTTTTTAAAATTATGTTCCCACACCAATAATGGTGAGCTAAACATTGAGGTTGAGCCTTGTAGAACCTGTTGAATACATTCAGCCACTTTATAATCAATTCACTTTTAGATTTGGATTAATTTCACAACCATGGTTTGGTGTTTTATTTATCTCATACTGGCCCTCTTGCAGCCCCTCAGTTCAGCCTCTGTCTGAAACAGGCTGTTTTAGCTCCTGTCTCTTTAAGACCCCCCTCCTGATGAGCCCACTCTGTTCTGATTGGTTAGCTTCATAGGCTAGCTTGGTTAGCGGCTCGGGAGGCAATGTATGTAAGGTCTTAACTTGAAATGGAAATTTCTCAAATACATCCATACATGCTCGAGCCTGAATCTGATCCGAAACATGAGAGTGGACAATGCGAACAACCCATGGCACAATCTTAGCAACAAAGGCTACAGAACGGACAGCCGTGGACATGCGCAAACAATCTGACGTCATCACGAGGAGGAAGTAGAGGTAACACACAAACAAAGCATTCTGGCTTTTGACTTGCAGGGAGCATTTTACATACGTTCACCTCATGGTTTGGACCTTTGACCATGTTTAGCATGACATTTGACATCATAACAGTATAAAAATAACAGAAAATCACAAAAAGCAGAATATGTTCGCATTAAGTTTCCCCTGAGACATATTCATTGCACATTAATAGTATATTAACATTATTTCTTGGAGACAGGGTTGCCATGTGGTCCCAAAGTGTAGATTCATCTTTTAGGCGTTGCATGTCAGCCACCCTGTAGCCAGCTTTCTTCCTATCAAATTATTTCAATTGCCCAGCCCTTCCAGAAATAACTGACCTAAACAAATGTCTCCAACTTAGTCAAAATCAAAATCAAAGTCAAAATTTCAAAGTCCATTAAACGGTTTTACTGTAATCACACTAATCTGGTTGTTTATGTTTAAGCCAGCAGGTTAAGTAATTTCTGCTATTAAAGTAGGCTTCAGATACTGTAGCAAGTAAAGAGAATTTCTTGTTTTTTGTTTTTTTTCCAGCTGACCCATCTGACGATGGAATTGATTTATTTCAAAAGCTATGCTTCAGCAGCTGGTGCCTCCTACGAAGACACAAATAAAACATGTATAGAGAAAGAGGAGGTGGAGGAATAAAGGGAAAAAAGAAGAAATGAAAGGGGGCTGGATAGTTAAAGGAAGAACTTAAAAGTTCACCTCTCCCTCTATGAAGTTCAGTGGTGCTCTGTGAATCTACAGTTGGCCTCAGGAGGAAGGGAGGAGAGTCAGACAGTGGAGATCAGAATATAGTGACAGTGGCTGTAAATGAGGAGAGAGCAGTGAGAGAAACTGCACTCTAGTTTAAGTGGAGAAACAGTGATACAGGGACAGAAGCAGAAAAAGTCAGGATGAAGGGAGTGAGAAAAAGTCATGGAACAGTCTATTGGTCTGTGCCTGTTTTCAAATGTTGTCCCTGCTGTCTTCTGTGCAGTCTCTCTGACCATTAGCCTGTCAAATAAAGGCAAAATTATCACATATAAGATTGGCTCCCTGTTGAGTCTGATCTACATTAAACATAGTTCTCTGTCATCTGAAAGATAATTAATTAGACTAACATTACTGGAATACCCAGTGTGAAAACACAAAAAAAGCCCTCGAAGTGCCAAGGAAGGCACACTTGTATATTTATGTTAATACTTTTGGCAAACAAAAACTGCTCTTAGCTCTTCCTGGAGTTCACAAGCCCTGCCAGCAAGCCAAAAGTTAATTTTAGACATTATACACTTGCACACAGTGAATGATGCCAGCATGATGCACAAATGTAGTTACACAACACAAAACCATCAGAGATATGATATGGTTCTGGTTTGAACAGAAAATCAATGCCATCTCAATCATTATGATTTGATTTGAAATATCAACAAAAAGCAATTTTAATGACATTTTGTCTGTTCTCTTTTTAAATTAAATCGTGCCTCCATACAATTCAAAAGAAAGCAGATAGAGGAGAATTTAGTGTTATTTCTGATGTCTGACTCAGGATATAATGTTGCATTTATATATTTGCTGTAATGAATGTTTCATCTGACACAATATAGAATCCAAATGTACATTATTTATCTTGGAGATGCATGAATAAATCAAGGCCTCCTGCGTGTGTGTGAGTGTGTGTGTGTGTGTGTGTGTAATATTTATATTATATATATTTAATCTTACAAATTAAGTAATATGAAGTTGTCAATAAATATATCTATAATGTTTAATTTTAGAAGTTTATTTTTTCTAATACTACAATGTTTAGAGCTGTCACCATCCCTAAAATAAAGGACATTTATTTTTTGTAAACTTTATTTGTAACAACCTCAGTTTAACTTTTTAATATGTTGACTAATTAACACCAGACATTTTCTCCTCATTGATACTTATTAATACTAATATTGATACTCCTTAAAATACCTTTCCATACTGCTGAACTGATAAATTAAGTGGATAAATGGAGTCTAAAATCCTTAGAGTCCACTGTTCAGAACGAATAACAGGTCTTTTACAATAAACTCGTTAACAGCTGTGTGGCATCATTCATCCTCTCTGCTGCTGATGTAAAGAGTCTCTGATGGACAGGTACTGCTGGTAGAGAGGAGGGACTGGGGCTGATCTCAGTCTCAAACTCTACAAGAATTCAACTCATTTGAAGATACTCAGCTAATTCCGCTCAACCATTATATATGATTAGCATTCATTTTTAACTAGTTTATAAAAGTTTGCTATCAGCATAATGAGTTCTGTATGGCTGTAAAACATACTAGAAGTGGATAAACAGGGTACATTGAGTTGACTGCAGGCAGAGCTGTCAAAGACATCACATTTCTGTAAATGTATGTTCTGCTTGTTCAACAGGTGTTTCCTTTACTGGCGAATTTTTGTTACACTTACTGATAACAAGGATTGTAGTTGTCGACTTGAGTAAAGTAAAACCTGAAGTCTGCTTCATTCTCTCAGCTGTGGCTTCTCTGCTGTGCTGTGTGCTCTCTCTGTGGAGGAGCTCAGCCCCACCCTTGTGGAAACAGGCACCACACAGACATGGGTTTCTGGTGGCATCCCTAGTCCGCAGCCAAGGCAGTACTTACAGTCTTTGAAAGTATCTACATCCAGTGCATCAAACACTAGATCTTTGAACTTACCCCTGCCCAATAAAAACAGAAACAGAAAAACAACAAATTACATTGCATTTAAAGAACGGGTTGACAATTGTTCAAGTATATCTTAAAACAACAGTCAGGAGCCCAAATGAACATTGAAATAGTTTTTTCTTGCCATAATCATTCCTCCTTTTCATACTGGCCATTAGAAGTTCCTTCATAATGTACTTACAATGTAAGTGATGGGGGACAAAATCCACAGTCCTCCTTCTGTGCAAAAATGTATTTACAAGTTTAGCTGAAGCTAATATGAAGCTTCAGCATCCAAATGAGTCAAGTCAAGTAGATATGTTTCAATGTTACAGTCTTTTTAGTGCTAAAGTTCCTGTTTATGTTACTATACTTCTACCACAGCTCAACAGGAAACACTGTCTGAGGAAACACAAAGAGGGAATTTGATGCTAAAAAGACTGTGAATGTGGCAGATATCCACTTGATATGACTAAGTCAGACTGCTGAAGCCTCATATAAGCTTCACATCAACTGTTAAATGCATTTTTGCACAAAATGTCTGTGTGGACACACTGTGGATTTTGGCTCCCATCACTTCCATTGAAAGCACGTTTGAAGGGGATCTTTTAATAGCCAGTATGAACAGGAGGAATGATTACAGCGAGGAAAACCTCTTTCACTGTTCATATGGACACCTGACTGCTGTTTTAAGACAGACTTGAAAAATTGTGAATCTATCCTTTAAAGGTAGTGACAGAGCATCTTTAGAGCAACCAAAAGAACCAGTTCATAATCCACTTCTGTCTTTCTGTCATAAATAAAAGAAAACCAGTGACAATCTTAAAAAGATATGGGTATATTTTATACTACATTTTACACTCACTGGCCACTTTATTAGGAACACCTGCGCAATCTAATGCAATACTCTGCCATAAATTCTACATTTACGAAGCTTATACATTTTCAGTTTTTGTTGACATTGTCAGAAAGGTGATAATTCTGTTATGTTCTGTTATGCTATATGTTATGTTATGTTATGTTATGTTATGTTATATGTTATGTTATGTTATGTTATGTTATGTTATGTTATGTTATGTTATATGTTATGTTATGTTATGTTATGTTATGTTATGTTATGTTATGTTATGTTATGTTATGTTATGTTATGTTATGTACTGGAGTGCATTATATTGAAGGGTGTTCCTAATATTTTACCCTCCTCATGTATGTTAATGGGGTGTATCTCTATCACAGATGAATTAAAGTTGGTTTGTTTTCTGAGTAATGTACATGATCACTTTTATTTGGGTAAATCAAGCACTAGCATTTGATAAACATGAACGTATCCTTTCTTTTTAAAACCTCTATCACCATATGCCTTGGGTTAAAATACGTACCCTATAGGAGAAAGCAATCTGACTTTAGTGGCCTAATGGACAAGGACTATCCTCCTAAACCAGGGATTGTGGGTTTGAGTCCTGTTTAGACGGAATGAAAGCTGAGCGGCAGAGCAGAAGCGCACTTGGCCCATAACCTAGATGGTTTTGAACCTTGGTGACCTCAAAGGCACACTTACAAACTCTTTGCAGTCACTTTATTCAGTTTCAGTTCTGACACAAAGCTCTTGTGTGGGTGGGTGTTACAGGGCTGCATCCCAATTGGCCAATTACTTTTGGAGGGACAGGTTAATGGTCTGAAAGTGGTATGACTTAAATTACTTTCCCTCACCAACTTGGTCTGTCTCTATCTTGTTTTGGCCTCAATCGGCTGAGAGCTAAAGCTAACCTACTATTTAGCCAGCGTTCCTGAAGGACTAATTCAGGTGTAGTTAACGGCATGTTAAATTTGAAAATGCGGTGGGGTTGTTGGTATTCATTTGAGAATATGAATCTCAATGTAATACAATACAACTCCACCCAATACTGCAGCCACTAATGATGTGTCAACAAAAATACAAAATTATATGATTCACAAAAGTTTTCTTTTTCTTTGCAGTAATTTCTCTTATTTTGTCCACACCCTGCACATACAGTCTTTTAAATGGACCTTAAAGCAGTTAGTGTGAATATGGACATTAATTGCACCCTGACTATTTTAAGAACTCATAGATAGATAGATAGATTGATTGATAGAAACAAATATAATTAAAGGCTGAATTATATACAACTAAATAAACAGAAAACGTATAAAAGTATACAGAATAAAGAATGAATTATAAGTATAAAGAATAATAGAATAGAGACTGGAGCCATAACTATAATATACGAGTTGCTGAGTATACACTGTGCAATGATCCTAATGCTATAATATAGTACACTGTGCTTTAGAGCAAGTCAGGTGGATATTGCTAAGGTAGTAATATAAACATAAGCTTTTAAGATTTAAGTCTGTTCATGCTTTCCAAAAGTAAAATATTTTTTTCTCCAGAAATTTCATAATTTACTCCTTTTACAGCTCCTCTGCAAAGACCAAAGCTGAAAGCTTTTTTCCTTTAACTCTGAAACATCATTCATATTGCTTTAAAAGAGCAGGATGCAGAACATCTGACAGACTTTGTCCTCACACATAACTTTAAGGAAAACATTTGCAAGAGCATATGGTTCCATGATTACAAAGTTTGGAAACTTTCCCCTTCCTCCTTGCTGTGACCAAAGTGATGTTGGGGGTGTGTGGGGGTGTTAACCTGGAGAGAGAAGTCTGTTGACTCTTCCTCTTGGTGCTTGTGTGTGTGCAAGTTCAGGTGTCTGGGCGCAGCCTAACAGTGTGAGGGTCTTGAGGAGTGTTTCATTACCTGTAACAGTGGTACAGGAAATCCATACACACCTGCACTGTTAAATGTCACCTGCCAGAGGAGGTACAAAAAAACCTACTGGCTGGGAAAACAAAGTAACTTTTTGAAATCCCACTCAAGATCAGAATGTGATCCTAATTATCTTTCTTTAATGAATTATCATTCATTTTTAGCTACACTATATTGAAATACCAAGATTTTGACCAAAACCCCTGGGCACCAATGTCATGGGGTGGTGATGTGTTTAATGCTAATACTTGTGATCAATAATACGAGCCACTTTTGGATGGCAAGAATTAAATCATCTCGCATAGCAATGGCTAGTCAAAAATACATTTTTTTTTTTTGCATTTCAACCGGTTGCAGCATTTCTCCTTGCAACACAACATCACTGAGTGGAGACAGATTACAGATTAAACTCAAGTGCATCACTCCCAAGTTTTGTTTTCTGACCGTCTCACCATCTAGTTAAAAATAGTGCAGCTGTGTTAATTGTAGTTCTGATCAACAAAAGAACCATAAACAACTCTTCATTTATTAGAAAGCTTTTTCTTCAGGTGTTTGTCAAACAGGTAACAGGCTACAGAGAGAAGATACTGCTGCTCTGGCAGTGATAACTGTGTGTCTTTATTAGTATTAGCACAATGCACACTTCACATGACACTTTGGAGGAAAGGACATCTCATTTCTCTAAAAACATATTTCCGTGTTTCCTCTCTCCTTGCATCTTTACTGGGAGGAAGTAAGATGCAAGGAAAAGACGCAAGTGAGAAAAATGTGGATGCAATTAACAGAATTGAGATGCACCCATGGAGTAGCTGGGGTGTGTGCAACCAAAGTCAAAGTCCAAAGCACAAAAAGGATTAGATGTTTTATTTTTATTTTGTTTAACTTACAAGCACGGGGGAAAAGATGCGCAGACGTTTCAGTAATGCCTTTTTCAGTGTGCAATAGTCCAGTTTCATGGTTTGGTCCTCTCTTTAGATTTGCCTCACTGAAAACCTCACAAGGCCCCTTCCAAACATTAAATCCCATATGTTGCAGAAGTCCACCAGGTTTATGGGTGATAGGGGAGAAGAATAAAGAAAATATACTTTTGCTCTTTTTATCTTTCCATAGGCCTACCTACTCTCAATCCCTTTATTAATAATCAAAATCTACATACCCCAAGTCACGACGTAAGGACTCACCACCACCACTCACCTAGTAAGATGGAGTCACACTCAATAAAGAAAAGTACAACTTCTTGATGAGGAAGAAATATTCCCTTTTCATTTGAGTATTACAATATAAATGCTATTCAAAGTCCAAAACCAATACAGGGTTTCAGTATAACACTTTGTGTTGTATACTGAAACCCTGATTTAAGTCTAAGCGTCCTTCCCCAAGCAGAGAGAGAGAGCTATTTTTCTTCTTTATATTTATATACCCATGCAACATGAGCTAATTTATGTCTCTTTGAGGTCAGTGATAACAGGATATGGAAAACTTATATGAACATGGACATGAACTCTCTGGAAAGTCCCAGAAAGTGCCATAAGTTAACTCATACACACACACACAGGGCAGGCTATACTGCAGCACACACACAAAGCAATACTGTGACCTTGACTCAAAACAGGCTGTAAATGGTTTAAACACACTCTTTTCTTCTGAGACATAAAACGGTTAATAAATTTCAACAAAATCAATATAGCAGGTATTATAGTTTACTAAAACTACACTAAAAACTAAAACTAGGTATAAAAAACATTTTATCTAGCTGAAATAAGAATAATACTACTGAATAAATGCAAAACCAATAACTCAGGCATAAAAAACAGTTAGTCAGGACTTTTAATAAGGCCCTGGCCTAGAGTTCATTCTTCTTGGTGGTCCAAGATGTCGAAGGCGAGGGGACACTATAACACAGAACATCTTAACAATGTTTAACAACCAAAAACAAAATTATAAATACATTCACAGAACTATATACATATACAAAAAAAATATATTATTAATGTGGACCATATGGGCAGATCCAAAGAAGCCATCCGGATTGAAACATTTACACATAGCAGAAGATGGTTTCAATCCATTGACCTCTGGGTTATAGGCCCAGCACACTTCCGCTATGCCACTTTGCTCTCTGTTAATGTTGCTGGGCTCTGGGCTTACACCCATACTCCGTGATTTAAAACCTGGGATTTGAGTCCACATAATTATAGTGTCCACTACAGCAGCAAAGTGGCAGGGCATCTCTGAAAACTTGTCAATGTGGGCATGGATGGATAAGACGGAGACTGCATGGAGCCTTCCTGAATGAAAACATGATAATTAGCAGAGGATGGTTTTGATCCATCAACCTCTGGTTTATGGGCCCAGCATGCTTCCGCTGTGCCAGACTGCTCTCCGCTGTTGGTATGCTTGCAACCACATTCCATGATTTTTAAACCGATTTCTTATCCTTATGTGGCTTGGGAATTTATGCAAAATCAAGCAGACTTGCAGAGAGAAGGAGCTTGTCACAACTTGCCTGCTTTTTTTACGAGCAGAAATTACCCAGGAGTATATACATTCACTTTTGGCCACTACTGATATCAGGTCCATGATCATGAGAGCATGTTGCGGTCAATATACAATACAATGGGGGAATACAATAGATGGGGGAAGGCCAATTTAACTTTTACCTACACATGTAACTGAATCAATAGATACTTTGGTTTTTAGATTAGGAAAGAATTACCAGTAATCATGCTTAGCATGTACAGAATTAGTTTAGAATTAGATTTAAGTAAATAGAATGAGCTATTAATGAGTAGCTATATTTAGATACTTAGATGTCTGCATTAGAGAAGAAGTAATATGTAGATTTTTAAGGTTTTTAATGAAAAGGGTAATTTTAGAATAATTTGGATTAACACACCATCCTTTTTTAAGCAGAGCTTTTTCCCTTTAAATAGCTGCCTGCTGCTGTTGAAAACAGAGCTCTTGAGAAAGGTAGACTCAATCATACAGTTCTATAAAAACAATAAGCTACAATAGGCTAAAGAGCTCTGTAGGGCTGCAGAGTTGGGTATTAATTCTCTGTGGATTTATCACCATGGCGGCCCCTTTCACTTTAAATGTATAATCTTGTCTAAATCAGAAAATATCGGTAATGAAGTTATACCTAACCCAGTGTGATGTGATGAAACGAAGAAGGTGAGAAGAGAGTGCTAGGGAGAGGAGGACAGGGAATTATAAAAGTTGAGGCAAGGTCAGGAAAGGTTGTCAGAAAGTGGCAACATGTCGACAGGTTGCTCTCATAGTCCCATCAGGTGAGAGAGGAAGTGTCAGGGGAGGAGGGAAGGGGTTAAATGAAGAGCAGAGGAGGTGAGAACAGGTTGCTGTGTTTCACATTTGCAGCAGATGACAGAGGGTTGAAGAGGAGTGTTGGGCCTCAACCATGGGGTCAGACAAAGGCAGGCCTACATGTAACCTCTGAAGCCTGACTATGAGGCTTCCTTTGTCCTTTGTCCCCTGGAACAAAGGAGCAGCACCAAAATGCTGCTCACAGACTCCACCTCCCATGATGCTTTGCCAAGTTTGCACCTAGGTGAGAACTCTCAGCTGGGAGCTCAAACCCTGGTCTCTGATTGGCAGAGATGCACCAACACTACCGGTAGTCATGGCAACACAGCGTCACCGCCCCTTTAAGAAGCGGCTGCACGAATTCAACATCACCTTTCCATTGTAACAGCACTGGAGAAAGCTTTGCATCTTAGCATTTTCTAAGTAGCACTAAACACAGCTGAAACTGCAGGGAATGTCATTAATTATGCAGGTATTTGGTCATTAAAACAACAAGTCTTCCAAATAAAACAACCAAATATGTTGTTTGACCATGTGACTCCAGATATGATCATTTTCTATATCGGCAGTAATTGGCAGGACAACATCATTTGTCTGTGCTTTCCAAAACCGTTACAAATAACTGTTAAAATCATTTTGTTTTATGATGTGACAATGCTGTGGTTAAGGTCTGGTTAGGTTTAGGCACAAAAAACACTTGGTTAGGTTTAGGGAAAGATCATGGTTTGGGTTAAAATGATCACTTTGCTTAGGTTAGAGAAACGTGGTGTGGTTTAAAGTTACTACTTCCTTTAAGTTAGATATGGCAACAATAATAACCACAGGGTTACGGTTAGGGGACGATCGTAGTTATGTTTTTTTTTTTTAAACTTTCCTCTTGGTTCGAAATGTGATACTTGTGGTTGGGAAAGGTTAACAAACAACGGTTTACCTGATGATGGCGCTAAAGGAAAATTCAGAGGATCACCAAAGTCAATAGGATTCATTTCCTGGCTACCTTGGATATCATGACCAAATTTCATTACAATTCATCAAATAGTTTTTCAGATATTTCCCTTAAAATTAAAACCAACCTCATGGTGTCACTATAGTAAAAGTCAGGGAATCACTATGTATGTCTGAAATGTTCACAACAACCATCATTGCCATCTGCCAGCCACTGACATGGCTAAAAATATAGAGCCCTTTCCCTTTGGTTGTAACTAAAAGATGGAGAAAGGAAAGAACTTCAGAGGGCAGCAGGGCAGAAAAGAGGAGATAAGAAAAGATGTTATGATGATGAAAACATAAAAAAGAGAGAAAGGTAAAGAAGAAAAGACATGATCAAACTTGAGAGCCAACTGCTGTCTTTCTTGTTAGCAGCAGATGACAGAGGACACAGTAGGAGCAGACAGGTTCATAACACCTGACAGCTGAACATCTGGTACATTTCATTGGGAAACAGGTGAATCATACGGCTGTCTCTTTCCCCACCCTGCTTCCACTTGTCTTCTCTTGTCTTGCCATGTCTTCTCCAGTGGGAAATTCCCTTGTCTTATTTTGTTTGGTCCCTTGTCTTCTCATTTGTTGCCTCTCATCTCCGCTGAGCTGTTTCTATCTCCTCATCTCTCCTGTAAGTCACTGTAATATGCTGTCTTCTCTCTCCATCTACTGCTCTCCTCTGCCCTCCCTCCCTTCCTCCACCACCTCTTCCTATGCTGTTCATCTTGTTTCATCCTTTTTATCAGAGTATAGGTGTGTGTCTGAGCGTGTGTGTGTGCATGTCCTCTGTGATTAAAGTAGGTGTCATTCTTGTCACAGTATGTCACCACAGTATGCCTGCTGTCACCTGTCTGCTTCTAATGGATGGTGTCACTATGTGTGTGTTTGTAAGCGTGCACATGTGTTTTAGGGAAAGAAGAGAGTCACTTATTTGCACCTTGGCATGTGGGAATATATATTTGTGTGTGTGTGTGTGTGTGTGTGAGAGAGAGAGAGAGAGAGAGAGAATGTGCATCTCAGAGAGCATGTGTGCATTTGTGTGCAACTATGTGTGTGTGTGTGTGTGTGTGTGTGTGTGATAATGACAGTAGCCAAGAGGTTGTGACAGAGTCAGTGACCTGTGCTGTGTACCAAACACTAATGCCATTTGCTGGCACACTAAAAGTAATAAATGATACTTGAAAAGCTGTTAGCTCCACTAATAAAAAAAGGTACCTGAACACAAAGCTTGACAAAAAAATGGAGCTCAAAACAAGAAATATACTCAACTAGAAAAGCTGATCAAATTGTTAATCTAAAAAATACATTGATGGAAAAATACTGAAAAAAGCCATATGCAAAATGGACAATTTCTAAAATGTTACCAGAACAGACAAAGAACTAAAAAGCTTTAAAAGAGGAAAATGATATAACATAATCAAATACATGCATTCCAGTCCTCAAACATATTTCTCATACTGCCTCATGATCCTTTTTCCTCTGTATTAGTATTGTAACTTCCCTGAGCCTGCATGTTTTATCAAAAGCCAAAACTATTAATCATATTCTGATTATGCATTGGCTGTGTCCTTTATGACTGTGACTCTTTTCATCTTAGTGACATCTGTCACTAAAAACCTGTTATCTGGAATTCACAGAGACACAAGGTTCATGACAAAAAAGATGGCACCTTTGATTTTTCCTTTTTTTTTTACTGAATCGAAATCTGTTTGAGGTTTTCATCACATTATTTCATAGCAATCAGAAATATGGTGATTTTTCTCTCCTTAGCTCATCCTCAGTTCTGTAAGCTGCAGTGAAAACTTAAGATTACCAGATTCATTGTACGTCTCTTATGGTTCCACACAAGAGAGTCACTTTGTTCAATCCATATAATTCTTGGTGGGTCACAGGTTTGTTAATACTTTCAAAAGGGTGTCATGGAACGCCATAAATTCAATCAAATGAGTACCTATTAATAGAAATTCAGAAATTTGACCTTCTAAGGACTATCAATGCAACTGCCAACTGTGAATAAGGTAATCACTATAAGGTTTGTATACTTTTTTATGAGGCTTTTTTTGTTGTTTGCAGCAAAAAGATGTCCAATTAAAGGAAGTCCTTTAATTCTTTGACATACACTGATATTTTAAGCAATAGTGTGTCAAAAGGCCTGTCATGTTTTTAACGTTACAAAGTGCCACTAAGTCAAGGCCTGTATTTATTTAAGTAAAATTTTGGACTTAAATGAAATATAGAAGTAAAAATCTTTCATTTTTACACCTGGTCAGAAACTTAAGAATAAAAACTTTTCATGAAACTTCTCCAGAGGTCTGTTAAGTTAGTTCAGAGTAGATCCTAAAAGACTGCAGAAATGGAGCCAAGCACATCTCAGTTTTCTGTCTGATTGTAGTAAATATTCATATTGGTTAATGATGACTCCTTTTTCTTTTTCTTATTTTGGTATAGAATAACAGAATAACATACCAATTAATAAACTGTTAGGATTATTTTAAAGACTGTACAATATGGCAGATGTAAGGTCAATCCATATCTCTGACTGGGTATTCTTTCTCTGAAAATACATAGATGCATTTTGCACAGCAGGTACGCATTTTGACATCAAAGTACACTGGGGTGATTTCTCACTCTAAACTATGCAAAAAACTGGTGACACCTGTGAGTTCAATTGTGCACGTGCAGTACTCAAGTGTAACAGCAAGAGGCAGCAGTGTCTAGTCTGCTGAAAAGCAAAAGAAGAAGAAGAGTTCGACTAATAATAGCGCCAGATTCATTCCCCCTGCTTTCACCCAAATAGCATGCACGGATCATGATTGACAAATGCGTAATGTCATTTCAAGAGACTGCAAATCGACAGCTACATACATCGATTTTATCTCTCTTGTTCCCTCTCCTCACTCCTGCTGGCTGGTTCCCCAAGTGAGGATGGTTCTTTTAACTCTTTTGCAAAGATGAACAGACTGGGGTGGATATGGAAAGTTACAATTGTGAATTGAGTTAATGCAGACCTGTCAACCTTGGGAAAATATTTATGTTAATGTTAATAACGTTAGCGTAATTTGCAAGTTAGCTTGCTTGTTCACCAGGCATTTAAGTTGGCAAAGTAACATTAAGTTATATTGTCTGTGTGTTGCAGATTGTTAAACATGACTTCTCATAGTGTTGTATTCATAATCATTATTGTAGCCAAATCCATAACCATAATGAGAGGAGCAGATCATGATACGATAAAAAAAAGTGCACGTGCCACAGAAGTAACGTTACCTAGAACGTTACTGGGAGGTGTGTGTGTGTGTAAAAGGCAGAATGGGCCTGTGGCCTGCTATGTGTGTGTTGGCACTGTAGTCTAACAGCCATTCTCAACCAGTGGATTGCAGTGGATGGTGTTAGATTAAAATCAAGGTTTTTGGGGGGGTAATTTACAAAGCTAGTTATTTTTATATCTAAATGTGCTCAAGAATTCACAAATAAAAAACGTCAAATTAAAATGCATTATTTCAATGACCAGTTATGTTTGAATATCACCACGCCTATCACAACACATCATTAGGTAGAGACAGATGTGTTTTGCCACTGTTAGCTAGCTAGCATGGATCTATCCATTGTGTTGGAAAATGAACTGATGGAACTATCAGCAGACAGCAGCCTGAAACTTCAGCTCACACAAGTTGACCTTGCTTCATTCTGGATACTGGTTGCCAGTCAATATCCCTCTCTGTCAAAACGGGCATTTATTTGGGAAGGTGGTCCTCAGATTTTTTTTTAACAATCATAAGTGGGTCTTAAGTTACAAAAGGTTGAGAACCCCCAGTCTATAACTTTGCCTACTATTGGAAAATTTCAAGGAAAGGAAACTAAGTACAATGTGTAATAAGGGATGTGAATGCTTCTACAGTTTCAACAGCCATGTTCATATTCAGCCTGTATTGTTATTAGGTTATCATACCATTAAGTACAGTAATAGCCTTCCTATGATGAGAACAGTTGTATTAACAAAAAATAAAATTAAATATTTATTTCACTATAGCCACAAAATAGTCTGTATAGGCTGGTTAGGGTTTTACAGCTACATTGTCATCATCTTTTCAAATTAGCTGAAATTCATATTTTCAAAAGTCAAATTGGCTTAAAGTTTGATTATTGTGGAGGTGTAAACAATAGAAACTTTACAAATGCAGAAGTAGTGGTAGGTTAGTGTGCAGCCTAAGTGAAAATGTGTTTCTTGGTAAGCTGTGTTTAGGCAGGTGAAAGACAAATGGACAAATAGGCATAAATGACCAACAAACTGTTTTGGCATCTGCAGATATTTTTGTAAACATTTTGTTAATAGTATCAAGAATTTTCATATCAGTGCTTCCCTCACTTTTTGTATATTTGACTGCTGTATGTATGCAAATTATGTACAATAATTCATTGTGTGAACAGCAGTGATTTGCATCTGACACATTTCGGTTGCTGAAGTGGTACTCAAAAAATTCATCCAGGGTTGGCAGGTCTGCATACATGTGATAAGTCATGATCACTTGAGAGTTACTTTTATACTTTGCTATAAGGGGGAGTAAGTCACTTGAGAAATGTCTTATTGTTCACACTCAGTAAGGGACTATTTTACTCTTAAAGGTCCAGTGTGTAGGATTTAGTGGCATCTAGCGGTGAGGTTGCAGATTGCAACCAACTGAATACCCCTCCCCTTCCAAGCATATAGTAGAACCTACGGTGGCCGTGAAACTAGAACCAGTGTTTGGTTTGTCCGTTCTGGGCTACTGTAGAAACATGGCGGTGCAACATGGCAGGCTGAGGAAGAGGACCCGCTCCCTATGTAGATATAAAGGGCTCATTCTAAGGTAATGAAAACACAACGATTCTTATTTTTCAGGTGATTATACACTAATTAAAACATATTTATGAATATTATATTCCATTTCTGCCAAGTCCATTCTGCTAGATGCCACTAAATTCTACACACTTTAAGTTGTCAATAAAGAAATGGTTTTCCCAGTTTGGTGTGGAAGGACTTGACTGGCCCGCACAGAGCCCTGACCTCAACACCTTTGAGATAAAATGGAACTGGTGGAACCAGATCAACCTTATCACCCAACATCAGCAGCCAACCTCAGTAGTGGTCTTGTAATTGAATGGAAGTAAATCCCTGCAGCCAAGCTGCAAAATCATGTGGAAAGCCTTCCCAGAAGAGTGAAAACTGTTGATTTTGGAATGGAACAATGGAACAATAACATATGGGCGTGATGTTTGGCTGTCAATGTTTGGAGGACATTTCTCATCTGCTTTTCTAACCAGGATTTTCTGCCTGTATTTGGACTTAAACCCAACTGCTCTAACCTCCATTGTCACTGTTTACAATCCTAACACCTTCCTGGTGATTATTTTTGACAACCACATTCTAGTATTTCCAAACATTTCTGAATCTTTTCATCATATTCACATTTCCCACTAATCACAAAGCTTCTGTATTAAAAATCTTTTCATCATAGAGCATCTGTCACTGAGGCACTTAATCCCCAGTTGACTTTACATCGCTCTGAGAGGCCAACCTAAATCCATTTGGAGAGAAACCTTTTCATCACTTCGAGTCACATTGCAGACATGAGTGTTAAGCTTTATTTTTGTCTATTTCATCATTTGATGCCTGTCATTAAAGCGCTTAACAGCCGTGTTTTAATGTATTCCCATTGCCTCTTGACAGTAGAGCAGCACTGACAATTCACTGTCTGTAGTTCTGTGGAGAGCTCTCACTCTCTGTATTCTGATGGTCGAGTTACTGTGTCGACCTTCATTAACTCCACTGTTTGATCACAGCCTCTTTTTACTTTTTACATGAACACTTATGTAACCATCCCAATTTGTGTGTGAATGTTTACACACGCATGTAATTGACTTAATTTAACTGTGCATGAATACATTCCTCATCAACGCTTTCACTGACCTAAACCCCATAACCCTTTTTTAACTTTGTCCTATAATTAGGAATGGGTATCGTTAGGATTTTATCGATATCGATATCAATACTCTTATTGATACTATGCTCCATAATTTGGTGCAAAAAATAAAGACATGACATGAAAATATGTGAAAAGATTAAACAGTTATTTATTTATGAACATAAAAGTTAAATTAGAAGTGCTTAAAACCAATGATGTGTCCTGAGTTAATAACTACAGACTTATTTTTATAATGATTAGGGTTGTAGTCCAAAGAAAATCTTGGTTGACTGAAATTCTACCTACTCTTTGCCCAATGGGTATTCCATGGGCATTCATTGTGCGGCCCTCATAAGTACAGAAATACAAGAACTCACATATTTAAAGGTTTTGTATTATTATAAAAGATTAAAATAATGGCCAAGTCTCAAATACTAGCACTGACCAGCATTGACAAATAAAGACTGGTTGTAAAAGGCCAGGAAGGAAACACTGAGGAAGGGTGTGATTTCCTGTACTATAATGGCTCACATAATAAATTAGGAATACTGCTTCGATTACTACCATTTACCCACTTTGCAGTTCTTTCTTTTTTATGTTTCAAATTAAAAGCCTACCAGGAAAGAGGGGCTTTATGCCATTTTAACCATTGGAAGGCTTTTAATGTGAAATATTAATTGACACTACTCAAGGAAAAAGGGCAAAATACTAGAAATAGATAGCTCAGATCTCAATTAAACCTTGTAGTTGTAGCAAGTTATTTTTCACTTTTGTTAGAAATGTTGAAAGCTGATTGGATAAGTGATTCAAATTCAGATTTAACGCTTTAGAACTCTTATGACAATGACTTTGTCTCACCTCTGGCAGCCAACAGGAGCTTTATGCAGTGAGCTCGATCCATCAAACCTCCAACACTCATCAAGGTAAAAAACACTTTTTACCCTGCCGTTCTGTCATACTGAAGTGCTTTTCACATATGAGAAAGCTCACAACTGTATCAAAAACAACTATACAGTGTGCAGTGACAGTTAATACATACATACACAGGTTCACACAAAGAACACCGACAAGCAGTCACAGAATTCACTTTGATTAAATATATATGTGGTCTCTTACTTCATCACACACACACACACACACACACACACACACACACCAAAGCCTCTGTTCAAGTCTCCAGGGTGGAGGCACTGAAAGGCTAGTAGACGAGGGACACTGAGGGGCAGTGCAACTCCAAATGAACAGATATCCTCCCGCTCACCTGGGACTACTACTTCCTTCCTCACTATTTTTCCCCTCTTCGTGTTAACACACTGTCCCTTTCAGCTATTTTCTCACCCTGAAATGAAACAAATGAGCTGGAGATGATCAAATCCAACATCCACATCCCACTCCAGCAGTTTAAGCCAACTGTAATACAAAATTGAGAAGATGTTGAATGGCTAATATATTTTTGTTGTTACCTGCTACCATTACTGTTTGTTGGTACCATTGACTGTATATAAGGATGTACCACGTGCCACTTTCTCTCACTATGCAAAACTGAAGCTGACATCTTTTTACAGTGACGCACCCCCTCAACTTGACCAATAGCAGGCCTGCTGCCATGAGCCGAGGAGATGCAATGGAAAGGGTCAGAGATCAGCTGGTAACTAGCTACCTACAGCTGTAGCATTTTCATTATCAAAGTAACTAGCTAGCACACTGCCTGAAAATTTCAAGTTTAAATCATAATCAACTGCCAGTCTATGTGTTTCACACTATGCTAACCTTAGCTAGCTAACTAATTCAAGTTGGATGACAAAAATTAGCAACTTACAGAACAAGAGGCAAAGAAGATTCATGAGGGTAACTGCTAAAAGGTTAATGAATGTTCTGAATCACAAATGAAAATGTGTATGTACGACAGTTTTGAGAGCAGTTTTCATCATCATCTGTCATTTGACTTGTAAGTTGAATTTCTAGTTTAGCCAATGTTTCATACAGTTACGTGGAGTGGACGGGGTTAATGACCTATATTGCAACATTTTGCCTTCACTTCTGGGGGGCTTTTATGTTGTTCATTTATGGTCGATATTTGTATAGCAGAGTAATGCATCTTTGCATTGTAACCAGTTTTTCTCGTCTGGTAATGTCACCACTTTGGTCCAGACTGAAATATCTCAGCAACAACTATAGAATTGCCATGAAATTTTGGAGCAATATTCCTTGTCCCTTGGGGAAGAAGCCAAATGACTTTCCTCTAATGCCACCATGAGGTTGACGGTTTTGTTTTTTAATGAAAAGTCTTACTTTTACTTTGGTTTATGACCAAATACTTGAAAACCTACTGAGCTCAGCCACAAACCTAGAATTCAGCCGCAGCTCAATTTTGCGTTTAGTGTTAATTAGCAATGTTAGCATGCTGAACTAAGATGGTAAACTTTGCTAAACATGAACATGCTAGCATTGTCATTGTGAGCATGTTAGCATTTAGCACAAAGCACTGCTGGACAACCTAGGTAGCCTAAAGCCTCACAGAACCACTAGCATGGCTGTAGATTCTTAGTCTTGTTTAAATAAAGGTTGGATCAATCAATACATAATTACGCAGGAGTGAAATAATCTCAATTTCTTTTCTAACCTGTTTTATTGAAAATGCTACTCACAATAATATCATCTATCTGTTTACTATGGCTGATATAGGGGGATGAGAACATTCATTACAGTGAGCAAAATGATCTGATATATTACTCTGAACTGGAAATGACGTTCACTTACTTTATAAACCCAATTATCCATGCAGCCATCTCTCCTTTCCTGCTGTGGTCTGTCTCTCTCTACTGACTTTTATTTCTTTCCTGTGATGCATAAACAACAAGTCTTAGAGCCTGTTATAGAGTTGCCTTTGGTGGGGAAATCATCTGATTGCATACATTTCCTTCTTCTTCTGTCCTTAATTGGATTTCTTCCTCTCTTTTTAGATGGCTATGTGTTTGATCTCCCCCTTCCTCTTCCTTCTCCTCTTCAATTTTTCCATCTGCCTGGATCAGACGAGCAGAGGAGGAAGGGAAGGAGAAAAAGGAGGAGAATAGAGTTCAGGCCAGTGCTTGGTCTCTCAAGGACTATCTCTGGGGTGCATTGCATTTGTAGGTGTATGCACACAAAAGAAGCAGCTAATTGACTCACCAGTGTATAAAAGCTAAAATAGCAGACCTCTTGAGGTATTTGCAGCATATGAACATTGTATGGCACTAGATGCAATGAGCCAAACTACATGATGCATGTTTAGACCTCAAAAATACTTGGCTCCATTACCCACAACCTTGGCTTTGGGCTTCTTCAGGGTAATACATGTAGATTCAGATAAAAAAGTTTGCTTACATTTTACATACATACCCTCCTCCCACATTCTTTTTTTAAGTCGTGAATCACTGAACCCCCAAAAATGTCCCTATATTGCAACACTTACGGTAAAAAGACGTATCACTTGACTCAAGTTTTGCATTAAGTTGGTGGGTGGAATTAACGTTAGCTAACAGTGGAGCTAGCAGCTAACAGCTGCTGTCCAGTAAAACTGGACATGTTTCTCAAATTATTTCAAGGAAAAAAACTGACTTTTGCAAGTGCATGGTACTACAGCAGACCCTGGCTCAAAGCTCAAAGTATCAAAGCAAAAAGTATCTGACCACAAAAACCATTTACTGAGGAGATTCAGTTCTGCAGGCAGACACTGTCTCCAGCTTTATTAGGCTCAAGGCGCAATATATTCATATTTATTGTGTCTACTGCAGGTTGCTGTTTTTGGTGACGTTTATTTGTACGTTAATTCGTCCATTCATTCATTTTCGATACCTGCTTTTCCTGTTCAGGGTGGCAGAGGGTTGCTGGAGCCTATTATTATTATTGTTATTATTATTATCATTACTATTGTTATTATTATAACAATAGTAATAACATATAATTATAAAATGCTTTTCATTAATGAAAACATTAAAGTGCTGTGTAGTGCGCCACCATGCATGCAGTGGTGCTGTTGTTGCTATTTTGCAGTTGCTGTGGTGATTTTGTGTGCCCCCTCACAAGAATCAAATGCCCTTCCTATTGATTTTCTCTAGCGCTGGGTCTGTACAGAAGGCTTGCTTATTGGTTTTGTAAAGAATTAATCACTCTCTATCTTTGTACTATTCTGCATTGAAGTAGCTTTCTCTTTGGCCAAATGATCTTGTGGTCTCCTTTTTGTCTATAGCTGTGCAGCTTTAATCATCTCTATGTCCCGACAACAACCCTCCACGCAGTTGGAGCCAGCACTAGTCTGTTTTGGTTCAATGCTGGCGGTTTCGACAGTCTCAGCAGGCACAGAGCTGCTGCTTTGGGGTTCTTCTGGCTGTGCATACACACACACACACACACACACACACACACACATACGCACACATACACACTTTTTGGCCCCCACACTTCTGAAATGAATCCGGCACCCCTGA
Source organism: Scomberomorus guttatus (assembly GCA_038419695.1). Taxonomy (NCBI): domain Eukaryota; kingdom Metazoa; phylum Chordata; class Actinopteri; order Scombriformes; family Scombridae; genus Scomberomorus; species Scomberomorus guttatus. The sequence goes on from CM076452.1 coordinate 34,160,908, forward strand.
TAAGGATTGTAATTTACCACCAAAGTGCACGGACATCAGTACAATGGCAGAAAACAGTTTCCCTGCAGGATTCCGTTTATCAAAGGAGGCAGTGATTAAGGCATCAGAATTGTTGGTCAGGGATGATGGCAGGCAGGGATTTGCCTCCTGCCTATCAGGGCATGTATGGATGATTGATATGACAGGAGATTCTACAACAGCACCCTGCAAAGGTTGTTCACCAAGTTGAATAACAATTGAAAGGGCTGAGATGAAAGTAAAGCCAGCAATCCAGAAAGCATCTCTATTGTCAAGGGGAAACTGACAGACAAACCATACAACACTAGTGAGGATGCAAGGAAAAATATTGCGACATGGTGCAGCATGTCCAGGCACAGACCAGATTTTGATATTGGTACAGAATGAGAGAAGAGATTTAGAGTGCAGACAGAGATGATTGTTTCAGATTGATTCAGGCTGACTGACAATTGCTGTTCATTTCAACTTCTTGATGTTTTCTTTGCTGTTTATTACCTCATGATGATTGACAGCCTGACTGGCCATGTGTTTGACTGGTCTGCTCCACCAGAATCTGTGAAGTGCAGCTGTTGCTCATTATATAAATTTAGTTGCACTACACAGTTCAAATAACTGATATGAAGGAATATTGTGTTTTTTATTATTTATAGTTCATTCTGAACATGAAGGGTCAGAGGTCACAGTCAGATTTAATACAAAAAAACTGAAAAGCATAAACTATAAAGTGAACACTTATTGGGATTGTTTTTCAAAGCATAAAATGTAAGCAATACTAACCCTAAAGCTAAACTGTACGTATTAGTGAAATAATACCCCCCTTTATCTCCCCAATTTGGCCGACAAAAATATTTGACAAAAATAGTCACAGTCTTATTTCTTCAATTGCTGTGAAAAATGTTAAATCAACTACTCCTGGTAGCCACTATCACAGCTTCTGTGTTGACTGAAAATGATGCAAAATACAAAACTGGTAATAAACAACCCCTGCTATGAAATGGAAATCAACTGACATTACTAAATTTATCACACGCAAGCTGCAATTTGCAACACAAGATAATTTCCTGTGATTTATTCTGATATTCTGATATATTCAAAATAAACACCATACTTGTGAACCAAGCATGAGCATGCAATTATTTCTGGTATATGACGCTACCTCCATTTGCTAGCTGTGTGTAAGCAGTGCTTGTGCATTTTTGTAAAAAGGGCCGCAGGCCAGCAACTCCTCTGCCTCCTCTAATGCACACTGTGTTTCACAGTATCTCTTTCACAGTATCTCTTGCAGATCCTAACCCCGTTCTCACAGGCATCTCAACCAACCAACCAACCAACCAATTACGTCAGCGATCAGAACATGATCCCCCACTGGCTTCCCACTGACAAACATTAGCTTGGAAAAACAAGCAACTATTTTAGCCACAGTTTTATTTTGGGCACATTTTATTTTTGGATATGTTACATGCCCCCCTGCTGGTTGCTGATGTGCATATGATTTTGACTTTCATGATGTCTTGCGTTCTTCCTTCAGGTGTATCTGGTCCGGTCTGATTGAGAGAAAACTAATAAAGATGGGAGAGGAACCTCAGCTCACTCTCTTCTCACCTTCTGGCCTTGGCAGCAGCAGTTTGTGTTTGTGACTGACTTGATTTAGATTTCTGCTTTTGTTGGTTCTCTTGTTTTTTTGATGGGTCCGGTAGTCCTGTTTTCACAGCTTTATTTCTGTTAGGTTTAGTTTTAATTTTGGCTTAGGTTAGAGGGAAGAACCCAGATCCTATGGCCCATTGTGGGTTGGTCTGGGTGGCTTCCCTTCCTTATGTTAATTTTGGCCAGCCCATCAGCCTTCTGTTATTTGTTGTTGTGTTGGATTTATGGTTTCTTAATAAATGTAATGTTTTTTCTGTAACTACTTGACTCTTTTGGTTATGTTGGACCTCTTTTGTAAAGAGCCATTCTAGGGGTCATAACAAAATTAAGAAAGGCATTGGGGGTAGTGTTATGGAAGTTAATTTATGGACAGCGCTTTCATTTGTTCCTCTGTGAAGTGTCAGCTAACACTGGGTATCAAATATTACCTCACTCAGTTTTTACATCACCTTCCTTTAATCTTTCATAGAAAAGGAAGTGGTCTTTTTCTCTTTGAATATTAATTAATTGATGGATTCCTATTACTGCTGTGATGGATGTCCTTAAATTGGCCACTTCCTTTGGTGTGGATGAAGCTTCTGTGCAATATGAAAACTCACAGGCCTATAATTGTTGCAAATGGTTCCTATAGAAGTAGAAACTGCTTCTACAGGAATAATTACATATTATATATTATATACATTTTGCAGTATGTAGGTTTAAGAATTAATTGGTTATATATCAATGCTTTTATTTAAAAAATGAATGATTCTACAGGGTATATTCAGAGCTTTACCTATGTATCACGTGATATGCATGATATTATGTGGCTCATGGTATGAACATGACCATTCCCCAGGCAAAACTCTACACCAACTGGCATGGGTCTAGAGCTGAGTTTGGCTAATAACACAGATGACTTCTATTTTCTCTGCGATTGCTTGAAAAGAATCTTGGTCACCCACACTGAGACACCATAAACCATTTGTGGCTAAGGGATAACATGCATAAAAACTGAGAAGCTGAGCCACGAGGCCAGATATTTTCTGTTTACATGTATGATGAGAACAACGTGACAAGTCCTGTCATTCAGCAATATCCCTAGGAATTAAATTCATATTAGACAATTTGACACCTCACGATTTATGTCCAGGGCCAAAATACAAAGTGAAGTAAATGTGCACAAGTTGGAATGGCAGATGGATGTTAAACTTTTAATTTGCTTATTTTAAAAGCATAATCACAATATTAGCCAAGTGTTATAGTTTATTCTGGGACTTTATCTGGCTGTCAGATGGACGTTTTATTGATAAACAAAACAGAAAAAGATGATCATCAAAGTACAGCTTCTTGTAGATAACCAAACAATTTGAATTCTTAACTCTTTAAATTCCATCTGATGCAGTTGGCTCCAGTTTCCATTGAGGTGCTGTACCAGGTTAATGATAATGCTAACTCAGGATGTCAGCCTCAGCCTCTGACAGTCCTCATCGGAATTCTGAGAGGAAAAAATGTTTTATCAACAGGAGAATTATAGAACATATATGCTAACAAAAAAATTATGTTTAAAAGCAAACTTACCCAACAATGTTATTTCTGCACCGTTTCTGTCCTCTTGTTCCTGCTGCATTTCGAACTCTGGGAGTGCAACTCTGCACATGCGCAGCTCTCACCTCTCCTGGCGCACTATGTGTATTCTCCTGAGGCAGGATGATGCTCCACTCATATCAAACATTAATGAGACAAAATTATGAAGATTTGTGACTCAATAATAAATTCTCCAAACTCTTATTAACCCAGATAAAGCTCACATCATTGCTAAACTGTTAAAGACCTATAATGCCCGATGACATTTATACTATGTGGAGAGGACATCCCTTTAGGACATCTGCTCTCAACCAAGCTTAACACGAAGAGGCTGTCCTGTGTGTGTGTGTGTGTGTGTGTCTGAGGGGGAGTGTCAGTACGTAGCCGCAGCCCTTTTGTTTATCATGTTAATGTTACCATCATCAGCCCTGAATATCTTGTAAAACTCTGAATATAGCACAGCATAGTTACAGATGTCACTTGTTTCAAATGACATTATGGATAATGCTGCAGCAGCAGTGAAGCGGGGTGAAATAATTTATCCAGGAGTAGCTGCAGTGCACACCAACAACCACCAGGTGGCACATGTGAGCAGTCCAGATGCAGTGTCTGCCTCTCTCTCTCTGTAGGGTAGTTAATACAAAATGGCGACCATGCTCTGAAAGCAGACACGACAGGGGAACAGAGAAACACCGAGAAACTATTTGGTAATTAGTCACAGCATTCTGTTATATTTTCTGCTGGGCCTGTACAGTATACTTACACGTTACACAGTCTTAATTTCAAAATGTTACGATATTTAAACCAACCATCCATCAACACAGTTTAGACCTCAATATATGAAACATGGAAATTTGTCCCCCCAGTATTTGTAATTGACTGGTCATCAGATTGGCCCAGAAGCTGAAAGAAAGCTAATTTGTTTTTCTCAATATTCAGAATTAAACTGACTCCAAAACACACTGGATGTGTATCATTCACAGAAAACCTTCTGCGTCTCATTTGTGTTCATGTTCAGCAACAGTGGAAAGCAGCTGTGAGCGCAGTGCCAAAGCTTTGGATCTATCCTGTAGGTCCTGTGGGCTGCCACTGCTTTAGCCCTGAATGTTTTGAGCATAGCCCTGCATATTTCTGCTCCTCAAAACTGGTATTTTAATGTAACAGGGCTCAACTTAATGTGGAGCATCAGAGGGAGGGGGGAAATATGGTGCTGCACATAACAAAACGCATACAGGCCATGGATGTATTATAAGATCAGTAAAGTTATTTTTACAGTGAGAGGAGCAGCTTCTGCAGCTGTGTGCTAAGTGTGTTTTTAAATTGAGAGTGATGTGTGCAGCAGCGGCAACTTCATTAACACCAGGGGCCAGATGCATAAAACTCTGTGTAGAATCATAACTAAAACTACTGTGTGTATACACAAAGCCAGAAAAATGCATACACATTCTTTTCATCAGATTTATAAAGCTGTGCTATGCATGGTTGTGTTTTTATAAATTTCAGTTATTGTGGAACTGGGTGCATGTGCACAAGCCTCATTTCCACTCCCACAATAAGCCATAAATGGATGAAGACATGCCGTGAACCAGCAGTTTTCATATCAACATGATGCCTGCTCCACAAGTCTGTACACCTGTCAATGAAACAAACAGGAAATAAAAAGTGCCATTTCACTGATTGTGTTGCACTGGCAAGGTTCTCCAACAGCCAGAACAGCTGTCATTACGCGCAACAATTACGCACAGCTGTGCGGCTCTTTATAGCATCCATATCATTAATTCATCACGTGGACCTGTAAACCATCCTCAGCAGTTGTATCTCAGAAATGTAATCAATGATTAGTTTGCAGCGCTAAACTGACTTTACAAGGTGTGACACAACTAAGGATAAAATAAAAAGAATATAAACAGCAAAATAAAATGTTGACTTCTGTATAAATTTAAAGAATGATAATTAAAGGGTTAATAAAGTATTTCTGATTGAGTCTAATTGCTACATTTAATTAATTAAATTCTTAATTGTTTCTCATATTTTTCAAATATGGCTCATGCTACCTTCTCATATACAGCTTCAGTTGGACATTTAAGAGAAATACATGAGACAAGAGGGGACAATGATAAGATCTCTTCAGGATCACACTTCTCAGATTTGTCTCATGAAAGTCTCAAACTCATCTCACGTTCTTTACTATAACCAACCGCCTTACACTGAGGGGTTACTATCACAGCCCCCCACAACCCCCACTACCACAGCAAAGTCGACTTTCACATGGAAATGATAATGCTGCTATACAAATGTAAGCCAGCCAATTAAAGTAGTAAGGGAACTGTGATTCTTGTTCTACATTTAAGAGCTGCAAATATTTCAAATGTGGAAAATCAAAAGTCAAGTTTACTAATTTAATTTCATTCATGTTTTTTTAATTGTTTAATACTGTAGGGGTTGGTTGTACTCTTTTTCTAAAAGGTACTCACTCCATTTTAAAGGAATATAGTGATCATGCATAATTAAACAGGTTCTGATATTTACACACATCGTTTCCCAAGCTCCCCACTCGCCGACTGAAAATTAATTAGAGTTTTTCTCTGTAGCCTAACTATAATGGACTAAATTGAGGGTGAATACCATTGATAAAGTGTCTTTTACTTTTTACCTCAATATTCAGTGTTAAACCAATTCCAAAAAGCTCTGGATGTGTGTCATTTACACAAAACTTCCTGCTTCTCGTTTGTGTTCATGTCGACAGAAACAGTGAACACAACAGCTGTGAGCGCAGTGCCACAGCTTTGTGTCCATCCTGTACGTCCCGGGGGCTGCCACTGCTCTGAAAATACTCTCTCCCTGGAGTTTTTTGCCCTTAATATCTCATTTTAACCCAAAACATGATCTTTCCCTAACCCTAACCAAGTGGTTTTTGTGCGTAAACCTAACCAGATCTTACCCACAGTGTTGTCACATCATAAAACATCATTATTTTTTAACAATCATGTCAAAATACAAGAGATTAAGGGCAAAAGATGACAGAGGTAGCCTAATTGGAACACCTAAACATAAATAATGGCAGTGCATTATTATTGGTTATCAGACACTGATAATGTTTATTACCTGACAAAACAGACTTTTCATATATTACTGAGGTCTCCTGCTAAATTTGGCTACATGTTTCACTCAGTAGAACTCCGATTTAATAAATCAACAGTTATAAAAATGTATAAACTGTGTTGTTAAGGCAGACGAGCATTATGTGGGAAACATCACATTTATTCACTTTACATGGAGGTAAAATTAAAAACGAATTATGTAAAATGTTGGCAGAATGAGTTAGTGTCTGTTTATGAGAAATCATAAATGATCTTTTAGAAGGAGTAGATGTTTTCCTCCAACAGTAGGAAACAGTTGAAGACTTTATCTGATGATATTTAAACTACATTTAACCAAAAAATGTTTACTGTTACATATGTTTTAAATGCAGGACTTTTACTTTAATAAAGTTGTTTCACAACATGAAACTTAACATCACAAACTGAACTGTGGCTAGCAACACCAGCAGTCACTAAACTCCAACTCCAGAGTGTGTATTTTCGGAGCAACGGGCCTTCGGGGCAGTGGGCTTTTGTTTTCAGGATAACAGATTGTCAGACTATGGGTTCAGTCCAATGGGACATTTTTCGAACTATTGGAGTTTTGGAATAATGGGCCGTTGGACCAAAGGGCTGTCCCTGTGTGGCAGTAAGGGATAAATTGACTGTAGGAGCGCATCATTTTCCTTTCCATCTGGAAATTTCTCTCCTAAATAAACTGCAGTTATCTTTTTTGACTTGACTGTTATCATGTATTTTCTCATCACTTTTATCCAGGTCATCTCTGATTAGTGTGATATCTTTAGATTAAGTTCTTGATTCTTTCAGGCAAACACACATACAGAGGCACCAATAGAAACACAGATAAATTAACACAATCTATGTACAGAGATACACACAAAACATAAGAAAATATATGCAAATCTTACAACACATGCACGTTCTTCACACAAACTTTGTATTAAACTCACAATTACACTAACGGATGATGAACACATACATATACATAAATGAAGAAAAACACACACACTAAAATCTCTTTCTGGCTGCACATACACAAACACACTGAAATAAACTTTGTTTATGGGTGCTAACTTCTATGACTGTTGGTAATAAATAATAAAAATAAAAAATAATAAAACACTGAATCCCACTGGTGTTGATCTGTGCTATAGCCAGAGGATGAAAACAGAGGGGCATGCGTGTGTGTGTGTGTGTGCATATGTATATGTGTGTGTGTGTTGCCATAACCCTGTCAGTGTACACCCAGGAGCCTTGACACAATAATAAACCCATCCTCCTCCCAAAGGCCTGCAGCTATATATTAGTCACTGGTCCAAATATGGAAATACAGCCTGATACCTCAGAGATAACAGGGAGGTGGGGGTAGGATAGATAGAAGGTACAGAAATGTGTATGTGCGTTTATACTCAGTGATGTTCTGCTAATCAAACTTTCAAGAGAGGATGGAGAGATGGAGAGAGAGAGAAAAAAAAAGAGTTAGTTTGGCCCCAATTTTTTGCTGGGTTTTGTTACGTTTCATGCCAGTGTTGAGCCACTTGTGTCCACTGATGACGTGAGCAATCACTGACACAATAAAATGAAATATTTATTGATATTATATATATCTATATTTATTAAGCTGGAGGATTCATTCATTAATCAAAAACTGTGAAGCGATATCTGTAAAATACATTCTCCCTTGACAGTAACATTGTTTATTTTATCAGGTGGAGATGGTGAAGGGGCAGAAATGAGTTTTTTAATAAACCTCTTAGAGTAAATTTTGATCTGTCACTTCTTGTATGTGAAGACCATTTCCTGCCAGTGATCACACCCAACACAATTTCACCCAGAAATGGTAAATCTGTAGGGTCTCAGTTAGTAGGAATGAAATATTTTATCTCTGTAGCATGATTTAAGATGAAAACAGCAATGTACATTGACATTAAAATGTTTCCTTGTGCAGGTTTAACATAGAAAAACGGCCTTCTTCAGCGTATGCAACTTCCTCAGGAACCCCTAGTAAATGACATCACTTACAACAGCTGTGGGGGACACAGTGAAATGGCAGTGACCCTGAGTGATACCCTGAAAGAGCACTGGAAGCAGACAACATCAAAACAAAAAACTGGTTACAGCATCAACTGGGAAAGGGTAACGCAATCATATATGAATACTTGATATCATGTGACCAAAGTTCCATACTTAGGTCACATGATGGCACCTGAGCAAGTTCTAATCAGATCAAAGACAGATCAAAAGATTAAAGGGGAACTCCACGTATTTTTTTACGAGCCTGTCCTCCCAAGAAAAATGACACAATAGGTTGTAATGTCAAGTTGCAGACGCCATCTACCGGCTGCAGCAATTATGACCCGGAGAAGTGACATCTATATAAAGTGACAAATTTCCATATTTGGAGGTGGTGAGTTGGGTGGCTGGTTAGACCCCAACTTGCAAAAAGTGGACTTTGTTGCAGGAGACTGCTGTTTGCTTCCCACTTCCAACCATGTGTCAGGACAGTTTTTTTTAAAAACCATAACTACTATTGTTGTGGTGTTTATTGTTGCCATGGCGATGAAGGTTACCTAACTTTCAGGAAGTAGTAACTTTAACCCTCACCACGTTTCAAGTGATCATTTTAACCCAACTCATGATCTTTCCCTAACTAAGTGGTTTTTGTGACTAAACCTAACCAGACCCTAATCACAGCATTACAAAAAAAAATTAACAGTGATTTGTAACAGTTTTGGAAAGCACAGACAAATGATGTTGTCCTGCCAATTACTGCTGATAGAGGTGCCTGATTAGAAAACGCTCCTATGAGTCATTCTGGAGTGCATGGTTAAACCTATTCGGTAGTTTAATTTGGAGGACTTGTTGGATTTTACGCACCAAAGTCTGTTTACAGAGGTGTTGGGGAGTACTGCTGCATATGAAAATAAATAAATAAATAAAAGGAGTATAAAGCCTTTTGAGGCTCCAGAGAGAATTGCGCAAAGTCTGATAAATTGTCTTGAGTCAGCATCAGTTGGGGCTGAAGACTACAAGTTTGAAAATGAAAAAAAAAATGTGGGGGTGTAGAGTTAAAAAGAAGTGAGGTTAGCTCCTCATCGCTGCTGGAGGCTAGCAGTACAAGAAAATATTAGCCACTACTAGCATAACAAACCCAAATCTCTGAACAAACTATCAGTGGTTGAGCTGCATTGTAGTTAATGTAGACACCAGGTTTTTACCATAGACTGTATATAAAGATGGACGACGCGTCACCTTCTGCCGCTATGCAAAGTGAAGCCAAAATATTGCGTTTACTAGGGCTGCTATCACGCGTTTGTGATTTTTTGCAAGCAGAGTCTACAGAGTAGAGTCAAGGGGATCCCAGGAGCCGCGATGGAAAGGTAAACCTGTTGGTAACTAGCTAGCTAGAGCCTTAACCACTTTTAAATTAAAGTAACAACACTTTCAGAGTAATTCAGTAATGCAGTTGCCTACTACAAATAAATGTAAGTAGCCCCAGTCAATCAGCTTGTCTGCCGCATCTGACAGTGTTTTGAGAATCATGATGTCATACACCCTTTTTGTATATTCTTAAAAATAAACTTATCAGAAAAATAAACACTTGAACATACACCACCATGATAAGAATGGCCTAAAATGACAGAAACCATGTTTGGGAAAAATGTATTCGACATGCACTTTGATTTTTTAGTTTGGCCCATGTCCCATCCACTAACATGAAGGGGGTGGGGTTTTATGACCTATACTGCAGCCAGCCACCAGGGTGCGATCCAGATATTTTGGCTTCACTTCTGGGAAACTGTTGTGTTGTCCATCTTAGTATGCACAGTCTATACATAGTCTATATTTTGACAAGGAAGAAGAATACGTGAAATAAAAAAAGCTGCTGCATCGATTTTGATCTTCCTTTATTTAAAGCTGTACATTGTGAGTCCAACAATGTTATAAGAGTATAATATTTTAAAGGAACAGTTAACAAATTCTCGATCAAAGAAATATGTCAATTTTAGAGTTGTTATTTCTGTAAGTTGACTTGAAACACCAGCAGCCTTCAGCTGTGTTCATCTCATCCATGCTTGTCACATTTCTTGTGGCGATTCTTCTGTTGCCATTCTTCCTATTCCCACTACAAAGCTCTGATTGGCTGTGGGAAACAACCCCCAGTAAGCACAGCAACAATATAGTCTGGAACCAGGCAGTATCAGCTGGCTGTGCCTCATCATTTTCTTTGCTGCCCAACCCACTAATCTTCCAGTGATGATTCATTTCACAGGGGGGAAAATGAAAGTATATAGCAGATAATCTCACCAGCTATTTGTAATGACAGTTGTATTTTTGTTGAGACTGCAATGTGTCTACTAATTTCAACAAAATAAATAGACACACAAGAAAAACATAACTATTCTTGTGCAGCCATTTAAAGGAGAATGGAAATATGGTGATATGAGAGTGATTGATGATACTTTCAGCGACTGTGTCAGCTTTTATCTATTCAAATTCACTTCACAGTTTGTGCTGTTGATCTGTTCTGTCTGTGATTATGTGTATGTATGCTACATCCCCTGTGTTTATGACCTTGTGTGCTCCTATGTGTGTATGTGCCAGCATGTTTAAAAAAAATAGCTTGACTTGCTATCAGACATGCAATGAACTCCATTACTCTCTTCACTTGCATATTAAAAATTAATGGAGCTCTGACAGTGATACTCAGATGAGGATGGTTTGCAGTATGTGTGTATGCACACATACTCTGAATGCGTGAGAGTGCACATTGCATATGCATCGGTGCCTCTGTATGTGTGTGCACCCACTTATGCATGCATGTCTGTCTGTGTGTCTAACAACAGACTGTTTGTCAGCATCATAAATGACTTGCCTATTAATTAGGAGTGATGCCTAAACTGTTGGAGACAGCCGAGAGAAAAGTCAGAAGCGAAAAGTTCAAAAAGGTAATGCTTCAATTAAAATATTCATTAAGACTACCCCGTTTACTCAGTCATCTGTGACAAATGACTTGCTTCTGCTGGTTGGACTTCAATTTGTTCCAACACACACACAATGCCTGAGTCACCATGACTCAGATTAAAGGAAAGTAGAGCAATCTGTCAAAATAAGAGATATGCGAGTGAAATCAGCGAGGCTCCAGTATGCATCTAAAGTGCATGTGTCATTGTAAAATGTCCTGAAGTGGGTAAATAAATTACTTGATACAGTCGCCACATCTGTAGACATCCTCTGTGTTTCCTTCAGTACTTTGTAACTGTCATTTGTTGGGGTGAAAAAAGTTTGTTTGCTCTCCAGTGCACTCGCAACACAAATGAAGCCTTCTCTGTATCTGTTTGCCTTTCACTGAGGTGGGAAATGAGATTCTAAGGAGTGTACGGGCTGTATAATAAAAAGTCTACACAAGGAGGTTTCAGACAATGCTCTTAAAAAAAAAAAAAAGAAAAAAAACATTTATATCCAGGTAAATGAAACAAGGTTCACTGCAGTTTGGACAGCACAAATACTTTGACTATTACGGTTTGAAATGGAAACGTGCACACTGATCTTTGTGTGCTCTCTACTGGGAAAAAACACTGGGTGTCAACCATGTTTTTCTCATGGGAAATGCAATTTGACTGAATGATGTTTCATATATGATAGGTTATGATGATCATAAAACAGTATGTACTGATATACTGGCAAAAACTAAATACTAAAAATGTTATTTTTGTTAGAAATATCAAATTGATCTGCAAAAGACATATACAGACGTCATCAGAGTTCTAGTTAAGCCCAAACAACCTGACTGCCGGGACCACTTGAAAAGGTGACCTGGTTCAGATCTAACTCTGGAGTGGTTTGTTTATGAAAGCAAATCAGACCAATCACAGAATGTTGTTATAGTACATATATGATGTTACCATGAATTCAAAGGCTAAATTACTACTAAATAGCGGGACCTGTCGATTAAGTGATCTCTAAAGGCATGTATGTACTAAGGCAATATCATTTGGTTACCATGGTAACATGTAAGCCCTATAAGCACGAGTGTGGGGATTTTCCTTGATAGATCAGAAAGACGTGTCTTGCTTGTGTCTTTCACTTCAGCAGTTCCTGAATAAAAAGTGAGCAAAACATAGCAGCCAGTTTTCTCTACTGTATATATTTTGGTTCAAGACTTTTTTTACTGTTTTAACCCAAAATTCTCAGAATGAAAATCTGAAATCTTTGTGACTCCAGAAGATAAATTAACACACAAAGTTTATTTGGGCCATATTTGCTATTTTACATGTGGGCCATTTCAGGCTCACATCCATTTTGTCTGGGCCAGAAGAAGGCCAGCAGTGCCGCAACATTGCCTGAAGTGGCCCACTTCCGTCCTATCTGGGTGGAGTTATCAGTAGTGTTTAAAGTATAATAAATAAAGGACAAACTATTCAATTATATCTACCTTAAAAAGTTATAAATTCTTTCCTCCCTACTTAGAGTAGGAGTTTAAAAAAAAATGTTGTGTTAACTGAGTTTTCCTACAAAGGGTGATGTTTTCCCACTTCAGACTTCCTCCTCAGTTGAACTGTGAGTTTGCGGAACTCATCCATCTTGAAAGTCCAAGCATACAAAGGTAAATTTCCCATTAAAATATTAATTAAGCTTAACCCATCTACTCAGTCATCTGTGACAAATTGCTTGGTTAGCGCTGGGCTTGCTTCAACTTATTCTCCTGCAGCTCCCTGAATCATCATGTGTTACAATGTGCACAGCAGACAGAGATGGACTCCAACTCTTCCTCATTTGATTTTCTAACTGTGCCATTGTGAAAAGTGTCCATTGCTACATTTTATTTTATCTTCAAGGATACAGAGTCTGCTTTTTAATTATTTCTGCTCTTATATCTCTAAAAACACATGGAGGAAATGACTGTTAACGATTGCAGCGACTGCAGCTTCCTGGACTGTCTTTGATTTGTTCAAACACCTGGATATATTTGATCTACAGTAATAACCGACTACTTGGATTCCGCATTATACTGAAGGACATGTGCAGAAATTGTATGCTTTGATGCTGCTTTCAAAACAGCCAGGTTACATAAAAGTAACATTTAATCTGTAAGGACGTTGCATTTTACAATTTGATTAGCCATACCTTAATTGGGATTTACGGTAAATTAAACATTACATTAAAAGTTATTATCCTTACAATTCCAACGCTGGTTGACACCATTGGTCACTGGTGTCCTGGGAGAGTGAACAGTAAACAGTGAGGCTGATATCAATGTGATAAAAACAATAACTTAGGATAACATACAGGCATCATTTCCTGTGAAACCCTCGCATGTAGGTATGTGATTTGAATCCCACGCAGGAATGGCGGACTCTGCCACTAACAATGAAAACTTGTTTATATAGAGATAATTACACAATGTCAATACATTTAATGGCAATTGCAGAAAAAATGCTGATGATAAATAGTATCAGAAAAGGGGTTTGAGTTTATGAATATGTTAACTATACATTTAAACTCAACTCAAAATAACTTCAACACAAAATCTATAAATGCTATAAATATAAGATGCATATACAAGGGAAGTGATTGAAAATCTCTGATTGCTGCAGCAGTCAGATGGAGCAGCTACACATAAAATCTGTAGAATCTTTTTACACTCTTTTTTTTTGTTTGTTTGTTTTACTTTATATAACATTTTGGGGGAAAGCTGCTGTTACACTTTCTGTAATTGAAGAGCAATGAAAAATCTCTCCAAACACATCAGCAGCTTACAACAATTGCACAAAATGTTCACTCACTCAAAGATAAAAAGGGAGAGACAACTGTAAAGTATAAAAGCAGACGACAGAAGAGATCTTTATTATGACAGGTTTTTTTTTTTTAAGTTTCCTCTTTGACATCACTTTTTTGAGGTGCCGCTGTTCTTTTGACGTTGCCACGGCAGCTGTACATTAATTACAGCCTGTCAAAGATGAATTCCTTTTATAAAACAATTTACAAGCTGAAACACCCGGATGACAGCATGAGTGCGGGTAATGAAGCACAAGGTGTGTGTATTTCTGTTTGCTCACTCACTTCACTGAATGTGCATGTACTCTCTATGTATTATAAGTGCATGTATGATGTGTGTGTGTGCCTGTGTGTGCTTATGGAGTTTGCTTTTTGAGGATTACAATACTAAGACTAAATGAGGGTTGGGATAAAGGGGCGCTGCTAAGTGTTAAGATGTGTGCATGTTTTGTGTGTGTGTGTGTCTGTGTGTGTGTGTGTTTTCTTGCTGAGTCTAAATGAGGTGAAGGTAAGCTTTAATTAGTGACAGAGGGGAGAGAAAAAGAGCTATTTTAGGCAGAAGTGAAAGAGGCAGCTACAGCAGGAGAGAGCTAGGCAAATTGATTTTAGACAAGTGATAAGTCTTTCTTATTCCCAGATATACAATAATGATTTTAAAGTGTTTTTCTACACTTGGAATACTCATTTTAGCACAACCTTTAGTCATAAACAAGATGAAAAAAACAACTGTATATGTGAAAAGTAGGTTTATTTGTGAAAACAAAATGAAATGTCTTAGCAATTACTAAATATTTCTGAAAAGGAACGGGTCCAAGAGAGTGAGATAGAGAGGTACCCAAGAAAATTCAAATCTACACTGATGCCGTCAAAAGTGGGTGTTTTATAACAGCTTACGCTTTCAAATTTGTAATGGTTATGATGGAAACTGGATACAAGACATGAATGATACTTGAGCTGAGCATTAATGAGATATGGATAAAGTTCAGAAATAGACTGTGAAAGTATGTAATGCAAAATATATAATTGTTTAAAGCTGCAGTGCGGGACTTTTGTCTCCTCCTTCTGGAAGTGAGAGTAATTACAAAAACACTGTTGACACGTGCTTGCGTCATAGGCTCCGCCATAGCCTACACCATGGCTACTGTTGCGGCTGTAAAACAATGGATAAATTGTTTTGAGCGTTTTGAGTTGTAAAGAACTGCACAATTATTTTATCCCCATTCAAGTTAGCAGAGAGCTAACTGGAATTTAGCCGGCAGAAGTCTGTGCATGCTCTGCGTATGCATTCATCCAGCTAGCATGGCCATGTAAACCTGACACCAGATTACTGTGAAATACAGAGAGATTTATCTGGTGGTGATAGGCTTAATCAGCATTGTGTGAACTTGTTTGGCAAGGGCTTGGATATAACAGATGTTCATTTATATGTAAAAGTTTCACACTGGAGAAAAGAGAAAAAAAAATTTGGGGGGGGGGGCAATAAAAAACTAAATCTGCCTTTGCATATAATACTGTTGCAAAAACTACAAACTTGCAGAAAAGCTAGAGTATCTCCACTAACATTTAGGTCTTTTAAGTAAAAACTAGGAGTGATTATAGCCGTCAGCCGTTGTTTCGCTTATAGATGAGTATAAGAATAAAGATGAATAAAATGTATTTTATGTAACATATGAGTCATATGGCTTTTTTTTTTCTTTTACCAACTTTGTTAAAAGACAAGGCGAGCATTACTATGGCAACCAACTACCCAGCCTACTCCGCAATAGTGCAAACCAGGCTGGTCTTTATTGTCAGGGACACTTAACATAACTGTTGCTGGGTTCAAACCAGAGACTCTTGAGATACAGGACAGGCTACTGTGATAGCCAAATAAACTATTGTGTTTAGGTGAATGGCCTGGCAGAGCACATTATGCCACTGCTCTGAAAATACTCTCTCCCTGGAGTTTTTTGCCCTTAATATCTCATTTTAACCCAAAACATGATCTTTCCCTAACCCTAACCAAGTGGTTTTTGTGCGTAAACCTAACCAGATCTTACCCACAGTGTTGTCACATCATAAAACATCATTATTTTTTAACAATCATGTCAAAATACAAGAGATTAAGGGCAAAAGATGACAGAGGTAGCCTAATTGGAACACCTAAACATAAATAATGGCAGTGCATTATTATTGGTTATCAGACACTGATAATGTTTATTACCTGACAAAACAGACTTTTCATATATTACTGAGGTCTCCTGCTAAATTTGGCTACATGTTTCACTCAGTAGAACTCCGATTTAATAAATCAACAGTTATAAAAATGTATAAACTGTGTTGTTAAGGCAGACGAGCATTATGTGGGAAACATCACATTTATTCACTTTACATGGAGGTAAAATTAAAAACGAATTATGTAAAATGTTGGCAGAATGAGTTAGTGTCTGTTTATGAGAAATCATAAATGATCTTTTAGAAGGAGTAGATGTTTTCCTCCAACAGTAGGAAACAGTTGAAGACTTTATCTGATGATATTTAAACTACATTTAACCAAAAAATGTTTACTGTTACATATGTTTTAAATGCAGGACTTTTACTTTAATAAAGTTGTTTCACAACATGAAACTTAACATCACAAACTGAACTGTGGCTAGCAACACCAGCAGTCACTAAACTCCAACTCCAGAGTGTGTATTTTCGGAGCAACGGGCCTTCGGGGCAGTGGGCTTTTGTTTTCAGGATAACAGATTGTCAGACTATGGGTTCAGTCCAATGGGACATTTTTCGAACTATTGGAGTTTTGGAATAATGGGCCGTTGGACCAAAGGGCTGTCCCTGTGTGGCAGTAAGGGATAAATTGACTGTAGGAGCGCATCATTTTCCTTTCCATCTGGAAATTTCTCTCCTAAATAAACTGCAGTTATCTTTTTTGACTTGACTGTTATCATGTATTTTCTCATCACTTTTATCCAGGTCATCTCTGATTAGTGTGATATCTTTAGATTAAGTTCTTGATTCTTTCAGGCAAACACACATACAGAGGCACCAATAGAAACACAGATAAATTAACACAATCTATGTACAGAGATACACACAAAACATAAGAAAATATATGCAAATCTTACAACACATGCACGTTCTTCACACAAACTTTGTATTAAACTCACAATTACACTAACGGATGATGAACACATACATATACATAAATGAAGAAAAACACACACACTAAAATCTCTTTCTGGCTGCACATACACAAACACACTGAAATAAACTTTGTTTATGGGTGCTAACTTCTATGACTGTTGGTAATAAATAATAAAAATAAAAAATAATAAAACACTGAATCCCACTGGTGTTGATCTGTGCTATAGCCAGAGGATGAAAACAGAGGGGCATGCGTGTGTGTGTGTGTGTGCATATGTATATGTGTGTGTGTGTTGCCATAACCCTGTCAGTGTACACCCAGGAGCCTTGACACAATAATAAACCCATCCTCCTCCCAAAGGCCTGCAGCTATATATTAGTCACTGGTCCAAATATGGAAATACAGCCTGATACCTCAGAGATAACAGGGAGGTGGGGGTAGGATAGATAGAAGGTACAGAAATGTGTATGTGCGTTTATACTCAGTGATGTTCTGCTAATCAAACTTTCAAGAGAGGATGGAGAGATGGAGAGAGAGAGAAAAAAAAAGAGTTAGTTTGGCCCCAATTTTTTGCTGGGTTTTGTTACGTTTCATGCCAGTGTTGAGCCACTTGTGTCCACTGATGACGTGAGCAATCACTGACACAATAAAATGAAATATTTATTGATATTATATATATCTATATTTATTAAGCTGGAGGATTCATTCATTAATCAAAAACTGTGAAGCGATATCTGTAAAATACATTCTCCCTTGACAGTAACATTGTTTATTTTATCAGGTGGAGATGGTGAAGGGGCAGAAATGAGTTTTTTAATAAACCTCTTAGAGTAAATTTTGATCTGTCACTTCTTGTATGTGAAGACCATTTCCTGCCAGTGATCACACCCAACACAATTTCACCCAGAAATGGTAAATCTGTAGGGTCTCAGTTAGTAGGAATGAAATATTTTATCTCTGTAGCATGATTTAAGATGAAAACAGCAATGTACATTGACATTAAAATGTTTCCTTGTGCAGGTTTAACATAGAAAAACGGCCTTCTTCAGCGTATGCAACTTCCTCAGGAACCCCTAGTAAATGACATCACTTACAACAGCTGTGGGGGACACAGTGAAATGGCAGTGACCCTGAGTGATACCCTGAAAGAGCACTGGAAGCAGACAACATCAAAACAAAAAACTGGTTACAGCATCAACTGGGAAAGGGTAACGCAATCATATATGAATACTTGATATCATGTGACCAAAGTTCCATACTTAGGTCACATGATGGCACCTGAGCAAGTTCTAATCAGATCAAAGACAGATCAAAAGATTAAAGGGGAACTCCACGTATTTTTTTACGAGCCTGTCCTCCCAAGAAAAATGACACAATAGGTTGTAATGTCAAGTTGCAGACGCCATCTACCGGCTGCAGCAATTATGACCCGGAGAAGTGACATCTATATAAAGTGACAAATTTCCATATTTGGAGGTGGTGAGTTGGGTGGCTGGTTAGACCCCAACTTGCAAAAAGTGGACTTTGTTGCAGGAGACTGCTGTTTGCTTCCCACTTCCAACCATGTGTCAGGACAGTTTTTTTTAAAAACCATAACTACTATTGTTGTGGTGTTTATTGTTGCCATGGCGATGAAGGTTACCTAACTTTCAGGAAGTAGTAACTTTAACCCTCACCACGTTTCAAGTGATCATTTTAACCCAACTCATGATCTTTCCCTAACTAAGTGGTTTTTGTGACTAAACCTAACCAGACCCTAATCACAGCATTACAAAAAAAAATTAACAGTGATTTGTAACAGTTTTGGAAAGCACAGACAAATGATGTTGTCCTGCCAATTACTGCTGATAGAGGTGCCTGATTAGAAAACGCTCCTATGAGTCATTCTGGAGTGCATGGTTAAACCTATTCGGTAGTTTAATTTGGAGGACTTGTTGGATTTTACGCACCAAAGTCTGTTTACAGAGGTGTTGGGGAGTACTGCTGCATATGAAAATAAATAAATAAATAAAAGGAGTATAAAGCCTTTTGAGGCTCCAGAGAGAATTGCGCAAAGTCTGATAAATTGTCTTGAGTCAGCATCAGTTGGGGCTGAAGACTACAAGTTTGAAAATGAAAAAAAAAATGTGGGGGTGTAGAGTTAAAAAGAAGTGAGGTTAGCTCCTCATCGCTGCTGGAGGCTAGCAGTACAAGAAAATATTAGCCACTACTAGCATAACAAACCCAAATCTCTGAACAAACTATCAGTGGTTGAGCTGCATTGTAGTTAATGTAGACACCAGGTTTTTACCATAGACTGTATATAAAGATGGACGACGCGTCACCTTCTGCCGCTATGCAAAGTGAAGCCAAAATATTGCGTTTACTAGGGCTGCTATCACGCGTTTGTGATTTTTTGCAAGCAGAGTCTACAGAGTAGAGTCAAGGGGATCCCAGGAGCCGCGATGGAAAGGTAAACCTGTTGGTAACTAGCTAGCTAGAGCCTTAACCACTTTTAAATTAAAGTAACAACACTTTCAGAGTAATTCAGTAATGCAGTTGCCTACTACAAATAAATGTAAGTAGCCCCAGTCAATCAGCTTGTCTGCCGCATCTGACAGTGTTTTGAGAATCATGATGTCATACACCCTTTTTGTATATTCTTAAAAATAAACTTATCAGAAAAATAAACACTTGAACATACACCACCATGATAAGAATGGCCTAAAATGACAGAAACCATGTTTGGGAAAAATGTATTCGACATGCACTTTGATTTTTTAGTTTGGCCCATGTCCCATCCACTAACATGAAGGGGGTGGGGTTTTATGACCTATACTGCAGCCAGCCACCAGGGTGCGATCCAGATATTTTGGCTTCACTTCTGGGAAACTGTTGTGTTGTCCATCTTAGTATGCACAGTCTATACATAGTCTATATTTTGACAAGGAAGAAGAATACGTGAAATAAAAAAAGCTGCTGCATCGATTTTGATCTTCCTTTATTTAAAGCTGTACATTGTGAGTCCAACAATGTTATAAGAGTATAATATTTTAAAGGAACAGTTAACAAATTCTCGATCAAAGAAATATGTCAATTTTAGAGTTGTTATTTCTGTAAGTTGACTTGAAACACCAGCAGCCTTCAGCTGTGTTCATCTCATCCATGCTTGTCACATTTCTTGTGGCGATTCTTCTGTTGCCATTCTTCCTATTCCCACTACAAAGCTCTGATTGGCTGTGGGAAACAACCCCCAGTAAGCACAGCAACAATATAGTCTGGAACCAGGCAGTATCAGCTGGCTGTGCCTCATCATTTTCTTTGCTGCCCAACCCACTAATCTTCCAGTGATGATTCATTTCACAGGGGGGAAAATGAAAGTATATAGCAGATAATCTCACCAGCTATTTGTAATGACAGTTGTATTTTTGTTGAGACTGCAATGTGTCTACTAATTTCAACAAAATAAATAGACACACAAGAAAAACATAACTATTCTTGTGCAGCCATTTAAAGGAGAATGGAAATATGGTGATATGAGAGTGATTGATGATACTTTCAGCGACTGTGTCAGCTTTTATCTATTCAAATTCACTTCACAGTTTGTGCTGTTGATCTGTTCTGTCTGTGATTATGTGTATGTATGCTACATCCCCTGTGTTTATGACCTTGTGTGCTCCTATGTGTGTATGTGCCAGCATGTTTAAAAAAAATAGCTTGACTTGCTATCAGACATGCAATGAACTCCATTACTCTCTTCACTTGCATATTAAAAATTAATGGAGCTCTGACAGTGATACTCAGATGAGGATGGTTTGCAGTATGTGTGTATGCACACATACTCTGAATGCGTGAGAGTGCACATTGCATATGCATCGGTGCCTCTGTATGTGTGTGCACCCACTTATGCATGCATGTCTGTCTGTGTGTCTAACAACAGACTGTTTGTCAGCATCATAAATGACTTGCCTATTAATTAGGAGTGATGCCTAAACTGTTGGAGACAGCCGAGAGAAAAGTCAGAAGCGAAAAGTTCAAAAAGGTAATGCTTCAATTAAAATATTCATTAAGACTACCCCGTTTACTCAGTCATCTGTGACAAATGACTTGCTTCTGCTGGTTGGACTTCAATTTGTTCCAACACACACACAATGCCTGAGTCACCATGACTCAGATTAAAGGAAAGTAGAGCAATCTGTCAAAATAAGAGATATGCGAGTGAAATCAGCGAGGCTCCAGTATGCATCTAAAGTGCATGTGTCATTGTAAAATGTCCTGAAGTGGGTAAATAAATTACTTGATACAGTCGCCACATCTGTAGACATCCTCTGTGTTTCCTTCAGTACTTTGTAACTGTCATTTGTTGGGGTGAAAAAAGTTTGTTTGCTCTCCAGTGCACTCGCAACACAAATGAAGCCTTCTCTGTATCTGTTTGCCTTTCACTGAGGTGGGAAATGAGATTCTAAGGAGTGTACGGGCTGTATAATAAAAAGTCTACACAAGGAGGTTTCAGACAATGCTCTTAAAAAAAAAAAAAAGAAAAAAAACATTTATATCCAGGTAAATGAAACAAGGTTCACTGCAGTTTGGACAGCACAAATACTTTGACTATTACGGTTTGAAATGGAAACGTGCACACTGATCTTTGTGTGCTCTCTACTGGGAAAAAACACTGGGTGTCAACCATGTTTTTCTCATGGGAAATGCAATTTGACTGAATGATGTTTCATATATGATAGGTTATGATGATCATAAAACAGTATGTACTGATATACTGGCAAAAACTAAATACTAAAAATGTTATTTTTGTTAGAAATATCAAATTGATCTGCAAAAGACATATACAGACGTCATCAGAGTTCTAGTTAAGCCCAAACAACCTGACTGCCGGGACCACTTGAAAAGGTGACCTGGTTCAGATCTAACTCTGGAGTGGTTTGTTTATGAAAGCAAATCAGACCAATCACAGAATGTTGTTATAGTACATATATGATGTTACCATGAATTCAAAGGCTAAATTACTACTAAATAGCGGGACCTGTCGATTAAGTGATCTCTAAAGGCATGTATGTACTAAGGCAATATCATTTGGTTACCATGGTAACATGTAAGCCCTATAAGCACGAGTGTGGGGATTTTCCTTGATAGATCAGAAAGACGTGTCTTGCTTGTGTCTTTCACTTCAGCAGTTCCTGAATAAAAAGTGAGCAAAACATAGCAGCCAGTTTTCTCTACTGTATATATTTTGGTTCAAGACTTTTTTTACTGTTTTAACCCAAAATTCTCAGAATGAAAATCTGAAATCTTTGTGACTCCAGAAGATAAATTAACACACAAAGTTTATTTGGGCCATATTTGCTATTTTACATGTGGGCCATTTCAGGCTCACATCCATTTTGTCTGGGCCAGAAGAAGGCCAGCAGTGCCGCAACATTGCCTGAAGTGGCCCACTTCCGTCCTATCTGGGTGGAGTTATCAGTAGTGTTTAAAGTATAATAAATAAAGGACAAACTATTCAATTATATCTACCTTAAAAAGTTATAAATTCTTTCCTCCCTACTTAGAGTAGGAGTTTAAAAAAAAATGTTGTGTTAACTGAGTTTTCCTACAAAGGGTGATGTTTTCCCACTTCAGACTTCCTCCTCAGTTGAACTGTGAGTTTGCGGAACTCATCCATCTTGAAAGTCCAAGCATACAAAGGTAAATTTCCCATTAAAATATTAATTAAGCTTAACCCATCTACTCAGTCATCTGTGACAAATTGCTTGGTTAGCGCTGGGCTTGCTTCAACTTATTCTCCTGCAGCTCCCTGAATCATCATGTGTTACAATGTGCACAGCAGACAGAGATGGACTCCAACTCTTCCTCATTTGATTTTCTAACTGTGCCATTGTGAAAAGTGTCCATTGCTACATTTTATTTTATCTTCAAGGATACAGAGTCTGCTTTTTAATTATTTCTGCTCTTATATCTCTAAAAACACATGGAGGAAATGACTGTTAACGATTGCAGCGACTGCAGCTTCCTGGACTGTCTTTGATTTGTTCAAACACCTGGATATATTTGATCTACAGTAATAACCGACTACTTGGATTCCGCATTATACTGAAGGACATGTGCAGAAATTGTATGCTTTGATGCTGCTTTCAAAACAGCCAGGTTACATAAAAGTAACATTTAATCTGTAAGGACGTTGCATTTTACAATTTGATTAGCCATACCTTAATTGGGATTTACGGTAAATTAAACATTACATTAAAAGTTATTATCCTTACAATTCCAACGCTGGTTGACACCATTGGTCACTGGTGTCCTGGGAGAGTGAACAGTAAACAGTGAGGCTGATATCAATGTGATAAAAACAATAACTTAGGATAACATACAGGCATCATTTCCTGTGAAACCCTCGCATGTAGGTATGTGATTTGAATCCCACGCAGGAATGGCGGACTCTGCCACTAACAATGAAAACTTGTTTATATAGAGATAATTACACAATGTCAATACATTTAATGGCAATTGCAGAAAAAATGCTGATGATAAATAGTATCAGAAAAGGGGTTTGAGTTTATGAATATGTTAACTATACATTTAAACTCAACTCAAAATAACTTCAACACAAAATCTATAAATGCTATAAATATAAGATGCATATACAAGGGAAGTGATTGAAAATCTCTGATTGCTGCAGCAGTCAGATGGAGCAGCTACACATAAAATCTGTAGAATCTTTTTACACTCTTTTTTTTTGTTTGTTTGTTTTACTTTATATAACATTTTGGGGGAAAGCTGCTGTTACACTTTCTGTAATTGAAGAGCAATGAAAAATCTCTCCAAACACATCAGCAGCTTACAACAATTGCACAAAATGTTCACTCACTCAAAGATAAAAAGGGAGAGACAACTGTAAAGTATAAAAGCAGACGACAGAAGAGATCTTTATTATGACAGGTTTTTTTTTTTTAAGTTTCCTCTTTGACATCACTTTTTTGAGGTGCCGCTGTTCTTTTGACGTTGCCACGGCAGCTGTACATTAATTACAGCCTGTCAAAGATGAATTCCTTTTATAAAACAATTTACAAGCTGAAACACCCGGATGACAGCATGAGTGCGGGTAATGAAGCACAAGGTGTGTGTATTTCTGTTTGCTCACTCACTTCACTGAATGTGCATGTACTCTCTATGTATTATAAGTGCATGTATGATGTGTGTGTGTGCCTGTGTGTGCTTATGGAGTTTGCTTTTTGAGGATTACAATACTAAGACTAAATGAGGGTTGGGATAAAGGGGCGCTGCTAAGTGTTAAGATGTGTGCATGTTTTGTGTGTGTGTGTGTCTGTGTGTGTGTGTGTTTTCTTGCTGAGTCTAAATGAGGTGAAGGTAAGCTTTAATTAGTGACAGAGGGGAGAGAAAAAGAGCTATTTTAGGCAGAAGTGAAAGAGGCAGCTACAGCAGGAGAGAGCTAGGCAAATTGATTTTAGACAAGTGATAAGTCTTTCTTATTCCCAGATATACAATAATGATTTTAAAGTGTTTTTCTACACTTGGAATACTCATTTTAGCACAACCTTTAGTCATAAACAAGATGAAAAAAACAACTGTATATGTGAAAAGTAGGTTTATTTGTGAAAACAAAATGAAATGTCTTAGCAATTACTAAATATTTCTGAAAAGGAACGGGTCCAAGAGAGTGAGATAGAGAGGTACCCAAGAAAATTCAAATCTACACTGATGCCGTCAAAAGTGGGTGTTTTATAACAGCTTACGCTTTCAAATTTGTAATGGTTATGATGGAAACTGGATACAAGACATGAATGATACTTGAGCTGAGCATTAATGAGATATGGATAAAGTTCAGAAATAGACTGTGAAAGTATGTAATGCAAAATATATAATTGTTTAAAGCTGCAGTGCGGGACTTTTGTCTCCTCCTTCTGGAAGTGAGAGTAATTACAAAAACACTGTTGACACGTGCTTGCGTCATAGGCTCCGCCATAGCCTACACCATGGCTACTGTTGCGGCTGTAAAACAATGGATAAATTGTTTTGAGCGTTTTGAGTTGTAAAGAACTGCACAATTATTTTATCCCCATTCAAGTTAGCAGAGAGCTAACTGGAATTTAGCCGGCAGAAGTCTGTGCATGCTCTGCGTATGCATTCATCCAGCTAGCATGGCCATGTAAACCTGACACCAGATTACTGTGAAATACAGAGAGATTTATCTGGTGGTGATAGGCTTAATCAGCATTGTGTGAACTTGTTTGGCAAGGGCTTGGATATAACAGATGTTCATTTATATGTAAAAGTTTCACACTGGAGAAAAGAGAAAAAAAAATTTGGGGGGGGGGGGCAATAAAAAACTAAATCTGCCTTTGCATATAATACTGTTGCAAAAACTACAAACTTGCAGAAAAGCTAGAGTATCTCCACTAACATTTAGGTCTTTTAAGTAAAAACTAGGAGTGATTATAGCCGTCAGCCGTTGTTTCGCTTATAGATGAGTATAAGAATAAAGATGAATAAAATGTATTTTATGTAACATATGAGTCATATGGCTTTTTTTTTTCTTTTACCAACTTTGTTAAAAGACAAGGCGAGCATTACTATGGCAACCAACTACCCAGCCTACTCCGCAATAGTGCAAACCAGGCTGGTCTTTATTGTCAGGGACACTTAACATAACTGTTGCTGGGTTCAAACCAGAGACTCTTGAGATACAGGACAGGCTACTGTGATAGCCAAATAAACTATTGTGTTTAGGTGAATGGCCTGGCAGAGCACATTATTCAGTGACACACTGTAAGCAGTCACACTGCAAATACAGGCTTTCAATATGAAGCTTAGATACATTTAATGAAATGCATAAATGTAGATGTCACATCAGTGACAAGATCATTTAAAGTTGCACTGGTATAGATCAAATTAGTCTCTCAGTTCTTATCAACCTTGTCATCAACAGCAGCAGGCAGCTATTTTCAATGATAACATTCTGATTTGCTCACTGTACACTACCTGCTCAGCACCAAAAGGCAGACAGACACAGTTAGCGACTAGCCGGTGAACATAATGGAGCATTTAGCAGCTAAAGAGCCAGATATTTCCCTAAGATTTGCTAAAGACAATATATAGTACAATGATAGCGCAAATGATAGCAGCACAGTGAAGTTATTTAAGGTAGTAGTTCTGATGTATTTGAAAGGTAAGGTGCTCCATAGAACGTGGATTTAATAATTGTTGAAATTCACTTTGAAGATATTACAGGTTCTGCATAGGAGTGTAATGTACTATTCAATATAAACTTTAAACACAACATGAAAATTGTGATTATTGTCCCCAAGCTTGACAAATTCTTTTCCAATAAGGGTACGGAATGCAAAAGTGCATAATTTCACAACGTCTCTGTACAGTGTGTCAGACAGAGAATGCAGTGCTGTGGTGCTCATAATTTCCCTATTAGACATTAATAGTCTCCATCATTCAGCTAATTAATTGTGATAACAAACAGTAAACAGCAGGATACTGAAAAATGGGAAAGCCTTGATTGCTAGCAATTAATTAAAGTTGTTTGAAGTTGGAAACTAAAGCTCTTTTTGCTGCTCGATATCTGGAGGTGTCTGGATTTTATTAATGGTGGGTGGCTGTACAGTCAGTCTATTTGGTCATTAATTATTATAAGAATCTATTTGGCAGCACACTTAGGTCTTCCAAAAGGAACAATCCAATGTGGACCCAGAAAACAGAACAGAAAAAAATCATATATAATATAGTAAGTGCCATCTAATCAAGAATGTATTTATTGTTTTAGTTATAAATTTGCACACAACCATTTACATTCACAATTTATAGGACATTTTTGAGCATTACATTGTCAAGCAGCAGGGGTGACATCAGTTGACTTTCTCTGTGTTATGGCTGATGTACCTCGCTTTCTGATCTTCTACATGCAAATGTGTGTGTGTCTGTCACTCAGTAATTAGGTGGTACACTGGTTCTATGAATGCCTCTCCAGTGCAACATAGTGTAAAACCTGTAAGCTAAAAGACTGACATATGCCTATGTGTAAAACCTCTCTCTTCCCATTCTTCTTTCACACTGCAGTGTGGTGCCATGATACAAAAAACTGAAACACACTTATTGTACAAGGCCACACAAACACATACATATACACACGCTGTAACAAAATACATGCAATATGCAAAATGATGAATCCAGCTAAGGTTATGAGTAGAAGTGCCATAATTGGGCTAATACTGGGTATTAGTTTAAAAATGCTAACATTTAAGTTTTATTTAATATTTATGTTTAGGTGAAGGTGAGAGAGAAGAGGAAATGAGAGAAGAATTTGGTGCTGTTATGATGAAGTCAGTGCTCGAGAGATTGAACTAGCTTGCACTTTACTGAGTATTTAAAGTAGCTACACATTAAAATACTAAAAGGTTAAGGCAGTGATTATACATGACATGGTCTCTCCTATTCAACTACAAGGTGCAGGTTTGCATTTTAGTAACAGAGACAGCCTATAGACAAATGGAATTTGTCTATTGGAACTTGTCTTTGGAAGATTTGATTTTGCCCAACCACAACCCATAATGAGAGTTCCCTCCCAAGTCTACAGTAAGTGCATTGGTGAGTGGAAACAGACATTTAAAAATAAGTCCAAATATTGCAAAACAAAAGAGTTTTTTATGCTTGGTTGAAGTGGAAAAGTTAATTTATCAGTAAAAACAAAATGTTAGAAAGTGAAATGAAAACAGATTTAGCGAACAAATCATGACGTACATGAATCATGTGACGTATTAGTCCCTCAAGCTTCTGCTCCACTGAAGAGATAAGCAAATGGCGGCAGACAAAGGCATCAGAACGGTGTGGAGTGTGGTGTTAACTAATGTACTGTAGCTAGCCAGCGCGCTAGTCAGGATAGCCTGGCTATGCTGGCTGGTTAAGCTAACTCCAACTGTAGAATTTATATATCACAATGTTAAGGAATTCCTGAACTATCCGACTCATGCTTCAGTGAGCTATAAACCTTATATACAGTATTTATTTAGGCCTAGCATTAAACTTACGTATAATCCACACCGAACTGAAGACGCTGAACTACTACTGGTGTGCGCTCAAACTGGACTGAGGTGTTGCAGTAATATTATTTTCACCCTTTGTTTCTGTAGAATAACTTCCACTACAGTCAATATCCCTAACTTTAAGCAGCTGTACAGAGACGTTGTTGAAGCAAAATAAATGGAAACTGAGTCGAGCAGTAAAGATGCATTGACACGTTCAACTAGACAAAGTCATGTCATATTTCATTTTAAAAACATTTTACAGCTCAAAGAACAGTCTGTGCAAAAACAGACTTCTATACATCACTGCAGTTATCTATCAAATCACAGTATTTCTCCAGTGTATGTTTTTATCACTGCAGTCTTGTATCATTATTATAGTTCCACAGACTTCCCCATACACAGACACATACAGCCACAGAACTGACATCTCTGACATTTCCTTTAATCATACTGTTGCCATGTAAAGTTTTAAATAACTTAGAGAGAGATAACAGAAGAAAGACAGAAATCAAAAGGTTATATACCTCCGTACCTATGTAGGGATTTAGAACTCCACACCCCTGCACTGAACGCCTGTGATCCTTCTCTTCTGCTCTTTGCCCTCCTTCTACCCTCCTCTCTTTTATCTGAAGATAGAGTGCTGAACCACCTGATGCTTTCATGTGATGTGAGACAATAGCGATTAGTGTTGTATGTATTCATGTGTCCCTGTGTGTGTGTGAGAGAGAGCAAGTCCATCAATTAAGATGTAACCCGCTGCACAATTGACATGTACAGAATGTTATCTGGAGAAAATAAAGGGGTGTATGATCTCTGTAACTCCCTTTTTATCTCTCACTTGTTCTTCCACTGCCATTATTCTCTACCCGTGCAAGCAAGAGAGACAGAAAAGACAGAGCCATGGGGTTTGCTCAAGAGAAACTAAGAAGCTAGAGAGAATTAGGAAGGTACAAAAAGAAGAAATAAGGAAACAGGGAAAAGGAGGCTAAACAATTGGTAAACAGTTGAATAGATAATAGAACAGCACTTTTTAACTGCCTCACAAATTAAACTAAAACTAAAGATGGTGTCATCAACAGGTCAATAGAAGAAGTGTTTATGCTCTAATAAAGACTAAATATGAGACAACCTAAGCAAGATGTGTATCAGTGTAAGTGAATAGTGAGGAATTGGGAATTGTTTCAAGAATAGCTTGCTATATCCAAGTTCACTTAACCTAAACTGAAAGATAAAGTTTTGAGTTTGGTGCTGAATCTTCTGTTCAGATAAGCAAATTAGCCAAATTAACATTCAAACTGTAGCCAATAATGTTAGCCTACTTATTCGATTCATTAATTGCTTAGTGTACAAATCAGATGTGTTGACAAGTCAGTGATCGTTAACTATCAGTTTTATTAGTGAAAAAACATTATTGACCTGTGTGGGAATCTCCTAATTTTCCCAAAATCTCATGAAATCACACATCTTAACCAATTGTGATTGTTAATTTCCCCCAGACAGTGGCCCACTCTATGGAATTGTCCAAAGGAATTGTCCTCACTTCCTTTGGTCTGAGTGGCCTGGAAAACAAAACAGAAGTGGCTGGTGTGTCTTGTGTTGTGCTTTGTGGTTCTTGTTTACCGCCTTGGATTGTATCTTTGGCAAAATAACAAAACAGTAAAGTTGCAGCTGGACAGCTAAACAATGAACTGAAACTGCAGAGTTGATGATAATTCCCTGTAGGTTCATCACTATGAGCCACACCCAACACATTACACACTCATGTGATACATTGTTATTTTAAAAATATCAGTTATAGCTGCTATAATCCGGTGTTTTGCAGAATCATCCAATATCAACATTCTTGTCTAGCAAAGTTGTCTATTTCCTTATTTACCTTGTGTTTAGGTTGTATGAGAACCTCACAGTGGAATATTTCTGCTACAGTGAGATGTTTAATGAACTGAATGAAAATCTAATGACTAATTTTGTCATGGACTCAACTATTTAAGGAACTGAACTGGTAAAGAAAATGGACAAACATCTTTGGTTTAACATGTATGATGTCTAAACATGGTTTGCCTTCACTATTGAAGGAGTTTATGTGATAAATGTATTGTTTTGATGTATGCATCCTTTGTAGAGGTGACTCTGACAACTAGACAATCAGACTGATTCATCTTTTAAGCCTTCATTCTGACTGGCAGCACAGTTCTAAAATACTTAAGAAAAAAAGGAGTCAAACAGAGGCGTGAATTCAACCATGATTTAGAGTCACAACTTATTTCCAGCCATTGTCAAAATGGCCACCAGTGAGTGAGTTGTATAACTTAAATGCTTGTAAAGATAAAAGGGTGAGTCTTTAACTCTGCAGCAAAAAATAGAAATCTCAGTAGATATAATCGTTTTCAGAAAACAAAACCTAATTTATGAGAAAAGAAGCTAATTCAACAAATTAGCTCACTTTTCAGTTTACTTTGTAATGAGATTCATCATTGTAGACATCTTGGAATGTGAAATACCTTTGTTAAGACAAGCAACTTTGTTTTTGTTCAGCATTTGAAGGATGAGGAAACAACTCTGTTGAAACAGGTTAGATTGTAACATATTGGCAGCCATATGGTGTCTATTTAGGCTGCTTTGCAAGCTTAGAACAACAATTAGAACGCCTGAAGCATGCTTTAGAAAGAGCAGCTATGCGACTTACAATGTAAATAGTTTTATTTACAATAAGCAGTAGTGGAGGCATCAGGGATTAGAGATGTTCTACAACCAAAGAGCTGCAGGTTTTAATCCTGCAATAAACACCACCTGCTCAGAAGTCACTCCACATAAAAAATGCTAATGTGAATGTAGTAACTGATAAACATAAAATGGCATAATGAAACACAAGCATTATGATTCATGATATGCACAGTTTTTCAGAGGATAGTGTGTATGATTCTTTGAAATGTGGTTTCTTGTATGTCAAGTGTGTGTGACCTTGCTAAAACAGTTTTCCATACTTTATGGCAAGATCCCATGATTATTGTTAATTAAATAATGAAATAGCTCCTTTAGGAGGAGGAATAGGTCCTTTAGGATCAGCTGCGTTGGTGTCTTGAAAGGAAGCTGGAATTAGGGGCTGATGATGTCGGCTTCTTATCTGCATTGTGGTTAAGTGGTACTTGAGGTTGGGAGTTCAATTATAAAAACAAGTTATTGGTCCCTGTGCAAAATTTGTCTTGTAGCTGTTCACAAGGAGGAGAATCATTACTGTGCTCACCATTGGACATCAGAAACCTTTTTAGACACTTCAGGAAGCTTTTCTCAGGTGATAATTTTAACAGTTTCAAGGTCTACTGTCATCTATTATGCTGCACATGTACAGCATAAAACAAAGGCTACTACTTTAGGTACAAAGTGATCAAGTTTCCTGATAACTTCAAATTAGTTATGCATAGGTAAAATGATGATTGATAGACTGAGCCTGGCACATTGCTGAGTGAGTGGCTAATTGCAATATGTTGCTGCTTTAGGCTTGTGACTATCAGCTCTCAATTTTAATCTTATTTAAGGTTGACGTTTCAAGCAGACAACCTGGGGACAGATAAGCCTGTTTAACCTTAAATTAAAAATCCTGTCATGTAAACTATTTCGTTATCAATGTCTTACTATCTTACTGTTGTGTAAAAGGGACTAAAAATGTGGTGGTAGCATGTTATTGCTTTGTGTGTTCCTCTCCTTGGTTTTTCCAATATTTCCCTCTTTCCGGCCTCTTACATCTACTGTAAATCCTATTGTTTTTGCTGGGATTCCCTTTGGGATCTCATTGTGGAGGTCAGTGTGATGATCCTCTGGCTCCTTCTCATATTCTAGTTGTCCTAACTGTCTGAAGGTGGAGTTTTCCATCAGTGTAAACACACACAGATGCCTTTAAATTACACAAATCACCTGTTGGCTGACCTAACCTCTGAAATTTTCTCCATGTAATGTGTATTATTGGGAGGTCATCTACCACACACATACACACACACACACACACACACACAAAACAAACTAATCTGTGCAATATGGTGTGCCATGTTTTCATCAGAGCCCTGAGTCCAAATAATAGACAATACTTCTCTGTTTTGTCTCATTAGTATTTCAGGTGGCCGAGGCATC
Source organism: Scomberomorus guttatus (assembly GCA_038419695.1). Classification (NCBI taxonomy): domain Eukaryota; kingdom Metazoa; phylum Chordata; class Actinopteri; order Scombriformes; family Scombridae; genus Scomberomorus; species Scomberomorus guttatus. The sequence goes on from CM076452.1 coordinate 34,193,310, forward strand.
AGACTGTGTGTGTGTGTGTGTGTATGTGTGTGTGTGTGTGTGTGTGTGTGTGTGCTGTTTATCCACCAGACTTGCCTCTCCAATGCAAAAAAAAAACATCTGGGACCTTTTACCAGGATCATAGCCATCTGGCCAGTGGCTCATCACGAACAATAAGTGTTTTTCTCGAAATTCTGTAAAGGTCCTGCTGGAATTGACAGTGATCGTCAATTTAAATTGTAATGACAGAGTTGTTGACAGCAAATAAAGGAACAACAATACACTTATTTAATATTTAAACTGGCAAAGGTTCAGAATCAGGATGCCAGGAGTATGAGTGTGCCAAAGAAAAACAAGCTGTTAACCCCTATTAGAGGCTATTAACTTTGCAACTTGTGGCAGAAACTGGAACCAAACCATGATAAGATTACATCAGCTAACAGATGAGACAACATTTGGTGTGTGTTTCAAACTGTAGGACAGGCAATAATATGTTATTAAACAAAGACACATCAAGACACAATTATACATTTAAGACTCCTCCTCCTCTTTTGAAGAAATTTGGCTTTTAGGATTTTTTTTTCTTTTTCCATCTTTATGCTTCCCTCAAACACATGAAGGCACAAATATAGATGTCAGAATCCTTCTCTTTTTAAGATAGTCTGCAGTTTCTGGAGTCTTTCATTTGCTGTTTCTATCTTAATTCTTCCTGAAACTCAGCTTCAAGCAGACACTTTATCCAGCTTGAACATTGCTAGAGCAAAGTGAAGTTCTAGGGGCTCCTGGTGACCAAAGTCAGTGTTTTACCAATCTCTAATTAACAATTCATTGAACTCCTCCTACTAACAGTGATTGTCCTATCATAGCTAAGCAAACGTAACTGGCACAGCAGATCTGTCAAGCTTTGGATTTGTCCCATAGACTGTTTTTAAAGATGGACGAAGCGAGGAATGACATCACTTAATCACTTATTAGTATACATTGGAGCCAGTTTGAAGCCCAGAGTTGCAGCTTATGGTCGGCACCATTTTTTCTGTTTGGAAACAGGACCTAAGGTGATGCCTTTCACGCTCTGGAAACATGCCGGAGCTAACGCTAGCTTACTGGGAACACTGAGCAGTGCACACTTGGGCTAATGTTAGCTACTTTAGCTAAATTATGCTAACAGGGCAGGTATCACAATCAAGTAATATTAAACTGTTGGGCCTCAACCATGGGGCCAGACAAAGGCAGGCCCACATGTAAAACCTGAAGCCTGACCATGAGGCTTCTTTTATTCCTTTGTCCCCTGAAACAAAAGGGGGGCAGCACCAAAATGCTGCTCACAGACTCCACTTACCATAATGCTCTGACGAGTTCGCACCTAGGTGAGAACTTGGCAGGGAGCTCAAACCCTGGTCTCTGATTGGCAGAGACCCACAAACACCACCGGGAGTCATGGCAACACAGCCGTGACGTCACCGCCCCTTTAAGAAGCGGCTGCGCGAATTCAACATCACCTTTCCACAGTAAAAGTGCTGGAGGAAGCTTTGCTTTCTCCACGAGCCAGCTTACTAAAGGAGGTAACCCCGTGCACGTGGACTTTTTTCCCCATCGACGGAAGATTCACCATCGCTGGACGAGCTGAACTTCTCCCTGTGTTCAACCGAACACAACCACCGGATCCGAGAGAGAGACCCCTGCTGTTGCAACCCAGCGCTCTCACTGCCTACAGAAGGAAGAAAAGGATTTCTTCACGAAGACGTAGATAACTTCTCTATCCCACTCTTCTTCAATTAAGTCGACTCCGCTGTTTCCCTCGCCACGCAGCTGAGGATCAGCTGCCGTCAAAACCCTGCCGACAGAGTGCCAACGGCCCCGTCAGCATCCAAACCGGACTAGGACGGAAGAAACACACCGTATCGCTTTATGAAGGGAGCACGTAAGAGGCTATGCTGGACAGAGACAGAATTAAATGTGTGTTTGTTAGCTTTTAGCTTTAAGTCTAATTGCTATGTGTTGTTTGATTTAACGGACCTCCGAGTCCCTTTTTCCTGCTATACTCTAGTATTTAAAGTTTGCTGCCTGTTTGCTGCCTGTTTAGTTTGTGTTCACCACGCTAGACTGTTTTTGTGTTTGTCCCACTCGGGACTGCGTTTGTGCCATCGTGAGTGAGAAAGTAAGTTGTTTGTCGATTAATTCTCGCGTGACGTCATCTCACAGACCACGGTCGCCATTTTGTTCACACCCACAGACACACACACACACACACCCATCTACACTCACACACACATGCACGCTCTAGCTTGCATGTGTTTCCATTGTATATAGCTGTATTATTGCCTAGGTAGTATTAGATTTTAGGAGTGTCTTATTGATCAAAGCATTTGCTAACTTGTTAACTTTGCTATTGTTTAATAAACACTGTTATATCTTTAAAGAGAAGTCTTTTGTAATTATTGTGCTTAATTATTGTAAAAGGTGGCTGATTGAGAGAAAGGGTCAGCGCTCGAATTTATACCTTCATTGTTCACTTGGTGAACCCAAGTGAACCTTGTTTATGAGACTACCTTTATTGTTTGGTTATTGGTCCCGGTTTCCGGGTGGTGCCCCGTATTATTAATTCACATTAATAATTTATTTTTTATTAATTAATAATTATCTGATAATTATTAATTACTGCTAATAACCAACCAGCCTACGATCACCACCCTAACAAGTGGTGCTCCTGTATGAGGCTCTCTCACTCTATAAATCCCCAACAAAACCGAAATATTGCGTCAATAGTACGACACAGTACGAGTCCTGGAGCCAGGGAGAGCAGCAGGTGAGCCAACTGTCAATCACAGCTGTCAATTAACACCCACGCCACAGACATCAAAGCTATTATAGGTCTTCAAATCTTATTAACAGAGCAGTAAATTCCAAAATGACCACCAGCACACTAACTAAAAGGACTGAAGTTGATGCTTTTTGAATGGGAGTCAGTTGGAGTCAGCATCTAGCGGCTGTTGGTGGTTTTGCACTTTAAGGTATTGGCTTCGGTATAGTTGATTTGTCTACATGCTGCCATGGTGTACATGGACTGTCGCAAGAGTGACTCCCAGGAATCAAAGTCCAACATGAACTTGAAGTTCAAAGTGAAATTAAATTGCATATAATTACGTAAATTAGTTAGTGGTCTTACAGGTTACGTTAAAAAGCCTTGTTCACGTCTAGCAAATCCATTGTATAGTATAACCACACTGTGTGTAAGCTCCATACAGTTGTTAGGTTTACACTCCAGCAACCCCAGCCAACGTTACCATAGACAGCTTTCTACAACTAGCTTTCTGTTTAATTGGTCATTAGGCTCATCCAGACCATCACTGCTTAAAGGATAGCTGTACATCTTGTCCAGTCTATCTTAGAACAGTACAGTACTCTTGTTATGTACTACCTTGAACATAGAGAGATGGAATTCTCTACATGTGGTAAATGCCCTCCACACATGCCCTAATTAATGTTTGGAGGTGTGATTCTGTGCACACTGTAATTACAACTACCTAAATGTTACATGATGCAGCACGTTTTACCCTTAACAACTGAAAAAACTGCTTCCACTGAGGAAAATTAAGACTTATATGTACTTGGACCTTAATTTTTTTTTTTTTTTTTTTTTGTCAAATTATTACTGATCCATTGTAGAGTAAAAATACAACATTTGCCTTTGAAGTATAATGGAGTTGGCTGTAAAGTAATAGAAAATGGAAATACCTGAGTTACCTCAAAATTGTATTTAAGTATAATGCTTAAGAAAATATACCTTACAAAATTTCCCCTTTTGTTTATTAATGTTTTTTACATTTTTAATCTGTCTTTTTTGAAGCAATTTAAAATGTGTTCTTATTAAAACATATTCTGGGAGGGATTTATGTCTTAACTTATCTGTCTTCCTACCAGGTTGTCTACTTGAATGATATACTGTAAGTTAATGAATGGACTGGATGAAAATAGACCTTCCTGTCTAAAAATACACTATTTTTAGAGTCCTAATATGAGTGTATTTATGGATGACTGGCTAAGATGGCAGGCTGATTCACATACTTTCTGATTGGTTGAGTGCTTGAATGGATGACTAGTTAAATAAATTGGCCAGATGACTGAATTACTGGCTGACTGAATGCATGCACTGAACAAATTGCACAGCGAAGCGCCACACAGCATCAAAATAGGCCTTCCTCTTGGGATAAATTAATACATAGTTTTTATTTTAAATTTCCATTTTCCATTCAGCTTCTTCTAAATTAGTATGATATTGTTACAAGATGGGCTGTATCTAGGCTGTTGACAGGGCAGCAAGCTGAAACTGTAGAGATGTACCAAGTTAAATGGCATGATAAGGTTGACTGGTTTCCTCTCTGACTGACTAGCTTATCTGAGTTTTTAGATTGACCTTGTTTCTGTCTGACTGACACAGCAGCTGGCCAGCTGATTGAGAGTCTGAAGGATTGACTAGGGGGACTCACTGATTGACATTTTGAGTGCTTAGATTAACTGATGGATGGATGTGTAAATAAACACAACAGCAGATAAGTCTTACTCCTATAAAAATACAAACTACACAAACTCTAATTTTGTTGATTTTCATGTTTTAACTCTTGGGTAGGAATAATTCTGTGACCTGTGGTCTCTGGAAACCCTTTTGAATTATATTGGTGTGTAGTGTGTACATCTGTGTATACACATCTCCAGGTTTGTGTCCTGTTTTTGCCATGTCTGCCATTTTAAACACTGCCATTCATCTCCCCTCCACCAGTTCCTCTCAGCATGTTCCCACCTTTCCCAGTCACCTGGTCCTCCACCCACCTCTATGTAGCTCCACTGTATATATACCTGCACAGTAAATACCACAGTAAAGACTAGATGGGTCATAATTATATTAATAAAATAGGCAATCCAATAAATCAATCAATTGATGAATTAATAACATGACAATGAAATAACTTATGATATATAATAATACAAAATAAATATTAATTAAATAAATTAAATAATCAATGAAATACACATCCAAATAAATCAGTATCCACTGAAATAGTTTATTATTATAAAACTCCATCCCATCTCTATTCTATATGTTAAAATGAATTCTGAGTATCTATTTCAAGCTTGTTTTTTTTTACTTATTTGACTTTTTTTTCCATGAAGGCCTCCATTATATATTTCATTGCGTATTTATTTCAGGATGACACTTGCAAGGTAAAGTCCTGGTCACACCACAAAGTGAAATAAAGTTACAGTACAGTACAGTAGTGATTGTACTCACAGGGCTAGTCGGTAAACTACTGTAGCAGGTGAGCTGACTGCTAACATGTTAGTCAGCCAGGGACATTCTAGAGGTACTGACAATCAAATAAGATCCTGTCTCACAACTGTTTACAAACCACGCCTCTTTTGCTGAGCAGTTAATACTCCAGTAGAGCAGGGTTATAGGCTATAAAAGTGGAGGGTGGAACACAGTTAACAGGCTTTTGTTTGCTATTGTTCACCAAAGTTAAACTTTGCATGGATTTATTTCATCTCCATAAGTGGATAACCTTTTTTTATTTTTTATCTGAAATGAATTGATTTCGCTCTCAATGCTTTCTGTTTTAATTGCTGGTGTGACTGGGCCATACCTCAAGTCATTTGCCAGATCATCTGTTGTGCCTCCTTGCTATAGCATTCCAGCTTTATGTCCTGTATGTACCTGCCCGCTTTTGTGAATTTGACCCCAGTTAATATTGGAACTTTTGCCCCTCTGCCTGATCCCACCTGCCCCTGCTGACTCCCCTGTTGCCGTCCTTTATCATGTCTTCAGATTTAAGTAAAGTCTGCTTCTATCCCTCTGCTCCTGCCTGCTAAGTCTGCTTGTGGCATCTAATTCAGAATTTTTAAAGATTTGGTTTGAAACAGGACAAGACCGCGTATGGTACAATGAGTCACTGGAAAAGACTAATATTTTATTTGAAAGTCTTGCAAAAACATGGCAAAATTTAGGCTACACCCTTCAGTTTTGTTCAAATTTAAAATAATCTCCATATTGTGAACTTGGAATTCAAGGGTTTATCATGAATATAACATTTTGAGAAAAAAACTTAAAATAGAACCTGGTTTTGTAACGACTGGAGCAGAAACAGGCAATAAGACTCAATAGCACAACTTGAAGACAGGAATTATAATAAAAAAAATAGTCTTTATTTGCAAAAAACAGTACACAGGAGGTCAGTCAGAATAAAGGCAAATAAATCTGACAGGGAGAAGGCAAAAGCAGGGTCCAGGAAAACAAAAAAAAAGAGCAGGGATCTAAAATACCAGGGAAGTAACACGCTAGGAAAAAGGCTGGAACACTAGACATGGAGGTACTAAGACAAACTGCACAGAGAGAGGTGAACACACAGACTAGACAGATCACACAAGGGAAACAAGGGCAGCAAGTGAAGTATCTAAAACGAGAGGTGAGGTGAGTATTTCAAAATAAAACAGGAAATGATTAATGAATGACAAAAAGTAATGAAAACATAACCCAGGAAGCAGGGCGAGATGTAACAGTTTTTTCACCACTTGTGAAGAACACATCAACACAGCATATCCTGGGCAGTGTGACATTTGGTACATCGTTTGCATATTTCTGTTAGATCCCTTGTGGTGTTGCTCACCTCCAAGTACACAAAGCAATCTGTCTGAAGCAATTAATTCTTTTGTGTCTGGGCAAGAGAAATCAGTGCTACAAGAGGAACTGCATACGATTCAAACCATCATTTATTTTAAAAAAAAGTCTTGTCTGCAGGCTGTCACCCTTGTAATAGAGCGGAGTACAATTGCAGTCAATGAGCAGCACAGAATCACACATCATCAGCTTGCAGAAGTGGTTTCAGTGCTGTGTCTTAAGGAGACGTAAGTTATGACGCAGCATGGTGTTAACCTGATGTTAACTCTGGATAAGGTGTGAATAATGCGCTATTTAAATGTCTGCGAAGCGGCTACAAAGCACGACCCAACAATTTACTGGTTGACACTCACTTCATTATTTTATGCTCACACAGATATTCAAATACAGATTCTTTATTCACATATTTCCCTTTTTATGAAGAATCAGATAGAATTGCAGCCTGAGAGAAGCTGTCAGAGTTGTTGCTGCTGATGCTGCTATTCCAAAAATGTGTCACCATTCACAGTCTTTTGTATCAGACACAACAAAGCAATATTGTTCAGCAACAACACTCTGCTAATCTATTTGGATTTTATCAAAGAAAACACACAGAAATATGCAATCACACAGATATGCAAGACACACAAGCAAGTACGCCTACTATCACAAAGGAATACTTTTCTCTAACACTAATACACAAACACACACATGCACACACACAGCAGGCAATGAAGAATGGTATCAGTCAACTGACCATCAGTCCCAGGTCATTTAGATTTTCTTCATAGACTGGGGAGTAAACACACACACACACGCACACACTATCACCCATTGAGCAGAGTGTTTTGTCTCGCTCTGATGGTGTCTGTGTGTGTGTGTGTTTGTGTGTCTGTGTGTGTGTGTGTGAATTGTGGGAGTTACTGTAGTGCAGCCAGATGCTGCTGTAAGAATTGACAAACACGACCCAACCCCTGAGACACACTGACACACACACACACACACATACAGAAAACAACGGTGGGTGAGACAGAGAAAAAAAAAGCTCAGAACAAAGAAAGAGAGAAAATGAGTTAGAGAGAGAGGTTTGTAACAGGAAGCTGACAGCTGTCTCGTACACACACTGCTCTAACCCATCCCAAAGGAAAGTGCAATTTATACACCATTTCCTAAACCTCCCGAAGGGAAAGTATCATTTTCCACTGCATAATAAACAGCAGAGTGAAGGAGAGACAGCAATAACACTCACTGAATAGAAATCCCATCCCTGCAGGATGAGCTCGGCTGTCTCGATCACTCTCTTTCACACACACACACACACACACACACACACACACACACACACTTGTCTGGATATACTTGTGAGGCCATTCAACATACAGGAAGAGAAGTCTACTAGCTGGGAAATGGTGCAGTTTTTATTTACACTTAGAAATAAATAGAAGAAGACTTTATGATTCTGGATATGCTGTTTGATTAGTTTGTGAGTCTCTGGGAAGTGCAGTCCAAAAACACCACAGAATCCAGGGCTCAGTGCCACATACTTAGACAAATCAGTGACTGCATCAAATGATGCATGTCACAATGTGATTGATTTGAAGGGGAGCTTGTTGAGGGTGCTGATAGGCAATCAAGAGGGGAGAATTGATTGTTACAAATAGCCAACATGCCAAAGTGCCCAAAAAGTGAGCAGCTACAGTATAGATTTATCTGCAGGCTGATTATCGTGATGCTGGCATTACAGCATTGTGTGGTTGAAATGAACTCTCTGACAGTGAAAGCACAAATGGTCGGATTGATCACAGTCAGCAATCACTACCTCCAACAGATGATTATATCCCATGTGAATAGTACCCAGTCTTAGAGTGGTTCGGTCTGAAATTGCTTATGACAAACACTATGGGAGAAAAGATTGTGATTGACCACTTTTGACATCCACAGGTTTCAGATAGAGCATGAGGATTTCACAGAGATGACATGTCCTCTTACGGAAACAGCGAAACAAATCATTTGTCATTTTCTTCAAAAGCAACCCATACAGTATGAGTGTTTTGTGGTCTTGTTTCCAGATGCAGCAGAAAGCTATTTTCAGCTGAAAAGCTCTGATAAATCCATCATATGCTACCAGCCCAGCACCAAATAACAGGCAAAGTTAGAGACTAGCTGGTGAACATAGTGGAGCATTTAGCAGCTAAACAGACAGATATGTTTCTGAATAGCTGGTGGAGAGAAAAACAGAGCTAAAAAAAAAGTATATTGGACTTACGTTCACCAGGTGGCCAGAAAGTCAACTGCAAATGAATGATAATGTCACTCCGTATCTGCTGGATTTGCAAATAAGAAAAATGTCAGTGTTGTGTTTATAGCTTGTTTCCACTGCCCCCTTGTGGCCAAAAAAGTTAATGCAGGTTTAAGATTTGGAAAATTGTGACCATGTGTAGAAAAAGAACTACTTGGTTGAGATTAGGGAAAGATTGGGTTCACTGAAAAAAGAAACCACCATTGACTGACTGGATGCAAACAGTAGACTCCCATGTCAGAGTCAGATGCTTTGTTGACCCCCTAAGAGATTTTTGTGCTATAAAAACGTCACACTACTTCTGCCTTTGACAGCAATGTGTCAGTATTTACATGACCCCAAGAGGTCACCTATCAGGACTGTTCGAACAAACGGTCAGTGCCGTCATTCATTTGTTCAGTATCCATGGAGCAGAGACTTGTGGAATTTATGTTCCTGTTTTCAGATTTGACTGTTGAAGTAACACTAATAACAGCAGAACCTGGTCAGTGTGGCCTTGGTGATTTGTAGGTAAAAATACATTAAGACATGGCATTAAACTGGTATTACCACTGTTTCAATGGCTATATTGATGTTTGATGGTTATATTCAACATGTAGCAGATACTACATGATCTCCTGGACAATTTCTTACCAGGGAACATACAGTATATTCACTACAGTATAATTGCATGGCTTTGCAAGTGAGATGCCACCACAGTAATTGTGGCTTGTTTACATCAGTTTACCTGCTGGATCAGGCCAAAAAGGACGGGTAGAGAATCTTAAAGTAATAATCTATATACAACTATATACTATTCAACAGACAATAAAGATAAACAAGTGATTCATTTTGTCATTTGGACTGACACCCATGTAAATCTTGTCAAATATTACACAGCACATGATGCAAACCTCTGAGGGAAAGGACAGCACTGCAATAAGCACTGGACCGGCACCTAAACTGGAGAAAAATATATTTGACAATAATCTTAAGGATTACCACTTTTTTCCAGACATTGACTTTAAACGTAACCTAATCCAAATCTAATCCTACTACGCCCAAATACTAATCCTGAATTAGCCCTTTGCAGAAGTGAGATGCAAATTCCTCCTCTCAAGGTATACACTTCAAGATAATTCACACTAGTATAGAACTATAAAAATACACACACATATGCACACACACTATCTTTACTGGCTCTATACTGCAGGTCTCATTAGGTTTGTGTTTGTTTAGGTTAGGTTTGTTTGTATTACCACTCTTGCTCCACCTCTTACTCTTTCCTCCTACATTTCTCTTAAGATTCTGCTCACCAACTCTCACCAACTCATGGCAAGTTTCTAAAAAATGCTCATTTTGAAAGGCATTATGTTAAATATAAATGAACTCATTAGGTACCCTATTGCCCTTTCTTTCCAATGAAAGCTTATTCTTTCTACTCTGGTGTCCATGAGGCATGAACATCAGAATTATTCTCTGTTGTTGGGCCTGGCTGACCATAGCTCGTAAAATATTGAATCTACTAGCCGCATCGACTTTTTGAATCATTTAATAGTCATGTTTGAATGTGTGTGACAAACAACAATTCAAAGAAAAAGTGCCAAAGAACAATCATATCAGTTTTTAGCTTTGAGCTGCTTCTGGCTGCACAGTGTGTCTTCAACATTAAGTGCAGATCAACGATGGAACTAAAATGAAAATAAGAAAATACATACAGCATGACCATTATTTATAGTCCCCAATTCAAATGCAACAGGCTGAAGAATTCTTCTATTCATCAGTCTGTCCTGTTGCTTAACCAAGATCAGTGTGCTGCTAATTGAGATCTGAATCCAGAGGATATGATGTGTCATATGTGTAACTGTATGTTTAATCTGTGTGTAAACCTCCTCTCTAGCCTAATGACACAAAATAAATTTCAGTGTAAACTAACAATAAAGTCATATCATATCATATTGTATTTGCTTAAAACGTATTGAATGTAAAGGCAGATTATGTTAGCTTTACACTTTCCTCTTAAATAATGTTGCAACTGGGCTAGTAAATGCTAAATATAATTGCATAATGACAGATGTTATATACAATACAGGCCAAAAGTTTGGACACACCTTCTTATTCAATGTGTTTTCTTTATTTTCATGACTATTTACATTGTAGATTCTCACTGAAGGCATCAAAACTATGAATGAACACATGTGGAGTTATGTACTTAACAAAAAAAGGTAAAATAACTGAAAATATGTTTTATATTCTAGTTTCTTCAAAATAGCCACCCTTTGCTCTGATTACTGCTTTGCACACTCTTGGCATTGGTAGTCACCTGAAATGGTTTTCACTTCATAGGTGTGCCTTATCAGGGTTAATTAGTGGAATTTCTTGCTTTATCAATGGGGTTGGGACCATCAGTTGTGTTGTGCAGAAGTCAGGTTACTACACAGCCGACAGCCCTATTGGGCAACTGTTAAAATTCATATAATTTGGCAAAAACCAATCAGCTAACTAAAGAAAAACGAGTGGCCATCATTACTTTAAGAAATGAAGGTCAGTCAGTCCGGAAAATTGCAAAAACTTTAAATGTGTCCCCAAGTGGAGTCGCAAAAACCATCAAGTGCTACAACGAAACTGGCACACATGAGGACTGACCCAGGAAAGAAAGACCAAGAGTCACCTCTGCTTCTGAGGACAAGTTCATCTGAGTCACCAGCCTCAAAAATCACAAGTTAACAGCAGCTCAGATCAGAGACCAGATGAATGCCACACAGAGTTCTAACAGCAGACCCATCTCTAGGACAACTGTTAAGAGGAGACTGCGCGAATCAGGCCTTCATGGTCAAATAGCTGCTAGGAAACCACTGCTAAGGAGAGGCAACAAGCAGAAGAGATTTGTTTGGGCCAAGAAACACAAGGAATGGCATTAGACCAGTGGAAATCTGTGCTTTGGTCTGATGAGTCCAAATTTGAGATCTTTGGTTCCAACCGCCGAGTCTTTGTGAGACGCAGAAAAGGTGAACGGATGGATTCCACATGCCTGGTTCCCACTGTGAAGCATGGAGGAGGAGGTGTGATGGTGTGGGGGTGTTTTGCTGGTGACACTGTTGGGGATTTATTCAAAATTGAAGGCACACTGAACCAGCATGGCTACCACAGCATCCTGCAGCGACATGCCATCCCACCCGGTTTGCCTTTAGTTGGACGATCATTTATTTTTCAACAGGACAATGACCCCAAACACACCTCCAGGCTGTGTAAGGGCTATTTGACCAGGAAGGAGAGTGATGGAGTGCTGCGGCAGATGACCTGGCCTCCACAGTCACCGGACCTGAACCCAATCGAGATGGTTTGGGGTGAGCTGGACCGCAGAGTGAAGGCAAAGGGGCCAACAAGTGCTAAACACCTCTGGGAACTTCTTCAAGACTGTTGGAAAACCATTTCAGGTGACTACCTCTTGAAGCTCATCGAGAGAATGCCGAGAGTGTGCAAAGCAGTAATCAGAGCAAAGGGTGGCTATTTTGAAGAAACTAGAATATAAAACATGTTTTCAGTTATTTCACCTTTTTTTGTTAAGTACATAACTCCACATGTGTTCATTCATAGTTTTGATGCCTTCAGTGAGAATCTACAATGTAAATAGTCATGAAAATAAAGAAAATGCATTGAATGAGAAGGTGTGTCCAAACTTTTGGCCTGTACTGTACCTTTGGACAATATTGTATTTAACATTTTGTGGCATTGAAATTCTATTAGTTATAGACCAAAGAGGTTCTAAAAATAGTATATGAGCACAGAATGCTGGCTTCATTTATTAGTTCTATTTAGTCATTTGTATGTGCATGTATTTGTGTGTTTGGGTAAAAGGATCATGATAATCAACCAAATTAGTAAAGCTAAGCAACTTTAACTGAATAAAAAGCTATCAACCACATCTTGAAAAGTTGTATCATATCTTACAGAATATAAATTACTTAATGATTGAGATTAAATATTAAACATACTTGATCACCAGAGACATGGTGGTTTTCAAATATGCATTAATGTTGAAAGCAACACCTTGCTCATTACACCAATGAATAAGTCTGTTAATGGCCGCAGGATGCATGCTTTCATATAATGTTGCATGCATACTAAGAAGCCACTTTTCTTCTTAAGCCACTACTCTCCCTCTCTTTCTCTCTCCAAGCTAGCAGTTCTTTTTAATGAAGTATATAATGAAGTTTCGTGGCCTTGTGCCATGTGAGAGCAGGTGGTTGTGGGGTGGAGAGCCACTTCACACTGGGTCAAGGACGTGGAACCTGTGATTTAAATTGGAACCAGGAGGCAAAATGCCACAAGGTGCCAGGAAACACAGCTATGACTTGGCAATGTAATGCAGTAACACATCTTCTCAGTGCACTGAACTAGGAAAAGGGATGAAGAGGACAAGAGACATACAGATAAAGTTTAAGCAGTGTTGGTGTTATATAACAAAACTAGAAATGAAACATTCCTTTTTCAATTGGCAAAGGTGCTTTGTACCTAAAGCCAGCACAGAATATTTAAAGAACAATTTTTAAAAAATGTTTACCATGAAAAACAACATAGGTTTCATTGCTATGCATGTCCCTTGTCCTCCATCTGTGGTGTATATAAACAAATACAGCAGGTTGATGAGAACAGTCTGTGCACAGTAGTCTCATTTCTGCCACCAGTGGCAGCACTGAGCACGTTGTGGCTTATACAGTCTGAGTAGATTGTGTGTTTTGTTAATTCACACCTGGGCAATTTTTATTTCCCATTCCATCTGGTGAGTTTGTGTTTTCAGCATTCTTTTACTAACAAATGTTATGAATGTCTCAGAAACTGAGATGTTAGCATTCCTGCTGGTAGCCTTCCAGGACTAGGAGACATAATGTAGTAGTAGTAGTAATGAGAGTCCAAGCAAGTAAACTTTGAATCTTCGAGATCAAGACGATCGTTGTATGTCCATGCACTTAAGTAACTAGGTTACACAGAGAATTAAGGTTACGCAAGTAATAGGATTTTACCTGTATTAGGGAGAGAGGAAACTGTAGGTTTACAAGACATTTAAGAAAACAGCTCACTTGAGAAAGACTCTCACCCGTTTACCGATGTGCATGTAAACACACCGAATGGCTGTTGATTTCCCTCCACCACCATCAGTTTTTTAATTGAAATAAAACATGACAAGATGTTGGGAACCAGTGTTTTGTTCATCATGTATGTCAGCTAAACATCACTCAGGAAATAACATGAGTCTTTGTGTTTAGGTACACTAACAAAGTTTCAGTTCTCCAGCATTATTCTGAGCATGATAAGTTAGCTCATATTAGCAAGATAAAACTTTAGCCTGGCGCACGTTACCAGCTAGACGTTCAATGACTGTTGCTAACAGCATAGCGAGTGTTCAACTGTGGAAAAGTAAAAAAAATTGTGCTCAGTGGGGCAGAAATGATTGTTTTGGGCAGAAGTGAGGCTCAACTGGGAACAAGGGAACAAGTTCTGATGCTGTGTCTGATATACTATATGTGTCAAAAGCTAAAATTTCTTAAAGTACACATAATGGGAGCAGTTACCACTCAGCAGCACTACTGCTGTCTGACATCAGATTTAGCAGGGACAAGATAAATCACTTCTACTAATTCAAACATAGTACTACAAAGACTGCTTAGTGACTTGCCTGACTGAGGTCAGGTAAATCAAGGAACAAGAATGTTGATGATTAATCAGCAATACACTGCTCCAACAGTTAACATCTGGAAGGCTGTTTACATCCTTCAGTAAATGAATATGTAAATATGATGTCATTTCAAAAGTTGAACTGCTGGACACAAGATGTCTCCTACTTCACTGAAAGTCCATTTTCAGTGTATGCGCACTGGAGGCTTAAAATTTCCACATCACACTTATGTAAGTTGCATACTGTACCACAATTGGCTTCAACTAGTTGTGACGTCACAAATCCTGCTGATTCCTACTTGTCTTGAACTCAGATTTAAAGTGAGCACAGAGAAACTTTCCTACTTCAGCCGACGAATGTGAAAACAACAAAAAAATAGCTAATAGCTAATATGAACACAGTTGTTTCAGTGTGTTTGTTGGAGGCAAAGGGTATAAGCCGCCAGTTGTTTACTCACTAAATATCAAAATATCGGATAATCCAGCAGTGTTTGAGAAGAATGTTCCATGGCACGGTAAATATTGTCCCTTATCCATATTATCCATATTAATCTGTTAATCCCTCAACTACTTAAATATTGTCATGTGGACATTGCCCACAGTGTCATTCACTTCTCAAACACCCACAGTAGCCTGACCTCATCCACACATAGCATATCTTTGACACACATAAAGTCAGATACATACTGTCGCAACAGGGAGTCTGTCCTTATCTTTCTCTAACACACACAACACACACATGCTTTAACACTGGTGATACTGGGTAGAAATGAGACAGAGCCAGGCGAGAGTTCATATTATACACAAACAGTCAAATACCAGAACAAATACAGTCATTGGAAGCACAGTCATCATACTGCATATTAAAAGTTGGAGAGAATGTGTGGACTGACGTCTCAATCACCAGTCAGCTTTCTGTCCAAGTATATTTGGACAAATTCTATATACAATTTTAAAAGACAAAACCATTTGGAGCTAATCCATAGCTAATCCGCTCAAAAACTGAGATGGGATTGAATAAATAATGCAGTAACATCATTTTTTTCTCTGATGAATCAAGGTCATCATTTGAACATTTTCAACACTAGTGATACAATATAATATCTACGTTTTGGTCTGGATTGGTCTGTTTTATATATCTGGCCCCAGTTGTTTTTGTTATTTTCCTCCTCTTCTCGGACCATTAATGAAGCAGATTCAAGACCTGAGGCTGGATCATTTTCAAATTTCACAGACGTATCTTTCCCTAAATTTGCACCACCTACAGCAAATTCACATCTGTTCATACGCACTTGTGTCTTCTCACCCTAGCCTTTCATATAAGTAGAAGAATCCAAACTTTTCAAATGTTTATTAATTTGTCTAAATGAATTATTCCACAACTAGTAACATTTTTGTTTAAATAAGAACATTTCTGAAACTGGACAGTTTTTTTTATACAAATATACAAAATACAAAAGGTATGAAAGTTTGATATCCAGCCCTAGATGTAGCTATGAAAAGTAAGTTATTCATTTGAACCAAAATGATGAACATGTTACAATTCACATTTCACTTTTTGTTACATGACATTTCTGTTTAATATCTGCTTGTCAGATGGGGGGAAACACATATGTGATCTATCATCAGAGCATCATAACAGAGGAACAGAGATAGGAAGAAAGAAAAGCAGAGATGATCCACTCCTTCTACTTGTCTCAGACATCAAAATGAGTCTGCAGAATTATATAAATAAAGCTCAGTGGCTGTTTTGATTCTAGGCTAAACAATAGGGTAAAAATACCTCTTGTAAAGTTCTCCCTGACATGCAGTGGCACTTTTTGTTGAGGAGTCATTTCAGCTATCTGTGTTAAAATAGCCGAGCCGTGCTGCAATAACACCGACATTTTATCTGCGGTGAAAAAATGGCTCTATTGTTCGTTGATTTTTTTTCCTTTGTTATTCACTCAGGAAAAAAAAAACATCAATGCTGACATGAGCTTTTTTCGGGTGTATAAGAGAGTGAGGCAGATAGAATCAGTTTCTGTGACAGCGAGACAGAACAAGGGGAGAGAAGAGAGAGAATCCCAAAGAAAGAAAAAATAGGAAGAAATAAGCCAGAGGACTGAGCCAAAGAGCTGACAGCTGGCTCTTGTCCACAAAATTGCCAAAACCGTCCGAAAGGAAACTGCATCTGCAGTGTGTGTGTGTGTGTGTGTGTGTGTGTGTGTGTGTACTGTGTTTAACATTGAGCTCAGTGTCAATCCTCTGTTACATTAGGGATCCTGTTTAAAAATGTGACGATTATCTGTATGTGTGGTTCACACACAGTCACATTCTGTCATACACACATTCATGAACACTGCTATATGGCATCACGATCAATCCTCTGTCCTCTATTGATATAAAAGCATGTGTTGCATAGATTTATTTGTCATGTCTGGCTGATGCAGAAATTATGCCTCTCAGAAGATGCACGTAAACATCTCTGTGAACCTATGCAGGCAAAGGGTGTTGTGGGTAACCTTTCGTCAAGCAAGTTCATTGGTTGACTCAGTTCCTGTTGAAAAGTGGGTCCCAAACAGAGACAAAAACAAACGTAAGGTATATAAGAAATGGCCATGTTAATGTCTCCAAGCAACCACCATGTACATTTGCCTAGTATATGCAACCTGATACCAATGTGTTGCCCAATTGGGCTACTTTTTACTTAATTAGTCAGATAAAATAGTTTTGGGTGGGTTTTGATAATTTGGGCTACTTTTTGTACCATTTGGACGGTTTCTACAGACGAAAAGCTTGGCTATATTCCAATAAATCGACCTCTTCTCTCATCTGAGTGGATTGAGATTCAATTCAATTCAGTTCAAATTTATTTGTATAGCACCATCTCAGGCAAAAGCAGTTCAAAGTGCTTTACATAAAAAAAGAAACCGCAAAAATGTGCAAATAAAACATCAAGCATCATGCAGAAATATAATGCATACATACACATAAATTCACATATACATACATGCATACAAATAAACATACTGTATAAATACGGTGTGTTCATTTAAGAAAATGCTCAACTGAAAAGAAAGGTCTTTAGTTTGCTTTTAAAAGAACACAGTGTTGGAGCAAGTCTAAGTTCAGCAGGCAAACTGTTCCATTCTTTAGGTGCATAAATACCAAATGCCATCTCACCAGACTTTCAAAGTGCTCTAGGCACATGGCGGAGATTTCCACCTTGTGACCGAAGAGATCTGCGAGGGTATAAACTGACAGCATGTCTGAGATGTTCTATGGAGCCAGACCAACAAGTGCCTTGTAAACCAAAAGGAGGATTTTGAATTGGATTCTGAAAACAACAGGTAGCCAGTGAAGGTTCCAGAGGATCTTTTTGTTCTTAGAAGTCATTGTAATCTATGGATTGTTTTGTTTGGAAGACCCATAAACAGAGAGTTGCAATAATCCAGCTTGCCCATGACAAATACATGCATGAGTTGAGCCAGATTGAGAAAGAAAACCTCTGATTCTGGAAATGTTTCTGAGTTGGAAAAAGGCAACCTTGGTGATGCTGTTAATATGATCCTTAAACCTGAGTTCACCATCCATGGTTACAACTAGTTTTTTAATCTGGTCACTTGTTTTTAGTGATCTGGACTCCAGGTACTCGCAGTTGTCTCTGGGCTTTAGCACCTATAACCAAAATCTCAGTTTTCTCCCTGTTCAGCTGAAGGACGTTTGCTGCCATCCAGTGGTTGATTTCATCCAAGCAGCTAACTAGGGAGTTTATGGGTTGGAAGTCATAGGTGGATAGTGAGATGAAAAGCTGTGTGTCATCAGCATAATTATGGTAGCTGATGTTATGTTTGCTGATAATGTAACTAAGGGGAAGCATATATAGGTTGAATAGAAGAGGACCCAGGCTGGGGCCCTGCGGGAACCCACACACTAATTTGTGTCTGTTGGATTAGAAATTCCTAAGTATTACAATGAAATCACGATTATAGATGTGCGGAAGCCAGACTAGAATTTATCATAAATATTATAAGATAGCAGTTTAGTTGCTGATATACAACCTTCTCAATGATCTTACTCAGGAAGGTGAGGTTGAAGATTGGCCTATAGTTCCTAAGTGCATTTGGGTCCAGGTTATTCTTTTTTAGAAGTGGCCTAATAGCAGCAGTTTTCATGCAATGGGGAAATATATCAGTCTGGAGGAAACAGTTTACTATTGACAAGATGTCATCTGTTAAAATATAATAAACAGATTAAAACAGGATGCTGGAAGTGGATCAATGAGACTGGTAGAGGACTTAAGGAGATTTATGGCATCAGTAAGATCTCTGGAGTCCACAATGGAGAAATGCTTGAGACTGTTAGCATGAAGTGGTGGAGATATGTCAGTTAGCAGTGAAGTTAGTGATTGGGATGTTGCGCCTGATGTTAAGAATTTTGCATTTGGCAGTTGAGAAAGTTTCAGAAGAAACAGCAGGGGAGGGCCTAATGAGTTTATCAATGGTGTTTTGGATCATTTTGTGGGTGTTCTGGCCTGTTTCAAGCTTCTGTTTTAGTTCCTGAGGGTGTTTTTGAAAATGTTCCAGTCAATGTGCAGTTTTGATTTTCTCTACCTCCTCTCAGCTTTCCAGCAGTCTCTTTTGAGCTGCTTTATGGTCTCAGCATTTCTCCATGGGGCTTTACATTTGCTAGAGATGTTTTTAGATCCTAGTGGTGCAGCATTATTGATCAATGTGGATGTTGAAATCACCAGAAATAATTACTTTGGAGTAGTCAATACAAATACTGTATATGATAGCAAATCTGCAAAATCACTCATGAATTCAGAATTGTATTTAGGTGGGCGGTACATTATCAGAAGCAGGGATGAAATGTCACACTGATTGACAGCAAGACATTCAAAGCTCTGGTACTCCCCGAGTGAGACCTGAAGACAGTTTAAAGAATCAGAGAAAATGGCTGCCACTCCCCCACCTCATTTGCCCTGCCTTGCAGTATGCAGAAAGTTATAATTGGGGGTTGATGCCTCACACAGAGTAAAAAAAATATTTCTATCAAGCCCTTTTTCAGTAATAAAAAGAGCATCAAGGTCATTATCCTCAATAAGCTTACTGACCATAAAAGACTTATTGGTGAAGGAACATTCAGTAAAGCAAAATTAAGAGCATGTGAGGTTGGCCTGGGGTGTGAGGTAGTATGATTGAGAATGATGGGGATGAGGTTATCAAAATTAGCTTAAGAAATACCTCTGTTTATGATAACAGACCCATCAGAAATAATAACTGGAATAGCAGGTGGGAGTACAGATACAGACCTACAGGGAAGTTTTTTGAAACTAGGTTGATCTGGGCTGTTACAGGGAGTGGGATTATATGTGCAGGAAGAACTGTCCGCCACTAGTTTGTTGATTTGATGATGTCATTTGCTGTCAGACAAGGGGACACACGTGTGAAGAAAACCGTACAGGATGTTGTTTGTCATTGCAAAAAGTATGTCATGATTCAAGAGATTAAAGTTATCAATATATATATTATCAATATATCTGAGGGATATCAGCATCCACAAGTGAACAATGAAGGTCTGACTCTCTCAATCAGCCACCTTTTACAATAAATGAGCACAATAATTACAAAAGACTTCTCTTTAAAGATATAACAGTGTTTATTAAACAATAGCAAAGTTAACAAGTTAGCAAATGCTTTAATCAATAAATCACTCCTAAAATCTAATCCTACCTAAGCAATAATACAGCTACGTACAATGAAAACACATGCAAGCTGGAGCGGGCATGTGTGTGTGTGTGTGAGTATGGGAGTGTAGATGGGTGTGTGTGTCTCTGTGGGTGTGTGAGCAAGATGGCGACCATGATCTGGGAGATGACGTCACGCGAGAATTGGGGGTGACTGGCGTGATCTCGTGAGATGACGACACGCAATCTCAAACAGCAGGTGTGATCTCGCAAGATGGGGTCACGTGAGAACCAAATAGCGGATATGACCGCAGTGTCGGTTATAACAATAGCGAGATTCTCTGAAGTCTCTGCGTATCACCACGTCTGGTGGTAGATAACAAGGGGCAGAGTGGCGCTGTGTCCCACGTTATCTGACCATCAAATGTGTAAGAAAAGGTGTGTGCATGTGCATGTGTGTGGAGTTAGTAGCAAGAGGGAAAGGAGGAGAAGAAACGGCGAAATCCTACAATCGTGAGGGGAGAGCAGCGGTTGTTTGTCCACAGAGAGTGCGCGTGCAGACGGCAGTCTGTAACGCACGTTGTCTGATGATCGACAAACAACTTACTTTCTCACTCACGATGGCACACAGCAGCAGTCCCGAGTGGGACAAACACAAAAACAGTCTAGCGTGGTGAACACAAACTAAACAGGCAGCAAACTTTAAATACTCCTCAGAGTATAGCAGGCAAAAGGGACTCAGCGGTCCGTTAAATCAACAACAAAATAGCAATTAGGCTTAGAGCTAAAAGCTAACAAACACATAATTCATTCTGTCTCTGTCCAGACATAGCCTCTTACGTGATCGCTTCACAAAGTGATAAGGTGTGTGTTTCATCCGTCTTGGTCCAGTTCAGATACTGACGGGGCCGTCCTCGTGCTGTCAGCGGGGTTTTGACAGCAGCTGATCCTTGGCTGATCCGTGGTGAGGGAAACAGTGGGTCGACTCAAACGGTAGACAACAGGGCATCTCTGTGAAGAAATCCTTTTATTCCTTCTGCAGGCAATGAGAGCGCTGGGCTGCAACAGCAGCGGTCTCTCTCTCAGATCCAGTGATTGTGTTTGGTTGAACACAGGGAGAAGTTCAGCTCATCCAGCGAGGGTTGAATCTTCAGTCGGTGGGGGAAAAAGTCCACGTGCACGGGGTTACCTCCTTTAGTAAGCTGGCTCACAGAGAAAGCAAAGCTTCCTCTAGCACTGTTACGGTGGAAAGGTGATGTTGAATTCACGCAGCCGCTTCTTAAAGGGGCAGTGATGTCACAGGTGTGCTGCCATGACTCCCGGTGGTGTTGGTGGGTCTCTGCCAATGAGAGAGCTCCCTGCTGAGAGTTCTCACCTAGGTGTGAGCAGCATTTTGGTGCTGCTCCTTTGTTTCAGGGGACAAAGGACAAAGGAAGCCTCATAGTCAGGCTTCAGGTTTTTACATGTGGGCCTGCCTTTGTTTGACCCTGTGGTTGAGGCCCAACATAACCAACCCAGAACTGACGTGTCTAACAATGGAGGTGCCAATAATAAGGATTTGTGGATCTACTGTGAATGATGTCACAGGGCTTACCCGACTATTTGGAGGCAGAGAAGAGCACAGATTGCCTGGCTGTTGTTGACCAGGGGATGTAGAGGGAGCCAACCTGTCCACGGCAGAATTGGCCCACTGCCCTGCCAAAGTGAAGTGAGAGGAGGGTTCGGCACAAGAACCACAACTGGAGGACCCTCCAGCCCTGCCCGAAAGTGGACACTGATGGCCAAGATCCGGAGAGTGGTTATCACCATGGGGACAGTGACAGCAGAGGAGATGTGCAGCTCTGACCAAGGTTCTCACACTACCACTGCTGGATCAAAACCAAATTTAATTGATAAGGTGTTATATTGTCAATGCACACTAATTTAATCCTCACACGACCTACTCTGTAATCATACAACTGTCTTGATGACATGAACACTCGTTCAATTTGTTGAGACTCTTTCCCATCTCTACCATTCATCAACGTATGACTGATAACTGATGACCATCAAAACAAATTCGACTTTGTTTATTACAACTAAGTTGATCCAATTCCAATTATTATTCTGTCATAGCTCTGTGATAAAACATCTGTTCATATAAATGAAAACCTTTACCGTTTAATATAACATTATCTAAAATCTCCAGAACTTAAAACAAAAGTCCATAAGTCACTAATGAAAAATACACATAAACCCTTTCCTTAATGGAGATTAAAAACTGGCCTACTTTTGTGAGGGTTGGGTGGGTTCTTGGCTTTGATTGGGCTACTTTTTGTCAGTCCCATCGGGCAACAGTGCTGATACCTGGTTCACGTGTGGTCAGTATCAGCACCAGTACCAATCCAACTGAACAAAATCTGTGAATCCCTACTCTTAGTTAGTAAACACACGGTAAGGATTCAATAGAATTTCTGTTTTAACTGTCACAAATACAACATAATAGAGGCACCTTTATGTGCTTCAAAAATATATTCATTTGTAACTATTAAAAAAATCCACAATTTGACTTCGCTTGTCCCACAAAGTAAAATGGGATTCCACTAGACCAGCAATATCTCTAGCTACAGTCAAATAGACACAGCATAGAGTGATTTACCCTGAAGTCAGTCAGTCCTCCAGGTTGTTATGGCACTGTGAGGTAAAGCTGACATACAAGTGTAAATAGACAGTGCTGGTATTCCAGATTGTATTCATCCTTCTGGTTCTGGTTCTGGTGTTTACAAAGTGGCTCCCAAAAGTTTTACAGTGCTGGGCATTTGCTGAGTAGAGATTGGTGTATTATTATGCTAAAAGGGTAATCCACGTATAACTTTCCAATGCAGTGAGCTGTACTGTTCCTAGTAATGATGAAATTTGCACACCATGTTCTCACTCTGCGGCTATCCCACAATGCATTGGGTACACTGTGGACATGTCACCAGTCTATTACAGGATTAATTTGTAGACAATTTCTAAGCAGAAATGCCCCATTTGGCAAAGTTTGATTCAAAGTCATTACCTTCATGGTGCCAGGTGACATTTCTAACCACTGAAGCACTGCAGCCTTTCATAAATAATAGCTTTTTTGTGTGCGTGTGTGAATGTTTCTTTTTACATACTGTGTTATTCACTAATGAATTGGTGCCACCTGCCAACCTTCATCCTGAGTCATATCCCTTAAAATATTACATATCATCAATAACCCTGACTGAATAGAGCACCTTTTCTTTCGGTTTAAAGCTTTCGCCTGCTGTGGAAACCCCTCATACATGGAAGATAATCAATCAAACCAAGGCCCTAAACGGGGAGAGTGTAGCAAACATGCTGCTGCCCCAACTTGTAGTGAGGTTTAACCTCTTTTTTTTTAGGAGCCCAAGGATATTGAAGACTTTGTGAGTCACTTGCCTCTGCATTCAACAGAAGCCAAAATGAGTTCTTTAGATTCATACTGATTGCTTAACCCTCACTAGTTGTTAATTGAAGACACATAAACATTGAGCAGGGTAGCAGTTTGGTAATACCCCATCCCATGTGAAAATTCTTGCTGTTTCTAAAATGTTTGAATGAAACCTCAAAATTCTAATATTGTATTGATTGTGAGGCTGAAGTGGTTAAAAATGTTCACATAGCAATGTAAGTAATTCTTAATTTGAAAGGCCTGTAAGACTGAGGCCAATCTTTAGAGAGTTAGGACAGGACAAGCATGTCCACTTTACGCAGCAATTTGTGCAGGTCTACAGAAATGCAAAACAAGGCAGGATTAGAACCTCTTCACACAACTGTGTGTGTTCAACCAAGTGCAACACCATGAATGGCTTTGATAACTGTCTGCATTGATATCCCCATTGGTATGATTCATTGTATCTCTCCCCTCTCTATTGCAGCGGATGTTTTTGCCCCGTCTTTGGGTTTGGCTATTCTGAACAATTATAAGCAGTATTGTCTTTAAATGTGATCAGATGACACATCTAAGGTGGCCTTAGATGTACTTCGATTTACCATTTTAGGTCCTTTGGTTACAAGGAAATCTGGTAAAACTGCATGTAATAAAAATATAATCAACCTCTGGAGCACCTTTCATACTGTACTCAAGATAATACACATTATTATTATAAATTATCCTTATACAGGACTGGACCATTATGTAAGTCATTTGTCTTGCCAGCAGTGTAATGGAGCTTACCGTAAGTTCAGGCAGGAAGACTATCTGTATCTCATTCATTCATTCTAATTCCTCTCTTTCTCTCCACTGTTTCTCCTTCTCTTGCATCAGCTGATTAGGGGCATTACTCTTAGTTATCAAATCAGATTCTGCCACGATCTCTATCTGTCAATCACGTCTTCGCTGTCAAACTTTAAATCTGTTCTCTTCTCTGTTGTTGTCAGCTGTCATTTCAGTGCAATCGCCCAACCCTCCTCCACCCCATCTACCTCCATGCCTGAGATCCAGAAGCTTGCTCCTTTTCTCATCATCCAAGGTCTCCACCCCGGCTCAACTTTTTTGCCGGACAACCACTGCAGTTTTTTTGCTGAGCCCTTTGCGGTGGCACCCCCGCTGCATAAATGCACCACCCCCATTCAAATGAATAGAAGGGCTGCGTTTTTTTCACACAGAGCTGATCTCGGTCTAAACGCCCCCTAAAAGTCGCACAGTTGATGTATCGATAAGCCCATCCATGAGCAAAAACAAAGTGTGACAGACTTACAGCAACACTCAGGTCACAGTTTGGAACTTTAAGCTGTTCCAGTTTCTCTTCTATTTTGGACTGATGACCTATTAAGACACTTCATGAAGGATGCAATCATTTAGATCAATAATTACCTGCAAATAAATAGCATAATCAATCTTGTTCATTTCAAAACACGTATTATGTTGATTGAGAGTCTGTGTTATCTGTCTTGATTGGCTGGATGTGTGATTAATGTAATGTGATTGGCAGAATGTGAGACAAATTAGTTTTGATCAGTTGTGTAAGTGGTGTCAGGGTCTGTCTCATCATGACTGTTTACTGCCGTTTGTCTTAATTGTTGTATCTGATGGCATCATTTTAAACTGCTTTCACCCACTGGTCTCTCTGATTCTCTCACTTTTTTATGCTCTAATTCTTTGTTTTTATTGATTACAGTGGCAATTACATGTAAAATGAATAGAATGATTAAGAAGAAAATACACAAACTGAGTGATCTGAGACTTACCACTGCCTACTCAGCCTCATCCTCATCCTCTTTTTCTTTTCCCAAACACTGTAGAATAGTGTGCATTGTGCTGCTATTCATACGGCTAATTATGTAAACACATACAGATGTAAAGACTTAATGAACAAGCAGAATTGTGTGGTATTGTGTGAGCACAGAGAGCATGATGTAATTTTTGGAAAACTCACTGCATGTTTTTTTTTTAAATAAAACCAATGTGAAACATGCAGTATAATATTCTAAATTTACAGTGGATGGTTAATTGTAATGTGAATGGGATTGCTCGTGGTGTCTTGGAATTAGGCCAACTGTTTGCCAACATGTTCACCATAACGAGGAGGTAATATGAGTGTTGGGTTTACAGCTTCTTCTGCTGCCCCCAAGTGGCCAAAATAAATAAATAAAATCCATTCATGCAGCTTTGAATAACCCATTTAAATCTATCTTGTCACTTAAAATGACAAAATAACACTGGCTTCATTCTCAGACTTTGTATGTTTGGGGCTGTGGTTACTGACTCATTAAATCATTATTGATGGTGTTTGCAACATTCACACTACTCTGCTCGAAGGAGTAAGACATACAGTAGAAGTTACAGTATGCTCAGCCTGTGAGGGTTAAGGGTAATCTTAGAATATTAATATTAATATTAATATTAGTAATATTAGAACAGTGATGGCAATTCATGTTAAAATCCATCACATTATTTATGTTCCAATATAATGTATAACAAGGTTCTGTGTGGTAGGAGCTATTAAACCACTGAACTAAAAGTTGCCTCATTATTTCTAAATCAATAAAATGCAGTGAGTTCACATGAAATCAGGACACTCAGTTCAGTGCCTGTATTCCTGCCAGGTTCAATTATATTCCACTGACAACACTTATCAACACACTGTACCTGCACATATCCTTTCTGACCTACTAAAAATAAAAGAACTGGTGCATAAGAATATATAGATTAGAATGTACAGATGCACCTTTTAACACCACTGTTACGACCCAGAGGTTGTCTGAGCATTTTTTTTGACGTATTTATGTGCTTTAATTATGTGTATGTATTGTGGATCTCTCTCTCTCTCTCTCTCTCTGTCTGGTGATCTTGCTGTGGTGCCTGTGTGTCATAGGGTGCAGGTGAGCTCAGCTAATTGAATGATTGTCACTGTGTGAGTGTGTAGGTTGTTCCAGGGAGTTGATTGGTTCCAGCCTCTGAGTTTGCAGTTTTAAGGCCAGCTTCCTCCACCTCCTGTGGGCTCTTTGCTCTCTACTTCCAGCCAGCCAGCCAGCCAGCCAGCCAGCCAGCCAGCCAGCCAGCCAGCCAGCCAGCCAGCCAGCCAGCCAGCCAGCCAGCCAGCCAGCCAGCCAGCCAGCCAGCCAGCCAGCCAACAGTGTTTCTGTGTGAAATGTATCTAGATTTGCTACCATGATATACTAGCCCAGGTTTGGTAGGGGTGGGTAACATTTTTGTTTAATTCTATTTTCTCCTGTTTCTGTTACATTAGGAGTTAGGTTAGTGATTTGTCTTTTGTTCCTTTTGTTTGAGTAGGTAATTTTCAGTTGCTTAGCTTTAGTTTGCTATTAGCCCACCCTCAAGTTTAAACGATTTTTAATAAAACCTTTAAAGGGCTGCAAATCCTTTGTTGTTGGTGGTTCTTGGGAGCTGGGAAGAGGGGAGTCTCATTTTGTTCATGTTGCACCAGGGTTTCCCCTAGGCCAGGTCATAACACCACTTGAAATCTTTTCATGAAGAGGTCTTGATCAGTTGGTAAGAGGTTTGAAAATGAACCATAATCATGGTTAAGCATGCCGGAAAGTACAAACTGTATGTCTCAGAAAATGAAATGTGTTGCACAACATGCATTTTATGCACTTTTTGTGTACATGTGTCATGTGGTGGGATGATTGTTACCACATGGAGTTTACACATATTTCAACACATATAAAAACAGTGATATACTGTATCTACAGTGGCACACACAAATTCACAAAGCACATGTATGCCCACATGTACACACAAGTGATATATATCCTGGTCCGGCACACACACACACACTGACACACACACTACATGCTGGTAGGTATGTTGTCAAGCCGTCATGTTGGATTTACTTGGAATACATTCAGCCGAGTGGTTCTGAGAATACGTGCAGGGAATAATTTCTAAATATTGATTCCTTCCATGTAATCTAAAATTTATTACAGGGATGATCTTCAATCCAAATATTGACTCCTTCTCAGCAGCAACCTTCTAAAATTACTGCAGGGACAGCCTTCAGTCCAATTAGAGTGTAGCCATGGCAAAGTGGAGTCTGGATCCTGACAGTATAACAAAATATGGTGTAGAATTCACTTGACAGATGCAATTTCAGTAGGTCTCACCGTCAGATTTAATGACAAGAATGGAAACATTTTTTAAGTGTAAAAGTTGAAAGAAAGAACAAAGAAAATCAACATCAAATCTACAGAAAGCAGTTTTATATGAATATTCTCCTTGATGATAGGTTCTTCTTTGAATACTTCATACTGAATAACAGCATGCACAATAAAGAGTGGCAGGAAAGATGGAAGAGTCAGAGATAAGCCCGTAACATCAGAAGTTTATGATTTGTCCATTACCCACCAGTATATGATTTTTCATATGCATTTCTGCTGTACTATTTGCAAAAGAGAATGTCATGAAATATTAATTTGAAATGGGTTTTAATATTGGTCATTATTAAACATCAGCAGTCATTTATCTGTCAGTGGTACAATGGAGAAATCATGGACAGTAGCTACTGAGGAGGTCAGGCTGGATAAAGCCCCAAGAAGCTCCACCAATCACAGCCTGTATAACACCTGAGGGGTGAAACCCAGTGCAAAAAAAAAAAAGACCACAAAGCATTTGATGCTGCTCATAAAGCTTATGAGCCTTTAATCCCTCAATGATGATTTGTGATCCTAGATGAGTAAATTATATTTTTTATCATCTCAGACCTTCCCTCATTGATTTTGTAAATATGGATGATGCACAAAGACTGAGTTGGCTATTCACATAAATTATTAGCCAGTTACTTGGAGAAAGCCTGGGAGAAGAGAAAAAAAGACCTTTATTGAGATAATCTGTAGATATGTAACAGTTCTTTTCTGTGAACAGTTCATTTGGGATTTTTGTTTTGTATATTTTCATTTTTTGTTTGTGATTCTTTTCTTTTTCCACAAGCTTCTGTATATGTCTTGTATATGTATCACCGGAAAAGTATGTTTTGTAAGCTAGTGGTGTCTTCTAATCCCATGTGGGATGGGCCAAATGTTTGGCATAACACAGAAATAAAAATAAAAACTAAAAAAAAACTATTTAAAAAAGCTAATATTAGAATCAATTTTTAATACAATACAATACATCAGTGCCAGTACAGCTTCAAGAATGATTATAGAGTTTAGTCAACAAGTGTCTAAAATTGTTTCAACAAAAAGTGATTATAAACTTGTCAAAGGTAAATCAACAATGAGACTGTTAAGCTGTCTTTTCCACTTTGGATTAAAGGCAGAACATCTTATCAAGCATGTAGACTGGACTCAACACATTTTACCATGCATGTACATAATGTGATGAGTTCCACATAGTTCACCTGTGGCTGGACACTTCAGACTTCATGCCTTTAGTCTTCAGTTTGCCTGTATACATTAGATCATCATTACCATTTAATTTGTCTGATTCGGATGAAGATTTGTTTGAAATTGGTTCTCCTCCAGCCATGACACAGCAGTCAGACCAAAGTCAAGCATCCCGGCGGGGCCACTGCATTCAGCGGTGTACGTACCGGCCTCGTGAGCACCTCCACTCAAGCTCCCCTAAGGTGACTCTCCAACTCCCGATAGATCTCAGGCCTCCTCTCCTTCGTCAGCGAAGGATGAAAACCGTGGCATAGCCGCGAGTAAAGGCAGCTTCAACTCTATCATCGGCTGCTTCACTACAGTCCAGGTTACTACCCTCCTCTTGATCCGGCTGTTTTTACATCCACAATCAGAACCCAACATCTGAGACTGAACTGTTGCCCACCTCCAGTGATTGCTGTAAGGGAAGGCATTCCCTTCAACCACAGCAACAATAAAGTCAAACTGTTCATCTCTGCTCAGCGGCAACAACAATCACCGAACCTCCCGCGCTTCTGGATTCCTCGCCAGAACCAATCACCACCAGAGCTGGCAAGCGTGACGTCACAGACCCCCCACAGAAACATCCTGCCGTTTCAACTATAGACACCAGGTTGCCAGTTACCCACTTGGATATTCTTATTAACATCACTTCAGTAATGCCTCAGTATTCAACGCTTCTTCAGTAAATCTATAGTTACTGGCACCGGGTTGCCAGGTACTAGTACAACCAATCTAATATCACTTCAGTAACGCCTACCATCACTTGCACCAGGTTGCAAGTTACTTATACAACCAATCTAATGTCACTTAGTAATCTATAGTTACTGGCACCGGGTTGCCAGTTACTAATACAACTAATCTAACGTAATTTCAGTAACTTCTATCGATACATGCACCTGGTTAAAATGGATCCATCGTCACCTTAGTAACGTCTGCCATTACATGCACCAGGTTGCAAATTCAATACAACTAATCTAATGTCACTTTGGTAATGCCTACCGTCACTTGCACCAGGTTGCAAGTTACTACTACAAATAACGTAACGTCACCTTAGTAACATCTATAGTTACTGGCACCAAGTTGCAAGTTACTATACAACTAAATCTAACATCACATCAGTAACATTTATTGTGATGTGCGCCAGGTCACAGGTTAATAATACAACTAATCAACTGTAGTTTCAGTAATGTCTGCCGTTACATGCACCGGGTGCAAGTTCCGAATAGAGCTAACCTAATGTAACTTCAATATTTTCCATTGTTACATGCACCTGATTGCCATTTACTAATATAACTGATCTATCGTCACCTTTGTAACGTCTGCCGTTACACGCACCAGGTTGCAAGTCCCTAACAGAAATAATCTAACGTAACTTCAGTATTTTACAGATTTTTTGGTAATGCTTACTGTCACTTGCACAGGTTGCAAGTTACTATAATCAATATAACGTCACTTTAGTAACATCCATAGTTACTGGCACTGGGTTGCAAGTTTTTAATTCAACTATAACATCGCTTGAGTAACATCTAGCCACTAGCACCGGGTTGCCAGTTACTAATACAACTAATCAAAAGCCAGTTCAGTAATGGCCGCCATTACACGCACCAGGTTGCAAATACTTCTACAACTAATCCAACATCACATCAGTAACTTATATTGTTACATGCACCGGGTTGCAGGTTAATAATACAACTAATCAAATGTCACTTCAGTAAAGTCTGCCGTTACATGCACCGTGTGACAAGTTAGTAATAGAACTAATCTAATGTCACTTGTAACCTCTATCGTTATGTGCACCTGTTTGCCAATTACTAATAAAACTGATCTAAAGTCACTTCAGTAATGTCTGCCGTTACGTGCACCGGGTTGCAAGTTACTAGTACAACTAATCTAACGTTACTTCAGTATCATCTGCTGTTACAAACCCTGGGTGGCAAGTTTTTCAACACCAGCACCAGCAGCCTATATCATCCAGGGCAAACGACGCTGGGATGTCAGTGCCCCCCGTCATCCAGCTGCAGCAATCTCAACAGCCAGCCTTAGCAGGGGAACCTGGCACTGGGATGGCAGTGCCCCCTGCTGTCTCCTTCCTTCAACCGCAGCAGATGGTTGTAGTGGGGGCTTTTGGCACCGGGATGCCAGTACCCCCACCATCCAGCTCCAGCAATCACAAAGCCAGCCTTAGCAGGGGAACCTGGCACCGGGATGCCAGTGCCCCCTGCTGCCCACTTCCAGCAGCCACAGCAGCTTGTTCTAGCAGGGCATTTGGCACCGGGATGCCAACGCCCCCTGCTGCCACATCCAACAGCCACAGCAGCTTGCTCTAGCAGGGCATTTTGGCACTGGGATGCCACCGGCACCGGGATGCCAGTGCCCCCTGCTGCCCACTCCCAGCAACAGCACCAGACACAGACCCAGACAACATCAGCTCTACATACATGCCGGTTTTGGGGGGTTTCCATGGTGGATGACCATAGCCAACTGAGATCACGCAATTGTTGCTTGTAGAAAAATTCTTCAAACATCTCCAGCTGTTCATGAGATCTACCCAGTTGTCATTGCTTTTACAACATTTACAACACAACCTAACCATCGTTGATCTCATCATTATGACACATACCATCCATGTTTACCTTAATGGTATCTGCTTCTTCTCTAAACTCCTAACCCAGCCATTCTCATTTAATTCATTCCTCAGAGGAATTCTAAGCCAAGAGCCTGCTAAAAATCCTTGCCACCTTCCTCTTACTGCCTACTTGCTGTCAGTCAGCATCCACACCATCTGCTTCAGATAGCATTCCTCAAGTTGCTCGAAATTTAGAGCTCACTTTCTCGCTTGCATTCTTCAGTATTCTATTATGCTCCAAATTCATTGCTCCAACTCTTCACTCCAACCTCAGCTGCTACGCCTGATTTTCAGACTTATCTTAATTCCCTGATGACATCATTGCCCCCTGTCTCAACTCAACCGGTCAAGGCAGATGGCTGCCCACCTAGAGCCAGGTTCTGTCCAACGTTTCTTCCTGTAAAAGGGGAGTTTTTCCTTGCCGCCATCGACAAGTGCTTGCTCAGGGGGAATGTTGGGTCTCTGTAAATTAAGAGCATGGTCTTTACCTGCTCTATACGAAAAGTGTCATGAGATAACTTTAGTTGCGATTTGACACTATATAAATAAATTGACTTGACTACTAAAACAAACTAAAACTGATCAATCCAGTCAACCATACCCATTTTACTTCAAAGTTCAATCTCTGCGGAATCCTTCTGAGACCATTGCAAACTACTTGCAATTCCAGAAATCCCAGAGCTTATCATTGACAGATCCTCTCTTCATCTCTGAATACGCACAATTGGCTACTCGTTCTGGTTCCACCAGTACTTCCACCATGTACTCTACTTGTCTGGCATTTCTTTCATTCATTACTCCGGACACTCCTTCAGAATCGGAGCCGCTATTTCAACCTCCTGTAATAGCATCCCAAAGCACTTAATACAACTCATGGGCCGTTGTTCCTCCCCAACATATTATCGCTACACCAATTCAGATTTCAAAATTCCCAGATCTGCACAATCTTATCTTAAGTAACTGGAGGTTTTTGGGGGTCTGCCGTTGCCCGGGTGCTACGGCAGATTCCCTATGAGCTTCCCCGCAATGCAGTCAGCAAGCAGATCTACGCACAATGATTGTTTTTCTTAATAAATCATTAAACGCATCTTGTTGATGGTGTGGTCCTTGCTAGTGAATTGAACCTTATTTAGCGAAGTTTCAGGAGCAGGACCACACCTCAATTGTGCCCCTCCTGCATTCCTATAAATACCACCTAACCCTCTCCTTCTCCTCCGCTCTCGTATTCTGCGCCCCTCCCTCCCACCCTATTTCTCTCTTCCTGATTCTTCTTCTCCTTCATAGGGTCTTGAGGGTCCCTATGAGCTTCCCCACAACGCAGTCAGCAAGCAGATCTACGCACAATGATTGTTTTTCTTATAATACAATATAATAAATCATTTAAACGCATCTTGTTGATGGTGTGGTCCTTGCTAGTGAACATGTTATTTAATGTGAGCCTCATTGTTGAATATAGGAGTGTTGGGGGATCTGAGAAGAAAACTTGCATATCAATGAGTCCTTACTTTATTACAACTTACTTGTGAGTTGCAGAATACCTCACACTGATTTCTTAGCTTACCTCTAAGCCCTCGACCAAGCCATTATCCACTGTTGTGCAGCCAGGCTAGCTCTCGTTCACCACAGGTACCCAGCCATGACCAATCCTACATCTCTGAATTCAATATGTAGCTGGATAGGCTTGTATTTATAGAATACATTTTATTTTTGTAGCATTAAAAGAGTTTCACCTTCTGTCATTAATACAATACTTAATTTATGTCTCCATTTCAATTGTTTTGGGACACACTTCTCCAGTATATGACAGATAAACTTTAAATGTTCCAAGTTGTAAATGATTAAAAATGTTTGTTGTATTTGTATACTTGTAAATAATAAGACTGGCACTGTGTTACTGTGATTATTTGGTACTCTATGAGCCATCAAAATAATAAAAGGCTTAATGTTTAAGAATAAAAAATAATGTTGCAGTTCAGTTTTATGGTTAAAGTAGTTTTACATCAAAAGTAAAGTAAGAGTGATTGCATTGGCAGTAATGAGTAGTATTCTGTTTTGCTGTGCACACACTCACTGAAAAGAGCAAAAACAGGCTTTCGTTTCAATTAAATTTAGAGAATGAGATAAGTAGTAAGCACTAATTACTGTTGTAAATAATCATAAGTGTTAAATGACTGTGATTGTTCTTCACAGTTTAACACTGTGAGGATGACCCGATAATGTTAAATGACCAGTATATTATCCAGTCAGGTTCACAGTCTTTTCTTCCATAACCTTGTGGGACCAACGTCAACCCTTCTTTACCTCATGATGCTGCTGGTGAGGAATGCAGCTCAAAGACTCACATCTTTCACTCAATTATACTGCATTCTGGGAGTGCAGGGAGGGCCAGGGGAAATCAATTCACTGACAACACAATACATCTGTTCTCTTCCAGTTCTTGGCCCATTCATTGTTTTTCAAATATTCTTGTGTTCCCTTCAGCTGCAGCTTGTTTGGGAGTAAAAATGCTCCAGTTAGCCTTTCATCATTCAGTATACAAGACTGGGTGAGTAATAATTGATAATGAACTCTTCAGATCCATTTGCTACCTATCTATCTATTATAAGAATATATATTATACATACAGTACACTCCTGATCAAAATTTTAAGACCAGTTGAAAAATTGCAAGAATTTACATTTTGCACTGTTGGATCTTAAGAAGGTTCTAAATAGTGCTTCAAAATGCAAAAAGAAGAAATGGGAGTGAGACAAGAAAAACATTTTGAGTAAGCAATTTATTGCAAACAACCATTAAACTGAAATAGGCTGTTCATCAGCTGATCAAAAGTTTAAGACCATTTACATCTCAAAAAAAACCCAAAAACCCCTAAAATAGAAATAAACTCAGTAATGAGTAGCTGTGCCATTCTTGTTAATCACCTCAAAAATTCATTTCGGCATGTTTGACGCTAGTGTTTCCAGGAGGCTAGTGGGAATGTTGCTCCAAGTGGTGAAGATGGCTTCACAGAGGTCATCCACTGTCTGGAACTGGTGTCCATTTTTGTAAAACTTCCCTTGCCATCCAACCCCAAATCTTCCCAATTGGATTTAGATCAGGGGAACGCGCAGGATGGTTCAAAAGAGTGATGTTATTTCTCTGGAAAAAGTCCTTTGTCAGGCGGGCATTGTGAACTGCAGCGTTGTCCTGTTGAAAAACCCAGTCACACAGACGATGGCCTTTAGTCATGAGGGATGCCCCCTGCAACATCTCCACATAGCCAGCTGCCGTTTGACGCCTCTGCACAACCTGAAGCTCCATTGTTCCATTGAAGGAAAAAGCCCCCCAGATCATGATGGCGCCGCCTCCACTGTGCCGTGTAGAAAACATCTCAGGTGGGATCTCCTTGTCATGCCAGTAACGTTGGAAGCCATCAGGACCGTCAAGGTTAATTTTTTTCTCATCAGAGAATAAAACTTTCTTCCACCTTTCAATGTCCCATGTTTGGTGCTCTCGTGCAAACTCCAAACGAGCAATTTTGTGCCGTTGAAGGAGACAAGGTCTTTGAGGACGTTTTTTGTTCTTAAAACCCTTCTCTCGCAGATGCCGTCTACTGGTTATGGGACTGCAGTTGGCACCAGTGACAAGTTTAATTTGGGCCGAGGATTGTCCCGTGTCTTGGCGGACAGCCAATTGGATCCTCCGGCTCAGGGCTGGTGAAATTTTTTTGGGTCTACCACTTGACTTTTTTTCCCCATAACCCTCAGGATCTTTTAAGAAGTTTAAAATGACTGTCTTACTGCGTCCAACCTCCGCAGCAATGGCACGCTGCGAGAGGCCTTGCTGATGCAGCTCAACAATCCGACTGCGTTCAAAGAGAGAAAGCTTTTTTGCCTTTGCCATCAGGAAGTCATGACAGTGTGGGTACCTGACAGAAAATAACACTGAATCCACATTTTTGCAAAGATTTGGGCTTTTAAAGGCTGTGGTCTCAAACTTTTGATCAGGTGATGAACAGCCTATTTTAGTTTAATGGTTTGCAATAAATTGCTTACTCAAATTTTTTTTTTCTCTCGCTCCCATTTCTTCTTTTTGCATTTTGAAGCACTACTTAAAACCTTCTTAAGATCCAACAGTGCAAAATGTAAATTCTTGCAATTTTTCAACTGGTCTTAAAATTTTGATCAGGAGTGTATATTCTTATATAAATATTCTTAGTCTAGACCCAAGTGTCAAACAGAGCATGCTTTCTTTCCACTTTTGTAAAACTCAAACTGCTAGTAATATGATGACATTTTCATTTTTTGCCACTATATCAGTCATGAAGCGTCTGATATCTAGCAATGGACAATGTCTCTGGCATCACTAGGGCTAAACACTGGAGCAAACACAAATACCTTCTTTAAACAAGATGTGTTACAAGATAATATGTATTTTTCTTTATATTTGCAGTTGTTTTCAACAGTTAATGCTAGTAAATGTATTTTTTTCAAGTCCAAAATATCAAGTGCAGGTTGATTTTGTACAACAAAGCAGAGCAAATGTTTAGTGGAGTGACATGCGTAAGGTGAAAAAATAGCAGGGGGCAGC
This sequence comes from Scomberomorus guttatus, assembly GCA_038419695.1. Classification (NCBI taxonomy): domain Eukaryota; kingdom Metazoa; phylum Chordata; class Actinopteri; order Scombriformes; family Scombridae; genus Scomberomorus; species Scomberomorus guttatus. The sequence continues at coordinate 34,229,614 of CM076452.1, forward strand.
GGGTAAACTAATAATAATGAAATCTAAAAAAATTATTTAAAATAAGAAGATCAATTAGATGTGATGAAAACATATATATGAACACAAAATCTGGGACACTACAATGGACGTTTTCTGCTAAAGCTAAATAGGCCTAAACTAATGCATTCCAAGTAAGGTGTAGTACAGTTTTGATGCTCACATTTGCATGAAAAATGTAAAATCATAGGACAGTTGTGCTGCTCACTGAGGACTCTTTGGTTTTGCTTACCAACTCATCTCAGTGCATGTGTTAGTTGAATTTCTACACTTCATCAAAGCATGCACAACTTCTTTAACCTCTGTTAAGTTCTCAATTGTGCTGTTTTGGGTCGTTCTGCACTTTTCTTTCCAGAATTATTTTTTTTCCTCCATTAGTACACTGCCAGACATCCTCACAAGGAAAGCTGCAAAACTCAGATCTGAATCTTAGCAGGGTGTGTGCTGAAGTGAAAGTTCAAGTTACAAGATTGAAGCATGCCGAGTTATAACCTAGTTTGAACCTGCAACACTCATTTTAACTTTATGGACTTCAGTCTTACTTGTAACCCTTTTTGACATCCCTTTTTTGAGATTTTGACATCTCATAGGAGGAAAAGGTAACTACTAACGTTAATAATGGCTGCATTCTACTTAGATGTTCCAGCTGTTTCAGGACCCTGTTACTGTACATCCTGGGTCACTGCCAGGGCTGTCATTAATGTTGTGCTTCTCCTGGAAGATCAAGTCACACAGATGTTTTCCTCCTGGGCAGATAAAATTTCACATAATTTCCAGTAGTATACTTAATTTTGATTAGACGGTATTTTTTATGTTTTTTGCTTATGCCAAAAGGTTTTTCCAGAGAAAAACTCTTGCTGGCAGTGGCTGGTTTGAACAGTAAAACGTAACGTGAATTTAATTGATATGCAATACTGTGAATTAGAATTAGCTTTTATTTCTGCTTTTATAGTATTACTGCCACAGGTGGAAATCTCCAGGGGCTGAGGCAACGTTATCCCCTAATGACACATGACAGGCTACATGACATGTGAACCCTCATCACTGGATGAAAGAACAAAAGCAGGATGCACTGAAAATAGTGAAGAAAAAGCACAGACAGAGCTCACGTGCATTTCATTAAACAAAACTTTTCCTTCCATCTGGTCCCAGGAGAGCACTGAGTGAAGAAAAGGGTGTGTGAACTTCATCTGGAGAGCAGGAGTAGCTTCATTTCGCCCTCTAGGTTTCGGTTTATGGGGCTTTCAACAGACTGCCAGGATTACAAGGAAGACAGCAGTACTTCAAGTGGAATCAGGGGTGTCCTGTGAGTGTGTGTTCTCACTGTCAACAATCAGTCTACCATCATAGAAAATCACAAGTCTGTGTGTGTGTATGTGTATGTGTTCAGTGCAGGGAGTCTCTTAAATCAGAGCGCATGAAATTGAGAAGAGAAGCACTGACTTGTGGGTCTCAAGACCCACAAGTCCAGACCTAGTGCATAATATAATGAATGCACCCTCCCATCAGATTTTACAATCAAAACCCTACACTACACCGAAAGTAGTCTAACGTTGTCTACTCAAATTTAAAATTCATGACACAACTAAAATGACGCAAATTACTGTATAGCTGAACTTATGCTTTATATGTTTTGCTCCAAATAGTGTGACAGTTTTGACTGTATGGAAATAATGTTTATGTTGTTAGCTAACAGCACACCACCCACACCCGATCCCAGCACTGGCTAGCTTACATTAGCTAAGCATGACTGATCCATTCGCTAAAATAGACAAAATGCAAAGTTAACAATCAAAATTGCATACCATTTTCTTTGGCAAGTTTGTCATCTGGCTTTTGCCTTTTCGTTTTCTCCATCTCTAATGCTCTCCACATACAATCCACTCCATCATACCCATCAATGCTCTAGCATGTTCTGACTGTGATGATCACTCACTGATGAACATTTTTTTTCTGGGCGCAATTTTGGCACCCACCTCTGGGTGGTGCCCTAGGTGGCGGCCTATGTTGCCTATAGGAAGCACCCCCCACGCCCCCTTGGGTCTCTGAACATCCTGTTTTGTCCAGCTCTCTCTACTCCCCCTCCTCCTTTTTCTGTCTTTCTCCCTCACACTTTTGTCTCCTCTAATTTGCAGCGAATCTAAGCAGTGTGTGAATATAGCTCCTGACAAAGCATCTTGTTTTCTTGTTTCATCTGTCAGTTTCTTCCTGTGTTGTTTCCTCTTTTCATTCCTCTGCTTGTATCCGCATTGTTGCAGTGATAGCTTGTGCCATGTTGCATCAATTTCTGCTGCTCTTGTTTTTCCACTTGCTCTGTGTCTCTTGTTCTCAAACTACCAGTGCCACCCAGTGGTGGTGAAAGACAGGTAAGACCAAATTAATCATCAGAATCAGTCTAAAACATTAAAATTCATGGGTTGATGAAACCCCATCAACCCTTTGATTTTAATGTTTTAGTCAGTTAGACATCTATTCTTATGTTTTAGGACTTTGATACTGGAGACCAGGGTTCACACCCTGAGTCCTGTGTGTGGTTTTTAGGCAATAGAAGCACTTTAGTTAGGGTTATATTGTGGTTTCAGTTAAATATAATGAAGTTACAGTGTGTTAACAAGTCACCATACTTTAACCATGCTGTAGTTCCTACAAGTGGATATTGTATTGCTAGAGCACATATTGCAGGGAAAACAAATGTCAGTGAACTTTGCAGACTAGTTTATAAAAAACATTTCCTCATTATGTTGATAAGAAATTAATCACTGAATTATTTCTCCAAATGTATTTGCTGTTGCAAATTAGTAGTATGCATGTTTTCTTGGAGACAGGGTTATATTTCATATCCATCCTCAATAGTCATCAGTGTTATGTTCATGCACTGTAATTTCCAGAGAAAACAAGTATCGTAATCAAGTAACTTACTGAAATATTAATAATGATAATATCAACGGCCACACGGCAGACATCGACAAGACAAATTCTTTGAATGCTTGCATACTTGGCTAATAAACAGATTCTGATTCTGATCAAAGTTACTATAAGTCTTTAAATCTTATTAATGGAGCAATAATTTCCAATTTGACCACCAGCATCTAGTGGCCATTGGTGGCATTGCACTTTAAAGTACTTTGTAGAACCAAAGGTAATTTCTCTATCCCAATATGTATAGATATACCTGGAATATTTAGATACTATTGAGTGTCTGTACTTTTGCTTGAATAATAGTAACCTTACATTGATTTATAGAATATTTAACACTTATGTTACCATATTCCTCAGCAGTGTTGGGAATAACGCGTTAAAAAGTAACTTTGTTACTGTAATTCCACTAATTTTTGTGGTAACTAGTAATGTAACTAATTACTTTTTCTAACTAAATAACGCAATTACAATTACTGAAAATTAAGTGGTCTCGTTAGTCATTACTTTTGTCTTTTGTGAAAAGAGTGGACACCTGCAGAGGATAGCAGACAAATTGGCAAATTTTTCATGGGCACAACCCACATACTCAGCTCTCCTGCTCATCCCACAAATGCATGTTCCTTACAAATGTGGCACCATTTAAAAGGGAAATAAACAGGCTTTCCAATAGTATAAGATTTATTGCCAAGAAGCATTGTTACAACAAAGAAATAATCTACCAAACACAAATTTCCTTACTTTTTGTGCTAAGTTTATATATATACATGGGCGCCTGGTAATGTTTTAAAGTGGGGAAGCAAACTTAGAAAGATTCCTAATTGGTGGTGGTCTGGGGCTCCTCCCCCAGAGAAAAAGTAATTTAAAACAAATTTCCTGCATTTCTACACCACCTAACCTCTTGGATTAAGTCAAGAAACAGCCACCTGCACTAGTCTAGATTAGTTAGATTGAAGGTGCTATGAAAACCAACAATGCATCAAGAACAGTATATAACTGGGTGGATCAGGACAGAAAATTAATGTAGAAGAATGGCTGTTGTGCTGTCCTCCTGAATGTTGTGAAAGCAACACTGTTGATGAGCACAGAGATGCCTTGAATGTGAACTATCAAGGTGTTATAATGCCTAGAGCCAAAGATATCAGCATTTGAACATAAATGCTTATGGTCACTGTCTGGTGGTACTGAATTTTGTTTTCAGGGGAATATGACAGGATTTTCAAACAATCAGCCATTTACATTTTGTTTACATTTTAGCTGTTCTCTCCCCACCTGTCTCTCCTCCTGCCTCTTCCCTGCTTGTACTTGCATTTTCCTGATAGAATGAAATAATAACAAGGACAGCATTACACTAGGCTTTGTATCTTAAAAGTTAGTTACTGTCAATGAAAATTCTTGGTGCACACTTTCAGTAGTCTTCCTTTTGAAAAATTTCCATACAAACTTTACATTTTGTCGCCTCAACTTGCTCCCATCCTCCGTTGGTTAGCTGCGATATTTAAGTGGGAGAAGATGGTGGGAATGAGAGTTTCAAAAATTAAGATTTCTCACTAAAATACGTGCCGGTTGATGGATCAGATTCACGCCGAATTAAACAATAACTCATAACACTGTTAATTCACCATCTATCGTGTGTGTGCGTGACGGTATTTGAGGAGTGATTGACAGCCAAAGCATGCTGTGGCAAACGATCAGTGAAGGGGTTTGAGTCGTTCAACTGAACCAACTCAAAGGGTGGTCCAAAAATGTGATGAAAATGAAAATTATTTTTTATTACTTGTTTTTGTCAGTTTATGAAAATAGCAAAATGATCAATCAATATCAATGATGCCTAGTTTATTTTTAAAAAGACAAAAAGTGGGGCAGCAAAACCATAACTTTGCTCCACCTAATTGAATAATGGGGATGCATTTGCTCCACTTGTTCCATTGCTCAGACGCCTATGTGTGTATATATATATATATATATATATATATATATATATAGATGACAGGTGACACCACATTGGTAGGTTTGTAACACTACTGAGATGGTCTACAGGGTTCCACTCCTGATGGACTGGTATTTTACCCAACAACTCAGAGTTAAATGTCTTGAAAACCAAAGAATTTGTGGTGGACTTCCACAAGAGTGATAGTGGTCATTTACCCCTGGTTATAAATGGTCAGGGAATTCAGGAGCAGAGCTACAATCCATTCATCTTTGTAATGATGCTTTTTGTGATGATCTGGAGGATCCCAATGATGACACGGCACAGAGAGAGCTTTCTTCAATTCACGTTTAATAACGAGCTCGGATCATCTGATACATGCATTCAGAAGACAAAGAAATACCTCTAGATGGTAGCTTATATAGGCTCTAGCTCATAACATCTGGATTCCATAAAGTATGAGGTATCTCACTAAGAATATAACTCAGAATACACAAATAACAAATAACAATAACAAGACATTCTGGCGCCGTTTCCATTAACCTAGGACCTTTAACCTTTAGGGCCTCTACAGAAACATAGCTTCGTGACTTTACTTATCAATCCTGATATAATGCATACTGTATGTGCATACTTCAACTTAAAGTGAACAACGTAATATATAAGGTTATAAATGCATCCTAACAATCTTTACAGTGTGAGGTCAAGCAACAGAAGTATTGAAGAGGTCTGCAAAAAGCTATATTTTTCAGATAGCTAAAAACATTTTGCATCTCACAGGATGGAATTTCATCAAGCTGGAAATGACAGTATCCTCACCTTTACAATAACTCTGTGGTTTGACAACACCTCAGGTCAAGATAGGTAACATCTGGACATCATCCAAACTGCAACAAAAATCATAGACTTTAAGCTACAAAATTTGTCTAAAATTTCTATCTTCTGGCTATCAAAAAGGGACACAATATTTTCCTTTTGTCTTCCTTCCTTTTAGGCAGAACATTTTTAGATGCCAGGTTCTGTCACAGCACTTATCCAGAGGCTGTTTGCCTGAACTCCTAAACACCAGGGGTGATATTATTCTCACAAGAAGCAGTAAAGATATGCATCATAGTTGTTTTATTGTGCTGATAGTATCCCTCTGGGAATTCAGGTTCCTTATTTGTTTTACTTTTTATGCACCAAGTTTTTATTGTTGAAAAATGGTTGTTTTATGTCCAGTGTGGTCAGGTAATGTCCTGAGGTATTTTGTTTTGTTTTATGGGGGTTCCCTAAAGCGAAATTCTGTCAGTCATGTTAAAATGGCAATGAAGTATTATATCTTAAATACTGAACTTTTCTCTAAAAGCTTGTGCCTTCTCCTAATGTGTTTCCAATCACACTAATACACTGGGCCTCTGATGGCACTGTAGATTTGCTTAGTAAGAAGCTATGAATAAAATATTAGCTAACTAATAATAGCTAACATCAACTCTGTAATAATGTACCTTCTGGCACCAGGACAAACTCTTTTGACGATCCTTTGGGTTAGGGTGGACTGAGTGTATCTGTGTTGAAGCTAATCAACAAACACCGGTGCTTGTGTTGTTTATGGACTAGGAGATACAGAAAAAGTTAGACAATATCAAATAGTCCTTAAGATCCTTATGATTCTCTGCCACTGTAATGTAATGGAAACCCATCACTCTTATTGCCTGCTTTTATCACTTACTTTTATAGAGTAGATGAGATGTAGTTTTCTTGAAAGAATCTTGGAACACAGCAACATCAGTAAAGAAGAGTGTGAAGAGTGTTGGGAAAGATACTTTAAAAAATGTATTTAGTTATTTGTTATATATTACTCATTGAAAAACTACTGACACTAATCAGTCTATCTCTATCAAAAGTGCCTTTAAACAGCTCCAAAGCCTCCACACCCACACATCTCAACTTCTGTATTTAAGTGTAGAAGTAGACATTGTGGTTTAACAAAGTAGCTAACCTACAGTTTGGAAGTATTAGATGACCATCAACAACTATCTTAAAGTTAGCTTGATTCATCCTTGAACTCTGAACAAAACTAACTGATTACTGAATGCAGGTCTATCAGTGGAAAACATTAATACGCTTGCTTAGAAGCCACAACACACAAGTCAACTTTGGAGTTACCCGGAAACACATTTTTTCTTATTTTGGTTGATGCTAACTCCCCACACGTCCAGGCCCTGCTCCAAGCTAACATGACTTGGCCATGTCTGTCCCCTTAACTCAGAGACCAAAGTGGTATCAACCTTCACATGCCTGTTAAAACAGCAAACGCTGACACAATAGTTGAAATAATGGAGCGTTAACAACATCATTGCTTAATTTAAACATGCAATCCCTTGCACTACTTACTACTTTACTGAAAAAAGTACATTACATCACTGTATGTACTGCATTACTAAGGCTAATGTGTTGCTGCCTAACACTGGTTGTGAACAAGCCGACAGTTTAGCCATTAGCAACCATTTTATTTGGTGGTAAAATTGAAGATTATTGCTCCTGTAAAGTCACTAATAATCCCTCACTGAACAGCAAAATCACAACAGGTGCACACAACCATGACAGATATGGTAGGTTTCAGTAGGTTTCAACTTTTCTGATCATCTAACTGATTGTGTTTGTTTCCTCCGTTGGACATATTCTTGTAGCCAAAGCTACAAAAATACAACACAAGTTGTAATAAACTGTTATTTCACTTTAAATATTTTGTATTGAGCATAAAAAATATCACTCAGCACAACTCACTTCCCAACCTTTTAAACATACTGTATAATATATTTGAAGTTATCTGTAATAACCATACGATAAAGTAACAAAGACGAGTGAATGTGATTATAAGACAGTTCAACTTAGGATATGATAGTGCCCCTCAGTAAACAGTGAGATAGATTGAAGGTTATGTTATTCTAACCCTAGTTCTATAAGCGCAGGTAGACAGTTGACACTCACACCACACTTTTCATAAGTCTTGAGCCCATCATGTCCAAGAGATAGAACCTTATGAACGGACAAGGCATAGACCAAGATGCTGCCGTGCACTGAATAAGGCCATAGACGCTGCTACACCACATGTGGAATGCACTCGTACCACGGTGGGGGCATCATTACCCCCCTGCCCGTAGGCTTGGGACATGCACTCACAAAGCCAACTAGCTAGGCGCTTCTTGGATAGGGCTTTACCTGTGTCAGAGGGTGGGTGGTCAGCTGGAGGGCAGCAGCCAGGAAGCTGGGGTTACTCCAATTCGGCGCTCTCCACCGCCAAACCTTCCATAAACAGAAGATTGGTCAATGGGGGGCTAATGTTAAAAGGGTCAAGCCAATGGAGGGGTCTGTGAACGCATCACTGGGGGGGGGGGGGGGGGGGGAGCAGGCGTGATGTCTCTTCTCCTTGATCCATGTGCGGGCCTGGGGCATTACTCTCTAAGGAGGAAGTGATGCCACCGGTGGTACTATTGTAAACCCGAGAGGTAAGGTGTGTATGTCGGTCCCGTGTAGGGAAGCAGCGAAAACAGCGGGAGACAGTGCTTGACCCTAAGCAGACATGAAGCATCCTCTCCCCAGGGTTAATCCTTACCACCTCACCGTTACCCAGGGAGACAAGCCATGCAGGCAGGAAATCAGTCCGGTGACTGGTGACTTGAAAAGCCTTCATGTAGCCAGCTGGCTTGGGCAGGATAGGCAGGGGCAGTGAGCACTACACGCTCCGCCACAATGGCCATAACCTTCGGGAAACCGTTGCTAACTGAAGTCATCAGTGGATTTCCAAAGGTCAGTAATGTTGCAGACACAGATGAGAGGTTGTTGTTATCGTCCATCAGTGAAGCCGCTCAGAGAGTCTCAGCCTAGGCGTCTGGCAAGCGGCAATGGCGGTGCCACGGAGAACAATCTCGAGCTCTGGTTCACCCTCCACGCAGCTGAAAGTGGTCCCACCAATGCCAGCTTTGAGTTGACGAAAGTCCCTGGCAGTGCACACAGGGCGGGGGCTGCATCATGCCGTTCTCTGTGTGGTCCCGTCCAAGGCACTCAAAGCAGAATAGATGCCCGGTAGCGGTGGCAGTGATGAGACTGGGACAGGAATGAGCATCCGTGGAGAAGTCCTTGCAATGCAGACGTTTAAGGTGATGTGTTCTTTCTGCGTCTTTCCTTCATTTTGATACAGTCAGTTTTTTTGTGGTCAGGAAACTTCCCACTGGGATTTTAAGTGGGAGCAAGAAGTTAATGGTGAGAGGCATTTAGTGTCAGTCTACAATTTTAAAAAGCCAGGGAATGTAATGTAATCATTAGCATTTACATTTAGAGTGGAAACAAAGGACACCTCAGTCACTTCAGGTGACATTCTCAACCTTTAATAGCTCTGTCACTTTAACAATCAGCATTAATCAGTAGCATCAATCACTGAATATTGCTTTTTGCTTCCATTGTCTGGTACATGTAAATATTACAGTCATGACTAACCATTTTAGATGGTATGCTTCAAACATAACTACGCGTCCAATGATACCTTCGCAATCTTTTGACAAACAGGCAGATTGATTTAGATTTTTTTAGTCTTTTTCAATCACAGTAATCTAAACTCTCTTTGCAAAGAAAACAATTAAGACAAATGAGATTGCAATAGAGACAATTACAGCTAACAATTAACACTAATGATTGTTAACAGAGGGCCTCACAATAGTGCTACCACAGCAGCAGCTGCAGAGGATGGGAGTGCAGAAAATAAAATATCAGAAGAAGACAGCAAGCCACTACAATGTGGAAAGTACAATAACTCCACAGGTGTTTGTCTTATTGTCATTGTTGCAGATATAGACAACTTATGTGGTGAGATAACAAGATACTGTACTGACGCACTATGGCTCTATGATTTCAGTGCTGAATGGCAGTTGGCACATTTGTTGACATTTGGCATTTGTCTAGTTAATTGTGTGAATTTTGGCACAGCACTGCAAGGATAATGCCTTCCTTCCCAGTGTTAAACTTGCCAAAACCATAAATCCCTCCATTAAGTTCTAACTATAGCCATTACCGTCCTAACCTACTATATGTTCTGATCTTTGGATGTAACATGCTGCAGGCAACGCTACATTAAAGCCCACACTGTTGTGTCTGTCATGTTGTGTTGTACCGTGTGTTATGTGCAAGCTACAGTTAAAGCTGTACCTTTGTCTGTATCTATGTTTGTCAATTTATCCAAAACTAGTATTCTCAACAAGTCTTCATACCAACCTTCCACCTAAGGAGCACCCTCGTCTTTCTTACTTTATAGAACATTGTTCCAATTAGCCTTTCAGTATGTTTTTTTTTTGTCTATGTTAGCTGTTAAAGGATAGGTTCATATTTTTTTCACAGCCTGTTTTAAACCACTAATGAGGTTCCCAAATATACATCGAAACAGGTTTTGCTTGTTGTAATCATTCTTCCTGTTCATACTGGCCATTAGAAGATCCCCTCCTTACATACTTCTAATATTAATGATAGGGGACAAAATATATTCCAAACTTTATTTGAAGTCTAAGCAGTCTGGATTCGACAAAACAAGTGGGTATTTTCCAAAGTTTACAGTGCTTTTTGTGCCAAATTCCCTCTTTTTGTTTCCCCGGACAGTGTTTCCTTGCTGAGCTGTGGTGGAGAGATAGCAACACATAGAGGAAATTTTGCACTAAAAGGACTATAAGTTTGGAAGATACTCAATTTGTCTAACTCAGACTGCTAAAGCCTCATATGAGCTTCAGCTAAAGTTTGAAATATATAGTTTAGCACAGTACGAGGGATGTGGATTTTGTCCCCTATCACTTACATTGAAATTACTTTAAGAGGGGATTTCTTTAGGACCAGTATGAAGAGGAGAAATGATTACAGCAAGCAAAACCTGTTTCAATATTCATATGGGCGCCTGGCGTCATGACCTCCACCTGCAACTCCTGAAAGTCTTGACAAGTGCTTTGCACTATGGGCAGTGTATCAGGCACAGCAGCTCAGCAATACAGAACACTGCTGTCATACACCCATGGGGTAACTCAGAGGTTAGGCTCATCACCATCAGCAGGAATGTACCAGAAAGGATTCCTCACACTGTGTAAAGGAGTTTGTTCATTTTCTCGCAATGTGTTCCTGAATGCCCACAGTCTCATTAAGAATATAACTTAATGCAGGTTATATAAACATGCAATAACTGAGGTTTTAGCCACTTGGGGGGCACAGAAACAAGCTGTGAACACAACACTGACATATCATCACCTTTTAAGTTTATATGGCAAACTTATTAGCAAACAGTTGCCTATTAACACATGCAGCAGTTACAGGGCAACATTAGCATTCAGTTGGAGTTGTGTCTCTGACCACCTGATAAATGTCCAAAATTCTTTTTGCTTTCAACTATTCAGTTTACTGTACTACTAAGGCAGGGATAGAAGCTCCTCAAGTTGGGTGTGTGTCTGTGTGTGTGTGTGTTAAATTTGCTCAGTTCAGGTGCAGATCTGCTGCAAGCGGCATGTGCTAGCAGTTTTTTCTGACAAGTTTTTTGTTCGGTTGGTGTTGTTTTGTTTTGATTTTTTCATTTTTGTAAATAGTTTTTTATTCACCACCTCATACCTGAACCAGCTTGCACTGCTTTTGTTTATCTGGTGTCTTCTAAAAAATAAATAAGCATACGCCTGGTGAAGATTACTCCTGCCTCTATGTGTCATTCTTCCACCACGCTGACAATGCTTACGGTGGGTATTTCTACTTTGATGTGAGTTCACACATGGTCAGTCAATCATGTATGAGCTAGTGTTATGAGCTGGCATAAAATATGTGTAAATAGCTCTACTGAATCACTGCATAAATAAGTATTGACTGTGAGCCAAGTTTGGTTGTGTGTGGGTGTGTATCTTTGTCTCTGCATGTGCAATAGCCTGTGTAATGAGCCCCATCATCTCCTCTAAGCAGAATATGTTTAGACATCAACTGACCATTGGTAATGAAAAGAAAATAAGAATGATGCATCCGTAAAGGTTGTTTTTTAACTAATATAACAGCAAGTATTGCACTTTATCCCACTTCTGCTGTTATGATTACTTGGTTTGTGTGTTTATATATATGTGTGTGTGTGCATGTGCGTGTGTGACAAAAAAGAATAAATAATGGAAAATGTTTTTTTCTGAATTGCCATTGTTTCACATAACCATCATCACAGTGTTTGCATTTGTTGCTAATACATAATGGGTGGTGTTATTCAGCCACTTCTTTCCCCAATCATTATCCCAATTACCACTACACTTTATGCCACTGTTACAGTCATTGTAATTATTACATAGTAGGCTAGGATAAGAATTTTATAGTTCCCTTTCTGTCCCATTACCATTAGAGTGTCAAGGCTAATTTCTAATGGCTCGTCCCATCATGAATCTATCCTGCATCTGTCTGCCTGTAGTACTGTAGTCTAATACACTGTTGGCACCAAAGGAAAAGAAATTTTTTATTCCCTACAAAACAGGGGATGGAGTGTTTCGATGGGTATATACACTACATAACACTGGATATGCTGCTGCTTTAATTTTTACAGAACTTGAAGGGACTTGGTGCAGTGTTTAATTGTTCCAACGAGCATTGTGTCATTGTTACAGGGACAGTAAACATTTCACAGTAGCCACATGGTGAAAGCAGGGCACACCCATGGTGTAATTTGCAGTAACCTTTCCTTTTTTTTTCTTTGAAAATGTTTATTGAAAAACTACAAATACAATATATCAAGCAATAAAGTGCAACCAGTGCCAAAGCGCAAATATTCACTTTTCTTCCTTTGCTAATTTTTTAAACAAAGTTCACATTTAAAAAAAAAAAAAAGACACAAATCACAAATACAATGAACACATAAAGTGCTGAGGGAATAAAGTGCAGAGAGTTCAGTGTCTATTCAGGTCAGTCTGGAAACACCTCACTGAGTGCATGTAGGTCCCTCAGATCAAAGATCCAGCAGGAAGGTTTTGATCCCTATCCAAAGTTCTCCTCCTTCTGAGATCAGCAAGCATGTGTTTAATGACCATGGTGCTGTCAATCATAGTCTGTTTGACGACCATGGCACATCTGGTTTTCCACAGTTTGACACACACTATACTGATGATCAGTTGGAACAGTTCTTTTTGTTTGGAAGGCATCTTTTCTTCCAGCAGACCATACATGACAGAGTTATAGTTTAGATTAAATTCCAGTCCAAGGCCCTGCAGTATAGACCAGATCTCCTGAGCTCTGTAACAGTCCATCAGGAGGTTTTGCTGCGTTTCATCTTCATTACAATAAATCATGGGACATTCTTTTGTTGTAGTATATTTAGTTGGATTATTTGATGAATTTCCTGTTTTAATTCTATTCTGTTAATTCTTTGTCCTGTAAACTCTGTGTGTTAAGTTTCCAGAATCCTCTGTTAACTGAGACTCCAGAGAACAAACACGTTTTAAATAAGAGATGATCTGAGAAATCATTTAATTGAAACTTATTTAGCAAAGTTTCAGGAGCAGGACCACACCTCAACCGCGCCCCTCCTGCATTCCTATAAATACCACCTAACCCTCTCCTCCTCTTCCGCTCTCGCATTCTGCGCTTCGAGTGTATGCAGTCTCAGTCTAGCTTCTCACAAACAAGCTCAAGCTACGACGAGATTTTAGCCGTTTTTGTCGACAGACAAACCGTACTTCACGCCTTAAAAAAGTCAAGTCAACTCACCATGCAGATCAACCCGTCTGATTCAGATGAAGATTTGTTCGAAACTGGTTCTCCTCCAGCTATGACACACCAGTCAGACCAAAGTCAACCATCCCGGCGGGGCCACTGCGTTCAGTGGTGCACCTACCGGCCTCGTGGGCACCTCCACTCAAACTCCCCTAAGGTGACTCTCCGACTCCTGGAAGTTCTCAGGCCTCCTCTCCTCTGTCAGCGAGGGCCGAAAACCGTGGCATAGCTGCAAGTGAAGGCAGCTTCAACTCTCTCATTGGCTGCCTCACTACAGTCCGGGTTACTATCCACCACGGTGAACCTACGGCGCGCCCTCTTCTTGATCCGGCTGTCTTTAAATCCACAATCAGAGCCCGACATCTGAGACTGAACCGTTGCCTGCCTCCAATGCTTGCTGTAAGGGAAGGCATTCCCTTCAACCACAGCAACAATAAAGTCTAAAGTCGAACTTATCCAATGTTGGGCCTCAACCATGGGGTCAGACAAAGGCAGGCCTACATGTAAAACCAGAAGCCTGACCATGAGGCTTCCTTTGTCCTTTGTCCCCTGAAACAAAGGGAGCAGCACCAAAATGCTGCTCACAGACTCCACCTCCCATAATGCTCTGACGAGTTCGCACCTAGGTGAGAACTCGGCAGGGAGCTCAAACCCTGGTCTCTGATTGGCAGAGACCCACAAACACCACCGGGAGTCATGGCAACACAGCCGTGACGTCACCGCCCCTTTAAGAAGCGGCTGCGCGAATTCAACATCGCCTTTCCACAGTAACAGCGCTGGAGGAAGCATTGCTTTCTCCGTGAGCCAGCTTGCTAAAGGAGGTAACCCCGTGCACGTGGACTTTTTCCCCCTGGAAGATTCAACCCTCACTGGAGGAGCTGAACTTCTCCCTGTGTTCAACCGAACACATTCACTGGATCCGGGAGAGAGACCGCTGCTGTTGCAACCCAGCGCTCTCACTGCCTGCAGAAGGAAGAAAAGGATTTTCTTCACGAAGACGTGGATTACTTCTCTGTCCTGCTCTTCTTCAATTAAGTCGACTCCGCTGTTTCCCTCACCACGCAGCCGAGGATCAGCTGCCGTCAAAATCCCGCCAACAGATCACCGACGGCCCCGTCCGCATCCGAACCGGATCAGGACGGAAGAAACACACCGTATCGCTTTATGAAGCGAGCACGTAAGAGGCTATGTCTGGACAGAGACAGAATTAAATGTGTGTTTATTAGCGTTTAGCTTCTTAAGCTTAATTGCTATTGTGTTGCTTGATTTAATGGACCGCCGAGTCCCTTTTGCCTGCTTTACTCTGAGTATTTAAAGTTTGCTGCCTGTTTAGTTGTGTTAACCACGCTAGACTGTTTTTGTGTTTTGTCCCACTCGGGACTGCTGCTGTGTTTGTGCCATCGTGGGTGAGAAAGTAAGTTGTTTGTCGGTCAAAATCAGACAACGTGCGTCACAGGCTGCCGTCTGCACGCACGCTCTCTGTGGACAGACAACCGCTGCTCTCCCCTCACGATCGCAGGATTTCGCTGTGAGCCGGCGTTTCTTCTCTTCTCTCTCCTCCTTTTGCTACTAACACCTACACACACGCACATACACATACACACCTCTTTTCTTACACATCTGATGGTCAGATAACGTGGGACACAGCGCCGCTCTGCCCTCGTTATCTACCATCAGACACGTGTTTGATACATTGAATTGGGTGAACGCAGAGACGCCGACCCCCAGGCGGCGCCATCTTGTTACTGTTGTAACCGACACTACAGTTATAGCCACTATTCGGCTATCACGTGACTCTATCTCGCGAGATCACGCCCGCTGTCCTTGAGATCGCGTGACGTCACCTCATAGATCACAGTCGCCATTTTGTTTACACCCACAGAGACACGCCCACACACACACACACACACCCCAATCTACACTCACACACACATGCACGCTCCAGCTTGTATGTGTTTCCATTGTATATAGCTGTATTATTGCTTAGGTAGTATTACATTTTAGGAGTGTCTTATTGATCAAAGCATTTGCTAACTTGTTAACTTTGCTATTGTTTAATAAACACTGTTATATCTTTAAAGAGAAGTCTTTTGTAATTATGGTGCTTATTTATTGTAAAAGGTGGCTGATTGGGAAAGAGGGCCAGAGCTCGAATTCATACCTTCACTGTTCACTTGTGGATGCTGATATCCCTCAGATATTAGCATCCCAGGTGAACCTTGTTAACGAGACTATCTTTATTGTTTGGTTATTGGTCCCGGTTTCCGGGTGGTGCCCCGTATTATTAATTTATATTAATAATTTGATTTTTATTAATTAATAATGATCTGATAATTATTAATTACTGCTAATAACTAACCAGCTTACAGTCACCTCCCAACAAGTGGTGCTCCTGTATGAGGCTCTCTCACTATAAACCCCAACAAACCTCTGAAGTTCACTTGCCCCAGAGCAGGTTAGCCTGAAAACCCAGGGTTAAACCCGAAGTTACCTCACTAAACCCAAATCCTGCTTTGCAGTACAGGCCTCAGGAATTCCAGCTACCATCCCCCTCCGGTGCTCATAAGGAGCAGGGCACAACACAAGCAGATCAAAATGCGGAAACGCTTCACAATTTTGCGTGTCATCCTTTCGCCACCTGAAGACCGTTGTTCTATGTCTCAACAGTCTCAACAGTTGACCAATGGACGTCCATGGCTGTGTTCCCGTGATCAGATCTGATGCAGCCAATCAGATGCTCCATTTGTCTCAACTTTGAGAATCCAACTTTTGGCAACCAATAGGAGAGCCGGATTTGTCTCAACAATCTGGCAGCGGCTTTGGCTTACTGACAGCGCTCATTTTGCAGTCTGACCCAACAGCGACGAGTTCATAAGTAAAATATCAATGAAAATTTATTGGAAGTGCACCATTTATAAGCTGAATGTGAGGCCACGTGAAAAAAATGCACAAGATTTAATTTTCCGTCCCAGCATCATCTCATTCTTCTTGTATTTCAACTTTCTTCTTATTTAGCCTGCTTTGCTAACGGCACTTCTGC
Source organism: Scomberomorus guttatus (assembly GCA_038419695.1). NCBI lineage: Eukaryota > Metazoa > Chordata > Actinopteri > Scombriformes > Scombridae > Scomberomorus > Scomberomorus guttatus. The sequence continues at coordinate 34,246,251 of CM076452.1, forward strand.
CTCTAATGACGGTGCTTTTGTGCACAGTATTATTGGGAAAATTTGGACAATATGATATAACATTAATTATTATGAACGTTATTAATGTTAGTCCAGTAAATTAACTACACTTAGCGGACTGCGAATGGTGTAAGTTGTGAAATAATTGTTGTCAATGTGTTACTGTCGTTCACACTCATATGTTCAATTTGGCAACAGATTTTGTTGACAGTGGGAATTAGTTACTGTTAAATCACTCCTGTTTGGTATTCATGGCATTAAGATATGAGCACAGCAGAACACTGTAATCTAATTGTGTTGCACTCTGTTATATTACAGAGTCTACTTTCAAAACAAAGAATGTAAATACTACATGTCATTTCTTCATCATCATTAGCATTTCATGTTGTATCTTAAAGCATGTACTGGTACTCTGCTGATGTTCATTTTCCCTGTTTCTATTGAACACTCCAAGTTCAATTCAATTCAATTTTATTTATATAGCGACAAATCACAACAAACGTTATCTCAGTACACTTTACACATGAGCAGGTCGAGACCATATTCATTTATTTACAGAGACCCAACAATTCCCCCCATGAGCAAGCACTTGGTCCCCTAATGGGATCCTCCTGCTAAAGGCCGCCCAAGGAGCCCAAGCCCTCGGCCCCCAGCAGGCAGTTGGGGGCTAAACAACATACAGGGCAAAGAAACCTGAGGAGGTGGATGTGGAGGCCTGGGCCCACATCGTCTCCGAGGGTGGCGACACCTCCAACGCCACCCTTGTCCTGAGCCGGTGGAAGGTCCAGTTTGGTCGGTACCAGGGTAAGACCTTCCACTGGCTCCCTAGAGAACGATGTGGGCTACAGTGTAAATCTGGTCGCCTCCCACCAGAAGCAGTGAGAGAGGACAGGGTCTCAGCCCCCGCTGATGGCCAACAAGGTGGAGTCCTTCAGTCTGATATTCATATAATACAATGAAAGGAGTGATGACAGTTTTAACCTCTGTGTAAATTTACAGGATGCCTTTACCTGCTACTCCTCAGCGTACCCTGACTTTGTGAGGCAGTCAGGTTCCACCAGGCATTTGAGGAGGTGAAGTCCCTCCAGCCCGGTCAGGAGGGACAGGCCCTTATTGGCTTCAAGTTTGAGATCCTGCAGAGCCTGTACGAGTCTGAGGACCCTAAAAGAATCCGGTAAGTTATAATAATATTAGAATTGTAATATAGTTCCTGTACTGACAATTGATGATTAGAATCATCTGACAAATTGTCTGCTTTAAATAGATTTGTCAACTACCTCTGGAGGAAGGTGCCAGCTCCCGGCACACAGATGGAGAACGCCATCCGCTACGTCCGGAGCAGAGACAGACAGAGAGCTGCTGCCCGCCTGTCCCCGCCCTGGAGCAAGGACAACAGGAGTTGCCCGGGCCAGCCTTCTTCCCTCCCCCGCCACCTGCTGGCAATGCTGATGTAAGGCTGTCTGTCAAACAGTAAATGTTACCTATCAGGCCTCAGAGGTCACTGCTGCCCTCACCCATAAAGTGATGTCCTCAGATATTGAAGTGCTTTGTATTTTCCTCTTGTTCTCGCTCTAGCTGCTGCCCAAGTCCTGGCGTGCAGCTCTCACTGTCGAGCAGCAGCAGTAGATCGGTCGGGTGCTGTTTACCAGGGACAGCTCCGGGAGGTCTCGGCTCATCAGTGAGCCGAATCTCTGGTGGTAACCCCCCAATCCCGGTCGATCTACAACCAGCCTCCCGCATCCCCCAACCCCTTCTTCGCATGTCGGCTGTTTCTGTGGATGCCACACCGGATCTGGTGTCTGCAGCTGACATGCTCCCAGCCTTTATGCACAGTGTCCATGACTAAGGCTGGGCTGTACAGGACCATCCGGAGAATCCTGGACATCGACAGCTGGTACCTCATGGCCACTGAGTACCTGGAGTGCCGTCGATGCAAAAAGAAGGTCAGAGGGTGGTCACAGGGCATCATAAGGCAGCTGCCCCCCGACCTACAGCTGTGTGTGTGTGTGTGTGTGTGTGGATACTCACATTAACATTTGAAATCTCTCTGTGTCTGTCTGTCTCTGTCTGTCTTTCCTGCCCAGGTGACGAAGAAGCTCGTAGGTACCGCTTCAGAGACGGTCGCCTGGGTTACCAATGTCGGTAACGAGTATAGGCAGGTCCTTGTGAGCGTCCTTACCTGCTCCGAGGGCTCCGAGGGCCTGTCCAGGATGGCGGCCGGATTAATGAGGTGGTACCAACTTGCCGGGGTACCCCCCCCCAGAGGTCATCTACGTGGACTGTGACTGCTGCAATAGAGACGGCGTGTCGAAGACAGCCGCCTTGTTTCAGGTGTGAAACTGAGACTCTGACTCTGTAAATTCTAATGCTGATAATAGCAGTTGAAATATAATATGAATTATCTTACGTTACACACACTAAGTACCATAAACCAAAGCCATGATATGTTTACGGTCAAGACTATAAAAAATGTATTTACAATATTGAAAAAAAAAAAAGTACAATCTAATAATCAAACATGAAAAATAAACCAGATGATATTTCTTTATCACAGCTCATGGGACAGCTCATGGTTCGCCTGGATGTCTGGCACCTGATGCACTGCTTTGCAGCGGGCGTCACAACAGAGAGCCACGAGCTGTACCCTGCCTTCGTGAGGCAGCTGTCTCACTGCATCTTCGAGGTTGACCCCGGAGATGCCCACCGTCTCACTGAGGCTAAGCGGTCCCAGCTGGAGGGGGAGTACGGGATGGTCGGCCTGACTGACACCGAGGATCTCCAGGGAGGAGTGGCGGCTCCACCGTCATCGCCGGACACGTGGGGCCGATGAGTCGGCACTCCATGACCAGGACCTTCTGGACACCTTTGGCAGTATGGCAGGACTCGACAACCTGGGCATCCCGTTGCTGGACGCTCTCCGCATCCAGGACATATGGAGTATGCAGAGGCGCCACCTCAGCTGCATTCACGACCTACCGGGCGTGCAGCTGTACACCGGCAGGCTGACAAATGGCGGAGTCATCCTGCCGGTTTATCGCTGCGCGAGGGGCTCCACGTCTTTGGAGTCCTTCCACCTCCACCTCAACCGGTTCATCCCAGGTATTTGAATGTGTCTCGCCGTTTGTGTTAAAATATATTCTTTATTCACATCTCATGCAAACAAAATTCATTTTTGATCTCAAACCTGCTTCCTCAGGAACTCGAGCTAGTGCAAAGTACTTCCAAGAGTTCCTGGTTGATGGACTGGTGAGGTGGAATGAGGACCGCGCAGCAGCAGCTGCACCACCGGTTGCAGCTGAGGGACAGATGCAGCCTCTGCACTCCTACCGTGGCCACCTCGAGCACATCCTTAACCAGAAGAGCCAAAGGGTGCTTGGCCTTCAGATGGTTAAGGACTTCACCAAGCCTGCTGAGTACACAGGTATGTGATCTTTATGTGATCTGTCTTCACTTTACATCATAACTATGTGAGAAAGGAGCATTTACCAAATCCTTTGCTTTCTGTTTTTGCTATGTGACAGGGGAGCTCATTGGGGTGGAGTACCTGTACCAGCAGATAGGCAGAGTGCTTGAGGATGTCAGCTTGGACACTCCGGACGAGGCTGCTGCCATCGAGGTGCTGGAGGAGGTGGATGAGGGTATTGAAGAGGACATGGAGGACCCCACCGTCTTTGAGCCTGACACCCCCTCCACCAGCACAGCGACTGCAGCCCGGTCAGGTGATCCAGCTGACGCACCCAGGTCTGAGCCATCCGGTCCGGCCGCCGCTGACCAAGATGCCCCTCCCGAGGCCCCTGAGGTTCAGGCTCCTGCTCTCCAGCAGTCCTCCTCAGACTCTGAGGTAAGTTCACTTACTACAACAACTACTAATACTAACAATACTAATAATACTACTACTAATAATAACAACAACAGTGAAGATATTATAATGCTTACTGGCTGTTTGCTCACAGCAGTACTTCCTCTTCTCTTCCTTCTGTCTTGTGTTTCTTCTGAGCAGGAGATTCAGGGTCCTGATGGCCAGCCAGGGTATCAGCATGTCCTGAAGCTGGCCAAGGCCCTGCTGGAAGCACAGAGCCTTCAGGTGCTTTCTGACAAGAGGGTAGACAAACTCATCGCACTCTGGCAACGCCTGCCAGAGAGAGACAAACAGCAAATTGTCTACCCTCCCAGACACTGGGAGAGGCAGCCAAGGGGGCGGTTCAAGGCAGCGAAGGGGAAGGACACTTCCTGTCCTGGGAAGGAGAGTCTCCAACGATAAGACTCATTTAAAATTTTACTATTTCCTCTAGTACATATCTGCTGTTTATTAACTCACACTCACACTCACACTCTCCGTTCAGCTGTCTTGTCGGACTGAACTCGGGCCCTGTAAGCTGGCCGAGCGCCAGTTGTCTGGTGGAGGCCATTTGCAGCCAGCTCTGCCGTTGCCACCTCACGGCCACGTGGATCGGGGGGACCACCAGGACTTGGTGGTCCCTCATCCCCACCAACTACGTGCTGTGCTGCCTCCACCTCTGCTCTGATCTGCATTATCAATAACGTATAATAATATATCATAAATAATAAATGAATAAAGCTTCCAAAGTGCAGTTTGCAGTTTGTCTTTTATTTTTACAGAAATCTGTAAACAGCCACTGTACACTACCTGCTCAACACCAAACAGCTAACAGGCACAGTTAGCTTTAGACTAGCTGGTGAACATAGTGGCGCATTTAGTAGCTAAAGAGCCAGATATTTCCCTCAGGAGTTGGTAGAGAGCAAAAACAGAAGTAAAAGAGAGTGAATATTGGACTTACATTGACAAGGTGGATATAAACACGACTCCTAACTATAAAAAAGGGGTTTTCTTAAAAAAAAAAAAAAACATACAAAATAATAAAAAATAAATTAATTAATTAATTAATAAACAAAGTTTTAAAAAAAAGAAAAGTGTCCCTCATTTCTCCCTCTGGTTGCCTGCCTGTCTCCTGCTCATTTCCTCCTTCCACTCCTCCACAGTCTTTCCGCTGGCCACTGCACAGTACGCCACACCAGCAAAGCGAGTGTGGCCAGGGTCCATCCTCTTCGGCTGGCCACATTTGCTGCAGATGTACTGCTGCATGGGCCAGCAGTTTTTGCTCCCAGGCAGCGGCCTCTGCCCAGCAGCAGCAGCCTCTGCTACCTTCCTCTTCCTGTAGGCCGTTGACCTGGGCACCTGCTGCGGTACAGGAAGAGGAGGAGGCTGAGTATCAGGGGCAGGAGCGATGATGCTACCCGGGAGCGGTGCAGGAGCGATAGGAGGATGAGTAGGTGGAGGGGGAGGAGGAGGAGGCAGACCCCTACTTGAAGTCCTGGCTGCTCCTCAGGGATGTCAAAGTCAAACCTGTATAAAGGACAGCCCTTTTGCTGGAGGGAGAGGCTGGGCGGCAACTGCTGGAGCAGGGACGATGCCAGCTCCCTGCAGCAGCACATCCCCCCCCTCTTTCTGGCGCCGAGAGAACCTGGAAGACAGACACAGGCTGTTTTTAGACTCTTCAGCTTTCATCGCAAGATAAATCACAGTACAGCTCACAACACTTCAACACAGCTTTATGTTAAACTCTTACCACTGTGACAGAGTCCTCTGCTTTAGCTCAAAGAGCTGTATATCACTCTGAGTCCTCAACCGTGGGCTGGCCAGCGCTGCCTCTCCTCCACGTAGTCGGCAGGGATGAGGGACCACCAAGTCCTGGTGGTCCCCCCGATCCGCGTGGCCGCAAGGTGGCGACAGCAGAGCTGGCTGCAAATGGCCTCCACCAGACGACTGGCGCTCGGCCAGCTTGCAGGGCCCGAGTTCAGTCCGACAAGACAGCTGAACGGAGAGTGTAAGTGTGAGTGTGAGTTAATACACAGCAGATATGTACTAGAGGAAATAGTAAAATTTTAAATGAGGCTTATCGTTGGAGACTCTCCTTCCCAGGACAGGAAGTGTCCTTCCCCTTCGCTGCCTTGAACCGCCCCCTTGGCTGCCTCTCCTGGTGTCGGGGAGGGTAGACAACTCGCTGTTTGTCTCTCTCTGGCAGGTGTTGCCAGAGTGCGATGAGTTTGTCTACCCTCTTGTCAGAAAGCACCTGAAGGCTCTGTGCTTCCAGCAGGGCCTTGGCCAGCTTCAGGACATGCTGATACCCTGGCTGGCCATCAGGACCCTGAATCTCCTGCTCAGAAGAAACACAAGACAGAAGGAAGAGAAGAGGAAGTACTGCTGTGAGCAAACAGCCAGTAAGCATTATAATATCTTCACTGTTGTTGTTGTTATTATTATTAGTAGTAGTTGTTGTAGTAAGTGAACTTACCTCAGAGTCTGAGGAGGACTGCAGGAGCCTGAACCTCAGGGGCCTCGAGGGGGCATCTTGGTCAGCGGCAGCCGGACCGGATGGCTCAGACCTGGGTGCGTCAGCTGGATCACCTGACCGGCTGCTGTCGCTGTGCTGGTGGAGGGGGTGTCAGGCTCAAAGACGGTGGGGTCCTCCATGTCCTCTTCAATACCCTCATCGACCTCCTCCAGCACCTCGATGGCAGCAGCCTTGTCCGGAGTGTCAGGGTCCAAGCTGACATCCTCAAGCACTCTGCCTGTCTGCTGGTACAGGTACTCCACCCCAATGAGCTCCCCTGTCACATAGCAAAAAAAGAAAGCAAAGGATTTGGTAAATGCTCACACAATGATCACATAAAGTTTTCAGATCACATACCTGTGTACTCAGCAGGCTTGGTGAAGTCCTTAACCATCTGAAGGCCAAGCACCCTTTGGCTCTTCTGGTTAAGGATGTGCTTGAGGTGGCCACTGTAGGAGTGCAGAAGCTCCATCTGTCCCTCAGCTGCAACCGGCGGTGCAGCTGCTGCTGCGCGGTCCTCATTCCACCTCACCAGTCCATCAACCAGGAACTCTTGGAAGTACTTTGCACTAGCTTAAGTTCCTGAGGAAGCAGGTTTGAGATCAAAAATAAATTTTGTTTGCATGAGATGTGAATAAAGAATATATTTTAACATAAACAGCCAGACACATGCAAATACCTGGGATGAACCGGTTGAGGTGGAGGTGGAAGGATTCCAAAGACGTGGAGACGTGTCCTCGGCAGGCTGACAAACAGCAGAGTCATCCTGCCGGTGTACAGCTGCACGCCCGGTGGGTTGTGAATGCAGCTGAGGTGGCGCCTCTGCATACTCCATATGTCCTGGATGCGGAGAGCATCCAGCAACGGGATACCCAGGTTGTCGAGTCCTGCCACACCGCCGAAGGTGTCCAGTAGGTCCTGTATGAGGAGTGCTGACTCCTCGGCCCCACACGTCTGGCGACGATGGTGGAGCCGCCACTCCTCCCTGGAGATCCTCCAGATCACCTCGGCGTCAGTCAGGCCGACCATCCTGTACTCCCCCTCCAGCTGGGACCGCTTAGCCTCAGTGAGACGGCGGGCATCTCCGGGGTCAACCTCGAAGATGCAGTGAGACAGCTGCCTCACGAAGGCAGGGTACAGCTCGTGGCTCTCTGTTGTGACGCCCGCTGCAAAGCAGCGCATCAGGTGCCAGACATCCAGGCGAACCATGAGCTGTCCCATGAGCTGTGATAAAGAAATATCATCTGGTTTATTTTTCATGTTTAATTATTAGATTGTAAATTTTTTTTTTCAATATTGTAAATACATTTTTTATAATCTTGACCGTAAACATATCATGGCTTTGGTTTATGGTACTTAGTGTGTGTAACGTAAAATAATTCATATTATATTTCAACTGCTATTATCAGCATTAGAATTTACAGTCTCAGTTTCACACCTGAAACAAGGCGGCTGTCTTCGACACGCCGTCTCCATTGCAGCAGTCCATCCTGGACAGGCCCTCGGAGCCCTCGGAGCAGGTAAGGACGCTCACAAGGACCTGCCCATACTCGACATTGGTAACCCAGGCGACCGTCTCCGAAGCGGTACCTACGAGCTTCTTCGTCACCTGGGCAGGAAAGACAGACAGAGACAGACAGACACAGAGAGATTTCAAATGTTAATGTGAGTATCCACACACACACACACACACACACACAGCTGTAGGTCGGGGGGCAGCTGCCTTATGATGCCCTGTGACCACCCTCTGACCTTCTTTTTGCATCGACGGCACTCCAGGTACTCAGTGGCCATGAGGTACCAGCTGTTGATGTCCAGGATCCTCCTGTCCTCTCTCGCTCCTTCTGGTGGGAGGCGACCAGATTTACACTGTAGTCCACATCGTTCTCTAGGGAGCCAGTGGAAGGTCTTACCCTGGTACCGACCAAACTGGACTTTCCACCGGCTCAGGACAAGGGTGGCGTTGGAGGTGTCGCCACCCTCAGAGACGATGTGGGCCCAGGCCTCCACATCCACCTCCTCAGGCTTCTTTGCCCTGTATGTTGTTTAGCTACCAACTGCCTGCTGGGGGCCGAGGGCTTGGGCCCCTTGGGCGGCCTTTAGCAGGAGGATCCCATTAGGGGACCAAGTGCTTGCTCATGGGGGGAATTGTTGGGTCTCTGTAAATAAATGAATATGGTCTCGACCTGCTCATGTGTAAAGTGCCCTGAGATAACGTTTGTTGTGATTTGTCGCTATATAAATAAAATTGAATTGAATTGAATTGAATTGAATTGAATTGAACTTGGGGTGTTCCATCGAAACAGGGAAAATGAACATCAGCAGAGTACCAGTACATGCTTTAAGATACAACATGAAATGCTAATGATGATGAAGAAATGACATGTAGTATTTACATTCTTTGTTTTGAAAGTAGACTCTGTAATATAACAGAGCGCAACACAATTAGATTACAGTGTTCTGCTGTGCTCATATCTTAATGCCATGAATACCAAACAGGAGTGATTTAACAGTAACTAATTCCCACTGTCAACAAAATCTGTTGCCAAATTGAACATATGAGTGTGAACGAAAGTAACACATTGACAACAATTATTTCACAACTTACACCATTCGCAGTCCGCTAAGTGTAGTTAATTTACTGGACTAACATTAATAACGTTCATAATAATTAATGTTATATCATATTGTCCAAATTTTCCCAATAATACTGTGCACAAAAGCACCGTCATTAGAGGCAGAAGTGCCGTTAGCAAAGCAGGCTAAATAAGAAGAAAGTTGAAATACAAGAAGAATGAGATGATGCTGGGACGGAAAATTAAATCTTGTGCATTTTTTTCACGTGGCCTCACATTCAGCTTATAAATGGTGCACTTCCAATAAATTTTCATTGATATTTTACTTATGAACTCGTCGCTGTTGGGTCAGACTGCAAAATGAGCGCTGTCAGTAAGCCAAAGCCGCTGCCACACAAAAGTTGGATTCTCAAAGTTGAGACAAATGGAGCATCTGATTGGCTGCATCGGATCGGATCACAGCCATGGACGTCCATTGGTCAACTGTTGAGACTGGGTGGCGAAAGGATGACAAACAAAATTGTGAAGCGTTTCCGCATTTTGATCTGCTTGTGTTGTGCCCTGCTCCTTATGAGCACTGGAGGGGGATGGTAGCTGGAATTCCTGAGGCCTGTACTGCAAAGCAGGATTTGGGTTTATTGAGGTAACTTCGGGTTTAACCCTGGGTTTTCAGGCTTACGGCGGTGGTCCTGTTTCTTACCATGGTAACTTATGCTGAACAGCTAACCTGCTCTGGGGCAAGTGAACTTCAGAGGTTTGTTGGGGTTTATAGTGAGAGAGTCTCATACAGGAGCACCACTTGTTGGGAGGTGACTGTAAGTTGGTTGGTTATTAGCAGTAATTAATAATTATCAGATAATTAATAATTAATAAAAATTTAATTATTAATATAAATTAATAATACAGGGCACCACCCAGAAACCGGGACCAATAACCAAACAATAAAGATAGTCTCGTTAACAAGGTTCACCTGGGATGCTAATATCTGAGGGATATCAGCATCCACAAATGAACAGTGAAGGTATGAATTCGAGCTCTGGCCCTCTTTCCCAATCAGCCACCTTCTACAATAAATAAGCACAATAATTACAAAAGACTTCTCTTTAAAGATATAACAGTGTTTATTAAACAATAGCAAAGTTAAAGAGTTAGCAAATGCTTTGATTAATAAGACACTCCTAAAATCTAATACTACCTAAGCAATAATACAGCTATATACAATTGAAACACATACAAGCTGGAGCGTGCATGTGTGTGTGAGTGTAGATGGGTGTGTGTGTGTGTGTGTGTCTCTGTGGGTGCAAACAAAATGGCGACTGTGATTTGTGAGATGATGTCACGCGATCTCAAGGACAGCGGGCGTGATCTCGCGAGATGGAGTCACATGATAGCCGAATAGTGGCTATAACTGTAGTGTCGGTTACAACAATAACAAGATGGCGCTGCCTGGGGGTCGGCGTCTCTGTGTTCACCCAATTCAATGTATCAAACACGTGTCTGATGGTAGATAACGAGGGCAGAGCGGCGCTGTGTCCCACGTTATCTGACCATCAGATGTGTAAGAAAAGAGGTGTGTATGTGTATGTGCGTGTGGGTAGGTTTTAGTAGCAAGAGAAGAGGAAAAGAAGCGCCGGCTCACGGCGAAATCCTGCGATCGTGAGGGGAGAGCAGCGGTTGTCTGTCCACAGAGAGCGTGCATGCAGATGGCAGCCTGTGACGCACGTTGTCTGATTTTTGATCGACAAACAACTTACTTTCTCACTCACGATGGCACAAACACAGCAGCAGTCCCGAGTGGGACAAAACACAAAAACAGTCTAGCGTGGTTAACACAACTAAACAGCAAACTTTAGTCCACGTGCACGGGGTTACCTCCTTTAGTAAGCTGGCTCATGGAGAAAGTAATGCTTCCTCCAGCGCTGTTACTGTGGAAAGGCGATGTTGAATTCGCGCAGCCGCTTCTTAAAGGGGCGGTGACGTCACGGCTGTGTTGCCATGACTCCCGGTGGTGTTTGTGGGTCTCTGCCAATCAGAGACCAGGGTTTGAGCTCCCTGCCGAGTTCTCACCTAGGTGCGAACTCGTCAGAGCATTATGGGAGGTGGAGTCTGTGAGCAGCATTTTGGTGCTGCTCCCTTTGTTTCAGGGGACAAAGGACAAAGGAAGCCTCATGGTCAGGCTTCAGGTTTTACATGTAGGCCTGCCTTTGTCTGACCCCATGGTTGAGGCCCAACAGGTTCGGATCACAACCTGTCAACCAAGCCAAGAGAGGCTTACTGTGAAGGTGGTGACTGGGACGACTGGGGTCTTCAGCTGCTGGTGAGGAGTGGGTTGTACTTACTCTGGTTTCTTTTCATAACGTACAAGTCTTTCGCCTTTTACTAAAGACTTCCGTGGCGAGGAACACCAACGAGTTAAATCTATTTTTGGCAGGCTTTGCAGTATGGCAGAGCCTTGTGTGTTTATGAAAAGTAAAACAGCTGTCCTTCGTAAGACATGCGCCAAGGAGCATCTGGGTGGAGCTGTTAAGCAGCAGTCATTCTTATGGCCGTTCGCAATGACCGCACCGTGACGAGTGAGAACTGTGCAGGAGGTGGCTTGGGACAGCAAACAGCAAGGAGTTGTTGCTTCTCTGCTTTCTGGTTAAGACTGCAGTTGCTTGTTGTGTGTTGGTGAAAAATGATTGCCTGTTGCGGCTTTTTTTTTTTAAGCCAGTGTTTGGGAGGGTACTGACTTCTTTCCTCGTGTAAAGTGTTATAACTTGTTTGTAGTTATAAATCTTGCACAAAAGGAATATATTGGCACAGAGAACTTTTTACTTGTACTCTGTGGGATTTAACATCTGGACCAGGCCAAATGCTGAAAGTAAGTACCTTTTTAGGTTTTTTAATTCATTGGTTTTAGGACATCTTACCTATTTATTTTGTCTTGTAGTGTATTTATTGGTAATTGATTGATTTTAGTTGCTTTTAACCCTTTTAGCTTGTGCTCCCTTCGTTTTCCCTCCCAAGAAAAGGATGGAAAGCTCCTGGCACCCTAAAGGAGCACCCAATGGAGTTCTTCCTTCACTCCCACAGGTGAAAGATGAAGGGGTTGTGCTCCATTCCCCGGTTGGACTCTGCGGGTTGGCCTTGGACACAATGTTGCATTTAACTTTGGGTCTCCAGGGATTGATTGCAGAGCTACAGTTAAGAAGGAGACCTCATTTGGTGAACTGGAGGGGAAGACTCTGGGCTCCTCCACAGATGAACTGTCTGAGGAAAACCCAACTCTTCCCCTCTTCTCTGAGAATATAGGAGACTCAGAGGACAATTCTGATGCAGGCCTCTTTGTTTGCTGGGCCAGGGGGAGGGGAGCATCCTCACTATCTTCTTGTGATTGGACTTCTTCACATTCAGAACTAGCTCCGCCCTCTGCCTGCACCACCCCATCTTCCACAGAACTCTCCATTGGTGGGGCTGTTGCAGGCCCCTCCCCCACTCCCTCCTCACCTGATCCCTTTCCTCCAATCACAGGATTTGGAGGGAGATTTGAATTTTCCTGCCCAGCTGCTTCACATAACTCTAATCAGCTCATCTTGTCCACCATCTCTTCCTTAATGTCTTCCTACTTAAATACAGTTAACCCCCCCCCCACCACCACCACCACTAATGGGGCCCTACTTAGCATGTGGAACTGCAAGTCTTTTAAAAAGTCATACCTGTCATTCTTTCTCTAAAAAGTCATACCTGCCAGACAGAAGATCACAGACAGCCTGGTACTGATCCGTGACACCATCTGTTATGCGAGAGACGGAAACAGCCGGCTAGTAGTCCTAAATCTAGATATTGAGAATGCCTTTGACCGGGTCTCGTACCGGTACCTTTTCCAGGTATTGCAAAAAATGGGGTTCCTGTTAAGGTTTACAACTTGGGTGGGATTGCTGCACCGGGGCATTACCAGCAAACTTGTTGTTACGGGCATCTGACAAAGGCGGTCGGCATTAACTGCGTGTCCGTCAGGGTTGTCCGTTATCTGCCCTCCTCTGTTACCTGTATAGAACCACTGGCAATCCATAAATATTCAAGAGGTTAAAATCATAAATATTCAAGAGGTTAAAATCCTGTCCCATAAAAGTCAAATGTGCTAAAAGTGCCCGACCATCTCTCTTCACCAGAACTTGAGGGTTTTTGATTAAAATGGCCACTCCATCATTTTTGTTTTGATGTGATCCGCTCCATATTGATGTTTGTGGCCACATCTCCTCCCAATGTCTGTAGTGCTTTAAAAACGGTAGGCCACATTCCTGTATTAAAAACACATCTGACTTAAAAGAGTTAAGAAAGGATAAAACACTTTGGGCTCTGACTCTCAACTTCACACTTCTCACATTGATGGTTGAGAAGGTGAGTGCCATGAGTATGGTTAAAAACAACAAGTACGACATTTTAAAAGACTAAAAGGACATTAAAATATCTTAAAAAAAAAAAAAAAAAAGCTGTTGGGCACTTTCTTGTGAATGGAGTTCTTCCTTCACTCCCACAGGTGAAAGGTGAAGGGGTTGAGCTCCATTCCCCGGTCGGACTCTGGGGGTCGGCCTTGGACACAATGTTGCGTTTAACTTTGAGTCTCGAGGGGTTGATTGCAGAGCTACAGTTAAGAAGGAGACCTCATTTGGTGAACTGGAGGGGAAGACTCTGGGCTCCTCCACAGATGAACTGTCTGAGGAAAACCCAACTCTTCCCCTCTTCTCTGAGAATATAGGAGACTCAGAGGACAATTCTGAAGCAGGCCTCTTTGTTTGCTGGGCCGGAGGGAGGGGGGCATCCTAACTATCTTCTTGTGACTGGACTTCTTCACATTCAGAACTAGCTCCGCCCTCTGCCTGCACCACCCCCTCCTCCACAGAGCATTGGTGGGGCTGTTGCAGGCCCCTCCCCCACTCCCTCCTCACCTGATCCCTGTCCTCCAATCACAGGATTTGGAGGGAGATTTGAATCTTCCTGCCCAGCCTCTTCACAAAGCTCCCTAACCGGCTCATTTTCAATTTGCTTTACAGCCTTTAGCTTGTTGGCAAATGACTTTGGGCAATCTCTGAAGAGGTGGTTTGATTCTCCACAAAGATTGCAACATCTGCCATTGGTGCGCTCCTCAAAGGTGTGCCCAATTTCTCTGCATTTGCCACAAACAATCTGCTGGCATGCTTCTGCCAGGTGCCCATGCTCACCACACTTGCGGCAGAGCTTGGGCTGACCCTGGTAGTGTATGTAGCCCCTGTTCTCTCCCAGAACTATCATGGATGGCAGATGTTTCAGGCCTTGGAAGCCTTGGGGGTCCTGCCACTGTTGGATAGGGACCCTCCAAGCACAGTTCCAGATGCCATCCTCATCTCTCACTTTGATAGCCTGGCCTTTAACAGTGCAAAATCTCCCCAGCCACAAACAAATGTCATCTGCATTCACTGTCTCATTGAACATTCTCACAGTAACTGTTTTCAGAGCGTTATCAGTCAGCTTCTCAACACTGAACACAGAAAACTGTGGTTTCACATTTTCAAAACGTGTCCAAAATTCTCTCAACAAACCAGCAGATCGAAAACTCACGTTAAAACCTTTGTTAAAAGGCAGTGTCAAGATGCTATTGAGGTCATCCGGTTTAAAGTTCAGCACTTTCTGGATCAACTTCCTGGAGAAGTCCAGTCTCAACATCACCAGGAGCTTTCCATCTTTTTCTTGGAAGATAAAACGGACACTGTGGTGCCTCTGCATGCCGACACGGGTGGCCGACATGGTGGAGGCACCACAAGCTAAAAGGGTCAAAAGCAACTAAACTCTTAAATTACCAATAAATACACTAAAAAGCAAAATAAATAACCAATAAATAGGTAAAATGTCCTAAAACAAATAAATTAAAGAAATAAAAGGTACTTACCTTTTTAGCGTTTGGCCTGGTCAAGATGTTGAATCCAACAGAGAGCAGGTAGAAAGTCCTCTGGGCCAATGAATTCCTTTTGTGCAAGATTTATAACTACAACAGAGTTATAATACTTTACACAAGGAATGAAGTCAATATCCTCCCAAGCACCAGAAAAAATCAATGCCACAGCAGGCAATAATTTTCAACAACAAACAGGAGGCGACCGCAGTCTTAGCCAAAAGGCCGAGAAGTGATGACCCTTTGCTGTTGGCTGCCCCGAGCTGCCTCCTGCACATGTTCATTTTCCCCATTTAGATGGAACACCCCAAGTTCAGGAGGGCCCCTAATGGGACCCTCCTGCTAATGGCATCCCCTGGAGCCCAAGCCCTCGGCCCCCAGTAGGCAGATGGGGGCCAAACGGCATACAGGGCGAAGAAGCCTGAGGAGGTGGATGTGGAGGCCTGCACCCACGTCACCTCCGAGGGTGGCGACACCTCCAACGCCACCCTCGTCCTGAGCCGGTGGAAGGTCCAGTTCGGTCGGTACCAGGGTAAGACCTTCCACTGGCTCCTGGAGAACGACGTGGGCTACAGTGTAAATCTGGTCGCCTCCCACCAGAAGGAGCGAGAGAGGGTCTCAGTCCCTGCTGATGGCCAACAAGGTGGAGTCCTTCAGTTTGATATTCATATAATACAATGAAAGGAGTGATGACAGTTTTAAAGTATGGCCAGTGCATCAAAGTATGTGTTTTATTTGAAAGCTGTCAGAGTTTAGTTGTAACTGGATGGATGACCTTTCTGAAGATTTATTTGTATTATTCATTCTTTATTTATTAATCATTATTCATATTTGTATTTATTCAGTATTTGTCATGTTGTCACATTATACATTTGATCTCATTATAGGCCTCTTGGTTCGGCGCTTGCAGCCTTTGTCTCCGGACGGCGATCCCTGTCTGCGTTGGAAATGCAGGCCAAGGTGAAGAAGCTGGTGGCCCCTAAGCCTGCATTTCCAGGTAAGCTCAAGTCCAGTCTCGATTACATTTACAGTTAAACTTTATTATTTTTCTTGTGTTTACTGTATATATGCTTTCTTTATTCCCTCTGAATGTGTGATTGCAGCCTCCTTAAGACTAGCTCCTCCCTCAACATCATCTGAGGAGCCTTCTGATGAAGAGCTGGTCAAGGCGGTAGTTGACACAGAGGAGTGTAAGTATTAAAAGTAATGAATTATTGTATTAATATTATAAAGTATATTATTAAGTAGTATTACGTGTTATTCATGTGTCATATTGTTAATAACGGTTAACATTTTTGTTAACTGTTAAAATCTCTTTTTTGTTTTGCTTTATAAATGTAAGAGCCGACAAGGTATGTTTGTGTTTTAATGAAAAGATAGCTGGTTTTTGCTTTGTACAAGTCACTCTAACAGACAGGTCTGCCAATTACCTGTCCAAATATTAGTAATGGGTTCATCCTTTCCCTAGTTACCTGCATAACCCCTGTAGCTGCTGCCTGCGTCACTCCCTCCAATCTAGTCTAATCAGTTGTCATCTTTATGTCTCATCCTCACTTTCTCTCTTTAAAACCACCTTCTGCACTCCCGCAGTGTCTATGCATCTTGGCTGCGCTTGTGCCTGTCATTCAATATTAACACATAGATCACATTTTTTCATGTTACTGAAACATTGTATTTCTCTTTAAGTCTCACATGTACAGGCCCCTCTCTTGCTCCCACTGCATCCACCTCCTGCCACCACCTCAGCAGCACCACAGAAGGGGGCTGGTGTCTCTGCAGTGCTAGACGAGCCCACGGACGAGGAGCTGCTGGAGGCGTCCCCGGAGCTCGCCCGCCCCATTCAGCCTCCAGCAGCCCTCGTCTTGGTCCAGCCTGCAGTCACTGGCTCCCTCCTCACCAATGCCACCACCACCTGCAGCTGCCGCCCTGCCACCGCCTGCCCCCGCCCTGGAGCAAGGACAACAGGAGTTGCCCGGGCCAGCCTTCTTCCCTCCCCCACCACCTGCTGGCAATGCTGAGGTAAGGTTGTCTGTCAAACAGTAAATGTTACCTATCAGGCCTCAGAGGTCACTGCTGCCCTCACCCATAAAGTGATGTCCTCAGATATTGAAGTGCTTTGTATTTTCCTCTTGTTCTCTCTCCAGCTGCTGCCCAAGTCCTGGCGGGCAGCTCACACTGTCGAGCAGCAGCAGTGGATCGGTCGGGTGTTGTTTACCAGGGACAGCTCCGAGAGGTCTCGGCTCATCAGTGAGCCGAATCTCTGGATGCCCCCCCCCCCCCCCCCCAATCCCGGCCGATGTACAACCAGCCTTCCGCATCCCCCGACCCCTTCTTCACATGTCGGCTGAATCTGTGGATGCCGCACCGGATCTGGCGTCTGCAGCTGACATGCCCCCAGCCTTTATGCACAGGGTCTATGACAAAGGCTGGGCTGTACAGGACCATCCGGAGGGTCCTGGACATCGACGGCTGGTATCTCATGGCAAGTGAGTGGCACCTGGAGTGGTCACAGGGCATCATAAGCCAGATGTCCCCCACCTATATGTGTGTGTGTGTGTGTGTGTGTGTGTGTGTGTGTGTATGTATGTTTGTTTTGAACATACTGTTTGACCAATCTGTATATAATTTTTGTGTTGTGTTTGTGCAGGCTGTCCTGACCTGAGGATGATTGCACAGCTGAAGTCTCGCACTCTGGGCAACAGTGCCAATCAGCTGTACAACACCCTGCGGAAGCAGCATTCAGACTCCTGGATGCGGAGAGCGATCCAGTACCTCGGCGTGTGTGAGCAGTTCCTAGACTTTGGTACTGTGAGGGGGCAGTTTCCACCACCGACCCACATGCCCCCTCTGCCGTCACCCATCTGGCTGCTGATGGTCTTTGGGTACGACGTCTTGACGGGGCTGGATGAGTACAAGGCCAGGATCACTTCCACCTTCGGATCCATCTTGAAGATGGATTCGACCAAGAAGGCGAGTACAGCTGTTTTCACACCGTGTGTGTGTGTGTGTGTGTGTGTGTTATTTTTATAATGTATTATTTACATTAACATTTTAACTCTCCCTGTCTCTGTCTGTCTCTCTCTCCCTCCCAGGTGACAAAGAAGCTCGCAGGTACCGCTTTGGACACGGTCACTTGGGTTACCAACGTTGGTAACGAGTACCGGCAGGTCCTCATGAGTGTCCTCACCTGCTCCGAGAGCTCTCAGGGGCCTGTCCAGGATGGTGGCCGGATTAATTAGGCGGTACCAACTTGCCGGGGTACCCCCCCCAGAGGTCATCTACGTGGACCGTGACTGCTGCAATAGAGATGGCGTGTCGAAAACAGCCGCCTTGTGTCATGTGTGAAACTTAGACTGTACATTCTAATGCTGAAATTTGAAATAGAATATGAATTATCTCACGTTACACACACACACACGCATACACACACACACACACTAAGTACTCTAAACCAAAGCCGGTCAAGATTACTACAAGATCATAAAAAATGTATTTACAATATTGGAAAAAAAAATCTAATAATCAAACATGAAAAATAAACCAGATGATATTTCTTTATCACAGGAGCTCATGGTTGGCTTTGCAGCGGGCGTCACAACAGAGAGCCACGAGCTGTACCCTGCTTTCATGAGGCAGCCGTCTCACTGCATCTTCGAGGTTGACCCCGGAGATGCCCGCCATCTCACTGAGGCTAAGCGGTCCCAGCTGGAGGGGGAGTATGGGATGGTCGGCCTGACTGACACCGAGGTGATCCGGAGGAGCGGCGGCTCCACCGTCGTCGCCGGACGCGTGGGGCCGAGGAGTCGGCACTCGTCATCCAGGACCTACTGGACACCTTCAGTGGTGCGGCAGAAGTCGACAACCTGGGCATCCCATTGCTGGACGCTCCCCGCATCCAGGACATATGGAGTATGCAGAGGCACCACCTCAGCTGCATTCAGGACCCACCAGGCATGCAGATGTACACCCAGACCGGCAGGCTGACAAAGGGCGGAGTCATCCTGCCGGTTTATCGCTGCGCGAGGGGCTCCACGTCTTTGGAGTCCTTCATCCCAGGTATTTGCAGGTGTCTCGCCGTTTGTGTTAAAATATATTCTTTATTCACATCTCATGCAAACAAAATTCATTTTTGATCTCAAACCTGCTTCTTCAGGAACTCGAGCTAGTGCAAAGTACTTCCAAGAGTTCCTGGTTGATGGACTGGTGAGGTGGAATGAGGACCGCGCAGCAGCAGCTGCACCGCCGGTTGCAGCTGAGGGACAGATGCAGCCTCTGCACTCCTACCGTGGCCACCTCAAGCACATCCTTAACCAGAAGAAGAAGGGTGCTTGGCCTTCAGATGGTTAAGGACTTCACCAAGCCTGCTGAGTACACAGGTATGTGATCTGTCTTCACTTTATTCTAACATCATAACTATGTGAGAAAGGAGCATTTACCAAATCCTTTGCTTTCTGTTTTTGCTATGCGACAGGGGAGCTCATCGGGGTGGAGTACCTGTACCAGCAGACGGGCAGAGTGCTTGAGGATGTCAGCTCTGACCCTGATGCTCCAGACGAGGCTGCTGCCATCGAGTTGCTGGAGGAGGTGGATGAGGGTATCCAAGAGGACGTGGAGGACCCCACCGTCTTCAAGCCTGACACCCCCTCCGCCAGCATAGCGACAGCAGCCCAGTCAGGTGATCCAGTTGACGCACCCAGGTCTGAGCCATCCCGTCTGGCCGCCGCTGACCAAGATGCCCCTCCCGAGGCCCCTGAGGTTCAGGCTCCTGCTCTCCAGCAGTCCTCCTCAGACAGGTAAGTTCACTAACTACAAAAATTACTACTACTACTAATAGTAGTAATAATAACAACAGTGAACATATTATAATGCTTACTGGCTGTTTGCTCACAGCAGTACTTCCTCTTCTCTTCCTTCTGTCTTGCGTTTCTTCTCAGGAGGAGATTCAGGGTCCTGATGGCCAGCCAGGGTATCAGCATGTCCTGAAGCTGGCCAAGGCCCTGCTGGAAGCACGGAGCCTTCAGGGGCTTTCTGACAAGAGGGTAGACAAACTCATTGCGCTCTGGCAACGCCTGCCAGAGAGAGACAAACAGCGATTTGTCTACCCTCCCAGACACAGCACCCGTAAGCATGACAAGAGCAAGGGATGGGGCTTTTCAGTTGCTGACATCAGTGTCTTTTCAATTGCTATGAACTGCCTGCTACTTCTTTCTGCATGTTTATGAAAGTCACAAAGCGTGTTAGGCCAGAAATGGCTTCATACCAAACAATCGGTCTTTCATGCCGGAGGCTTCATTTGGGCCCCAAAGCTAGGCATCCCCTCCTATGATGCGTGACAGGTCAACTGTGAGACTCTCAGACAAACTCTGAGCATCTGTCTGTGGGCTCATCTCTAGGATAAGCCACACTGGAAAATTCTTCGTGCCAGACGGCTTATGCTCTGGTGCCCCCTCAGACAAATTTGTGACACCTTTGCCGTTGCCCTTCTCTGAAAGCAAGTAGGGGCTGCCAAACCAGATGGCCGAGTGGGTCTGAGTTCTACTTGTGGCCCTTGTTTGACTAAAAGACTACTTTGGGGTTAGGGTGAGCCGGCAACTGCCTTGGCTAGATTCTTGAGAGCGTCGTGTTTGGTATGTCCAGCAAATGTTGTCACATGTAACCAGCGAGACGTTTGGTCAGAAAGCGGGAAGCTTTGATAAATACGCCGTGTCGCAATCCAGGGAGATTAAGGCCTGGCCCGCTAGACGCAGGCAGGCAGGCAGGCTGGCAGGCTACCAAACAACAGAAATACTCAGGTGCCCGCAGATGCTCCGTGACTCCCGCAAGGACGGACGCGGGGAAAATGCATAGATTCAAGGGGTATTTTGGACCTATCGCAATACGGCAACTTTCCCTCTTTGTCGCGTTTGTCTGCCAATCAAACGTGCAAATCGCACTCTGTGTCACTCTATATTTTGTACGCTGCACTACAACCCCCTCGGTCCGCATCAGCGCTTGGCTTTACACAAAACAAAGAGAAGGGTGCACCGTTCCCGGCGGCACTGCAATACCGGGTCAATGCGTGGAGTGAATGGAGCAAGCCCCTTTTTCAGCTCCAGCTGCTAAAAATCCGTTTAATATGTCGTCCCCAAATTGAGGACATATCAAATATTAAACTCATAAGAACAGATTATTTTTCTTTCGAAAAAATTTTATTGACACTCATTTCAGACACATTTCATGACATTTTTTTCATATTTGACATACAAGATACCTTGAAAGTACAACTCATCAATAAATAAGTGTGATCTGTAAAATCATGTTTAAAACAAAAACAATTGTTTTAAGAGGCATTACAGACAAAATCGTTTTCACAGGTAAAAAGTCCATTTTAAAAGTCTTTAAAAGGGAGTGCATTTAGTGAAAATGCTGTGTTCCAGGTCCGTTTTTGTGCAGGAGCGCAGTGAGTCCCTACCCAGGGTAACTCATTCCGCTCTCCCGAACAGTAGGTCTCTCGTGATCCTGTTGCGGAGCTCGGAGGGGACCCTCGCCCTGTTGCTCCTTCCCACCTGCCTCACCCGGAGAGCCAGGCCACCGCTGCGTTGACCTTTTTGCGTGTAGCTCCGGCTCCTTCCTCCGAATGGGCACAGAGGCGATGCTTCTTTGCGGCTGTGTCCTAGGCCTGCCGCCTGCAGCTCTGGCCGCTTGGGCCGTCGCCGCGGCCATCTGGATCACAGCCACGGGGGGGATCTGCATGTGCTTCCTTGCCAGCAAGTTTCTGGAGGTCCACATGGCGTCTTTGATGGCGGCTAGGGTGAACCACTGCTTGGCAAAGTCATTCTTTTTTGTTTCCATTTGGCTCACCCCGTAGAGCACCAGTTGTGCTGTTAGGACCTCCCTTGCCGGCAAGTATGGGAATTTCAAGGAGCCGGCTGTCGCCCACTGGTCTACGGCAGCACTGTACTCCCAGAGCAGATGCCTCACCGACTCCGGCGCGCCACAACCGGGTCGGGGGCAGGTTGAGAGCGCCGACATGCCCCGGGAGTGCATAACGGACCAGACCGGGAGGATCTCATGAGCCACCATCCATGACAGGTCCCGGAGTCTGTTCGGGAGAGCGGGATGGTTCACGTTGCGCCAAACTGTTGAGGGCTCGCCGAATGCGAGCCCGCGCACTGGACTCACTGGTTCCCGCTCCTGCACAAGAGAAAGAACAGAGCGATGGTTAGTTAAAATATGCAGCTCCTCCTGCTCCAGGTTGAAATGCTTTAAAAATGTCTGAATAAAAGCATAGGCTGGTGGCAGGCTAAAAGACACAGGCACTTTAAGATCAGTGGGTAAAATCTTCAATCTTCTGAGGTAAGAGCCCATCCAGAAACATGTCATCGCTATGGTCTTGGGGTTTCTGGATGGGTCTGTAGCAATTGTGAGGTGCATTGTTGCGTATCTGCTTCCTAAAAACAAATAAAGGTCTGGCACTCCTTTTCCTCCTTTCTCCTTTGGCCTCTTCATCACCTCTCTCCTCAATCTTTCCCACTTGGATCCCCAAAGAAAGTAAAAGATGGCTCGGTCCAGGTCTAAAAGCACTTTCCTAGGTGGGGTAAAAACAGAACTGATGAGTAAAAGCAAAGGTAAAATCAGTGCTTTGATGATTAAAACCTTCCCTTCGATCGTCGGTCCTCTAAGTCCCCAGTATCATAGTCTTTGCCTGACTTTTCCTACCATGTCTGGCCAGTTTGTTTTCCCTCCCCCCTCCCTGTCAAATTTTATCCCCAGTATTTTCTGGTCGGTCTGGGTCATAGTCAGGGGGAGTCCTGTTGTCTCAGTTGCTGTCCATGGACCATAAAATTGGGCTTGGGTCTTGCTTCTGTTGAGCTTTGACCCAGAGGCCTGTCCAAACCAGTCGGTCAAGTCCAGCGTCCTGTTGACGGATAAAAGGTCAGTGCCTAAAATATTGACGTCGTCCATGTATAAAATACATTTGGTTGTGAGTCCCCCGCTCCTCGGTACTCCCACCCCATTGATTGGTCGGTCCCTTCTCAAGATTTGTGCCAGTGGTTCTATACAGGTAACGCAGAGGAGGGCAGATAACTGACAACCCTGACGGACACCGCAGTTAATGTCGACCGCTTTTGTCAGATGCCCGTTAACGACAAATTTGCTGGTAATGCCCTGGTACAGCAATCCCACCCAAGTTGTAAACCTTAATGGGAACCCCATTTTTTTATTTATTTCTGCTAAAACCGACATCTGTTTTAATTCTCTTCATTAAAATCCATACCATGTTGGTTTAGTTTAAAAAATAGCGCTGTAGTCTTTTCTGCAGTCCCATCATGCATTGTTTTCCCTATTCTTTTTCCTCTTACCTGCCTGTCTAAAGAAAGTCTGGGTCTTTCCCTTCACCATTTCCCACCAGTGTGCGCGTGTATCGTAAAAGTCTTGAAGGGTCTGCCACTCTCTGTACTTCTCCCTGTACTGACTAACCAGCTCCTTATCTTCTAAAAGGGAGCAGTTGAGTTTCCACACACCACTTCCTGGTGTCACACCCGAAGAGCGTGAGAGGGTGCAGGAAAGCATTAGGTGGTCGGAAAAGAAAACAGGAGTTAATCTAGCATCGGTGGGTGGGCAGTCCCGTGTAAAAACATAATCTATGCGAGAGGCTCTGGCTCCGTCACCACTGAACCAGGTGAAGCCATCCTCTCTGGGATGCATGGTTTTAAAACAGTCTTGGAGTTTAAAATCCTTGCATATGCCCTGTAATAAAACCGAAGTTTTATCAACTTTAAAATCTTCCCCTGCTCCTCTTCTATCCTTCCTACTTAAAATCCTCCCCTACCACTAAAGGGGCCCTACCTAGCATGTGGAACTGCAAGTCTTGTAAAAGGTCATATCTGTCATTCTTTGAGTTAAAGCCATAAATATTCAAGAGGTTAAAATCCTGTCCCATAAAAGTCAAATGTGCTAAAAGTGCCCGACCATCTCTCTTCACCAGAACTTGAGGGTTTTTGATTAAAATGGCCACTCCATCATTTTTGTTTTGATGTGATCCGCTCCATATTGATGTTTGTGGCCACATCTCCTCCCAATGTCTGTAGTGCTTTAAAAACGGTAGGCCACATTCCTGTATTAAAAACACATCTGACTTAAAAGAGTTAAGAAAGGATAAAACACTTTGGGCTCTGACTCTCAACTTCACACTTCTCACATTGATGGTTGAGAAGGTGAGTGCCATGAGTATGGTTAAAAACAACAAGTACGACATTTTAAAAGACTAAAAGGACATTAAAATATCTTAAAAAAAAAAAAAAAAAAGCTGTTGGGCACTTTCTTGTGAATGGAGTTCTTCCTTCACTCCCACAGGTGAAAGGTGAAGGGGTTGAGCTCCATTCCCCGGTCGGACTCTGGGGGTCGGCCTTGGACACAATGTTGCGTTTAACTTTGAGTCTCGAGGGGTTGATTGCAGAGCTACAGTTAAGAAGGAGACCTCATTTGGTGAACTGGAGGGGAAGACTCTGGGCTCCTCCACAGATGAACTGTCTGAGGAAAACCCAACTCTTCCCCTCTTCTCTGAGAATATAGGAGACTCAGAGGACAATTCTGAAGCAGGCCTCTTTGTTTGCTGGGCCGGAGGGAGGGGGGCATCCTAACTATCTTCTTGTGACTGGACTTCTTCACATTCAGAACTAGCTCCGCCCTCTGCCTGCACCACCCCCTCCTCCACAGAGCATTGGTGGGGCTGTTGCAGGCCCCTCCCCCACTCCCTCCTCACCTGATCCCTGTCCTCCAATCACAGGATTTGGAGGGAGATTTGAATCTTCCTGCCCAGCCTCTTCACAAAGCTCCCTAACCGGCTCATTTTCAATTTGCTTTACAGCCTTTAGCTTGTTGGCAAATGACTTTGGGCAATCTCTGAAGAGGTGGTTTGATTCTCCACAAAGATTGCAACATCTGCCATTGGTGCGCTCCTCAAAGGTGTGCCCAATTTCTCTGCATTTGCCACAAACAATCTGCTGGCATGCTTCTGCCAGGTGCCCATGCTCACCACACTTGCGGCAGAGCTTGGGCTGACCCTGGTAGTGTATGTAGCCCCTGTTCTCTCCCAGAACTATCATGGATGGCAGATGTTTCAGGCCTTGGAAGCCTTGGGGGTCCTGCCACTGTTGGATAGGGACCCTCCAAGCACAGTTCCAGATGCCATCCTCATCTCTCACTTTGATAGCCTGGCCTTTAACAGTGCAAAATCTCCCCAGCCACAAACAAATGTCATCTGCATTCACTGTCTCATTGAACATTCTCACAGTAAGCGTTATCAGTCAGCTTCCTCAACACTGAACACAGAAAACTGTGGTTTCACATTTTCAAAACGTGTCCAAAATTCTCTCAACAAACCAGCAGATCGAAAACTCACGTTAAAACCTTTGTTTAAAGGCAGTGTCAAGATGCTATTGAGGTCATCCGGTTTAAAGTTCAGCACTTTCTGGATCAACTTCCTGGAGAAGTCCAGTCTCAACATCACCAGGAGCTTTCCATCTTTTCTTGGAAGATAAAACGGACACTGTGGTGGCCTCTGCATGCCGACACGGGTTGGCCGACATGGTGGAGGCACCACAAGCTAAAAGGGTCAAAAGCAACTAAACTCTTAAATTACCAATAAATACACTAAAAAGCAAAATAAATAACCAATAAATAGGTAAAATGTCCTAAAACAAATAAATTAAAGAAATAAAAGGTACTTACCTTTTTAGCGTTTGCCTGGTCAAGATGTTGAATCCAACAGAGAGCAGGTAGAAAGTCCTCTGGGCCAATGAATTCCTTTTGTGCAAGATTTATAACTACAACAGAGTTATAATACTTTACACAAGGAATGAAAGTCAATATCCTCCCAAGCACCAGAAAAAATCAATGCCACAGCAGGCAATAATTTTCAACAACAAAACAGTGAGGCGACCGCAGTCTTAGCCAAAAGGCCGAGAAGTGATGACCCCTTTGCTGTTGGCTGCCCCGAGCTGCCTCCTGCACATGTTCATTTTCCCCATTTGGATGGAACACCCCAAGTTCAGGAGGGCCCCTAATGGGACCCTCCCTGCTAATGGCATCCCCTGGAGCCCAAGCCCTCGGCCCCCCAGTAGGCAGATGGGGGGCCAAACGGCATACAGGGCGAAGAAGCCTGAGGAGGTGGATGTGGAGGCCCTGCACCCACGTCACCTCCGAGGGTGGCGACACCTCCAACGCCCACCCTCGTCCTGAGCCGGTGGAAGGTCCAGTTCGGTCGGTACCAGGGTAAGACCTTCCACTGGCTCCTGGAGAACGACGGTGGGCTACAGTGTAAATCTGGTCGCCTCCCACCAGAAGGAGCGAGAGAGGGTCTCAGTCCCTGCTGATGGCCAACAAGGTGGAGTCCTTCAGTTTGATATTCATATAATACAATGAAAGGAGTGATGACAGTTTTAAAGTATGGCCAGTGCATCAAAGTATGTGTTTTATTTGAAAGCTGTCAGAGTTTAGTTGTAACTGGATGGATGACCTTTCTGAAGATTTATTTGTATTATTCATTCTTTATTTATTAATCATTATTCATATTTGTATTTATTCAGTATTTGTCATGTTGTCACATTATACATTTGATCTCATTATAGGCCTCTTGGTTCGGCGCTTGCAGCCTTTGTCTCCGGACGGCGATCCCTGTCTGCGTTGGAAATGCAGGCCAAGGTGAAGAAGCTGGTGGCCCCTAAGCCTGCATTTCCAGGTAAGCTCAAGTCCAGTCTCGATTACATTTACAGTTAAACTTTATTATTTTTCTTGTGTTTACTGTATATATGCTTTCTTTATTCCCTCTGAATGTGTGATTGCAGCCTCCTTAAGACCAGCTCCTCCCTCAACATCATCTGAGGAGCCTTCTGATGAAGAGCTGGTCAAGGCGGTAGTTGACACAGAGGAGTGTAAGTATTAAAAGTAATGAATTATTGTATTAATATTATAAAGTATATTATTAAGTAGTATTACGTGTTATTCATGTGTCATATTGTTAATAACGGTTAACCTTTTTGTTAACTGTTAAAATCTCTTTTTTGTTTTGCTTTATAAATGTAAGAGCCGACAAGGTATGTTTGTGTTTTAATGAAAAGATAGCTGGTTTTTGCTTTGTACAAGTCACTCTAACAGACAGGTCTGCCAATTACCTGTCCAAATATTAGTAATGGGTTCATCCTTTCCCTAGTTACCTGCATAACCCCTGTAGCTGCTGCCTGCGTCACTCCCTCCAATCTAGTCTAATCAGTTGTCATCTTTATGTCTCATCCTCACTTTCTCTCTTTAAAACCACCTTCTGCACTCCCGCAGTGTCTATGCATCTTGGCTGCGCTTGTGCCTGTCATTCAATATTAACACATAGATCACATTTTTTCATGTTACTGAAACATTGTATTTCTCTTTAAGTCTCACATGTACAGGCCCCTCTCTTGCTCCCACTGCATCCACCTCCTGCCACCACCTCAGCAGCACCACAGAAGGGGGCTGGTGTCTCTGCAGTGCTAGACGAGCCCACGGACGAGGAGCTGCTGGAGGCGTCCCCGGAGCTCGCCCGCCCCATTCAGCCTCCAGCAGCCCTCGTCTTGGTCCAGCCTGCAGTCACTGGCTCCCTCCTCACCAATGCCACCACCACCTGCAGCTGCCGCCCTGCCACCGCCTGCCCCCGCCCTGGAGCAAGGACAACAGGAGTTGCCCGGGCCAGCCTTCTTCCCTCCCCCACCACCTGCTGGCAATGCTGAGGTAAGGTTGTCTGTCAAACAGTAAATGTTACCTATCAGGCCTCAGAGGTCACTGCTGCCCTCACCCATAAAGTGATGTCCTCAGATATTGAAGTGCTTTGTATTTTCCTCTTGTTCTCTCTCCAGCTGCTGCCCAAGTCCTGGCGGGCAGCTCACACTGTCGAGCAGCAGCAGTGGATCGGTCGGGTGTTGTTTACCAGGGACAGCTCCGAGAGGTCTCGGCTCATCAGTGAGCCGAATCTCTGGATGCCCCCCCCCCCCCCCAATCCCGGCCGATGTACAACCAGCCTTCCGCATCCCCCGACCCCTTCTTCACATGTCGGCTGAATCTGTGGATGCCGCACCGGATCTGGCGTCTGCAGCTGACATGCCCCCAGCCTTTATGCACAGGGTCTATGACAAAGGCTGGGCTGTACAGGACCATCCGGAGGGTCCTGGACATCGACGGCTGGTATCTCATGGCAAGTGAGTGGCACCTGGAGTGGTCACAGGGCATCATAAGCCAGATGTCCCCCACCTATATGTGTGTGTGTGTGTGTGTGTGTGTGTATGTATGTTTGTTTTGAACATACTGTTTGACCAATCTGTATATAATTTTTGTGTTGTGTTTGTGCAGGCTGTCCTGACCTGAGGATGATTGCACAGCTGAAGTCTCGCACTCTGGGCAACAGTGCCAATCAGCTGTACAACACCCTGCGGAAGCAGCATTCAGACTCCTGGATGCGGAGAGCGATCCAGTACCTCGGCGTGTGTGAGCAGTTCCTAGACTTTGGTACTGTGAGGGGGCAGTTTCCACCACCGACCCACATGCCCCCTCTGCCGTCACCCATCTGGCTGCTGATGGTCTTTGGGTACGACGTCTTGACGGGGCTGGATGAGTACAAGGCCAGGATCACTTCCACCTTCGGATCCATCTTGAAGATGGATTCGACCAAGAAGGCGAGTACAGCTGTTTTCACACCGTGTGTGTGTGTGTGTGTGTGTGTGTGTGTGTTATTTTTATAATGTATTATTTACATTAACATTTTAACTCTCCCTGTCTCTGTCTGTCTCTCTCTCCCTCCCAGGTGACAAAGAAGCTCGCAGGTACCGCTTTGGACACGGTCACTTGGGTTACCAACGTTGGTAACGAGTACCGGCAGGTCCTCATGAGTGTCCTCACCTGCTCCGAGAGCTCTCAGGGGCCTGTCCAGGATGGTGGCCGGATTAATGAGGCGGTACCAACTTGCCGGGGTACCCCCCCCAGAGGTCATCTACGTGGACCGTGACTGCTGCAATAGAGATGGCGTGTCGAAAACAGCCGCCTTGTGTCATGTGTGAAACTTAGACTGTACATTCTAATGCTGAAATTTGAAATAGAATATGAATTATCTCACGTTACACACACACATACACACACACACACACTAAGTACTCTAAACCAAAGCCGGTCAAGATTACTACAAGATCATAAAAAATGTATTTACAATATTGGAAAAAAAAATCTAATGATCAAACATGAAAAATAAACCAGATGATATTTCTTTATCACAGGAGCTCATGGTTGGCTTTGCAGCGGGCGTCACAACAGAGAGCCACGAGCTGTACCCTGCTTTCATGAGGCAGCCGTCTCACTGCATCTTCGAGGTTGACCCCGGAGATGCCCGCCATCTCACTGAGGCTAAGCGGTCCCAGCTGGAGGGGGAGTATGGGATGGTCGGCCTGACTGACACCGAGGTGATCCGGAGGAGCGGCGGCTCCACCGTCGTCGCCGGACGCGTGGGGCCGAGGAGTCGGCACTCGTCATCCAGGACCTACTGGACACCTTCAGTGGTGCGGCAGAAGTCGACAACCTGGGCATCCCATTGCTGGACGCTCCCCGCATCCAGGACATATGGAGTATGCAGAGGCACCACCTCAGCTGCATTCAGGACCCACCAGGCATGCAGATGTACACCCAGACCGGCAGGCTGACAAAGGGCGGAGTCATCCTGCCGGTTTATCGCTGCGCGAGGGGCTCCACGTCTTTGGAGTCCTTCATCCCAGGTATTTGCAGGTGTCTCGCCGTTTGTGTTAAAATATATTCTTTATTCACATCTCATGCAAACAAAATTCATTTTTGATCTCAAACCTGCTTCTTCAGGAACTCGAGCTAGTGCAAAGTACTTCCAAGAGTTCCTGGTTGATGGACTGGTGAGGTGGAATGAGGACCGCGCAGCAGCAGCTGCACCGCCGGTTGCAGCTGAGGGACAGATGCAGCCTCTGCACTCCTACCGTGGCCACCTCAAGCACATCCTTAACCAGAAGAAGAAGGGTGCTTGGCCTTCAGATGGTTAAGGACTTCACCAAGCCTGCTGAGTACACAGGTATGTGATCTGTCTTCACTTTATTCTAACATCATAACTATGTGAGAAAGGAGCATTTACCAAATCCTTTGCTTTCTGTTTTTGCTATGCGACAGGGGAGCTCATCGGGGTGGAGTACCTGTACCAGCAGACGGGCAGAGTGCTTGAGGATGTCAGCTCTGACCCTGATGCTCCAGACGAGGCTGCTGCCATCGAGTTGCTGGAGGAGGTGGATGAGGGTATCCAAGAGGACGTGGAGGACCCCACCGTCTTCAAGCCTGACACCCCCTCCGCCAGCATAGCGACAGCAGCCCAGTCAGGTGATCCAGTTGACGCACCCAGGTCTGAGCCATCCCGTCTGGCCGCCGCTGACCAAGATGCCCCTCCCGAGGCCCCTGAGGTTCAGGCTCCTGCTCTCCAGCAGTCCTCCTCAGACAGGTAAGTTCACTAACTACAAAAATTACTACTACTACTAATAGTAGTAATAATAACAACAGTGAACATATTATAATGCTTACTGGCTGTTTGCTCACAGCAGTACTTCCTCTTCTCTTCCTTCTGTCTTGCGTTTCTTCTCAGGAGGAGATTCAGGGTCCTGATGGCCAGCCAGGGTATCAGCATGTCCTGAAGCTGGCCAAGGCCCTGCTGGAAGCACGGAGCCTTCAGGGGCTTTCTGACAAGAGGGTAGACAAACTCATTGCGCTCTGGCAACGCCTGCCAGAGAGAGACAAACAGCGATTTGTCTACCCTCCCAGACACAGCACCCGTAAGCATGACAAGAGCAAGGGATGGGGCTTTTCAGTTGCTGACATCAGTGTCTTTTCAATTGCTATGAACTGCCTGCTACTTCTTTCTGCATGTTTATGAAAGTCACAAAGCGTGTTAGGCCAGAAATGGCTTCATACCAAACAATCGGTCTTTCATGCCGGAGGCTTCATTTGGGCCCCAAAGCTAGGCATCCCCTCCTATGATGCGTGACAGGTCAACTGTGAGACTCTCAGACAAACTCTGAGCATCTGTCTGTGGGCTCATCTCTAGGATAAGCC
Organism: Scomberomorus guttatus; assembly: GCA_038419695.1. NCBI lineage: Eukaryota > Metazoa > Chordata > Actinopteri > Scombriformes > Scombridae > Scomberomorus > Scomberomorus guttatus. Next base: position 34,277,204 of record CM076452.1, read on the forward strand.
ACACTGGAAAATTCTTCGTGCCAGACGGCTTATGCTCTGGTGCCCCCTCAGACAAATTTGTGACACCTTTGCCGTTGCCCTTCTCTGAAAGCAAGTAGGGGCTGCCAAACCAGATGGCCGAGTGGGTCTGAGTTCTACTTGTGGCCCTTGTTTGACTAAAAGACTACTTTGGGGTTAGGGTGAGCCGGCAACTGCCTTGGCTAGATTCTTGAGAGCGTCGTGTTTGGTATGTCCAGCAAATGTTGTCACATGTAACCAGCGAGACGTTTGGTCAGAAAGCGGGAAGCTTTGATAAATACGCCGTGTCGCAATCCAGGGAGATTAAGGCCTGGCCCGCTAGACGCAGGCAGGCAGGCAGGCTGGCAGGCTACCAAACAACAGAAATACTCAGGTGCCCGCAGATGCTCCGTGACTCCCGCAAGGACGGACGCGGGGAAAATGCATAGATTCAAGGGGTATTTTGGACCTATCGCAATACGGCAACTTTCCCTCTTTGTCGCGTTTGTCTGCCAATCAAACGTGCAAATCGCACTCTGTGTCACTCTATATTTTGTACGCTGCACTACAACCCCCTCGGTCCGCATCAGCGCTTGGCTTTACACAAAACAAAGAGAAGGGTGCACCGTTCCCGGCGGCACTGCAATACCGGGTCAATGCGTGGAGTGAATGGAGCAAGCCCCTTTTTCAGCTCCAGCTGCTAAAAATCCGTTTAATATGTCGTCCCCAAATTGAGGACATATCAAATATTAAACTCATAAGAACAGATTATTTTTCTTTCGAAAAAATTTTATTGACACTCATTTCAGACACATTTCATGACATTTTTTTCATATTTGACATACAAGATACCTTGAAAGTACAACTCATCAATAAATAAGTGTGATCTGTAAAATCATGTTTAAAACAAAAACAATTGTTTTAAGAGGCATTACAGACAAAATCGTTTTCACAGGTAAAAAGTCCATTTTAAAAGTCTTTAAAAGGGAGTGCATTTAGTGAAAATGCTGTGTTCCAGGTCCGTTTTTGTGCAGGAGCGCAGTGAGTCCCTACCCAGGGTAACTCATTCCGCTCTCCCGAACAGTAGGTCTCTCGTGATCCTGTTGCGGAGCTCGGAGGGGACCCTCGCCCTGTTGCTCCTTCCCACCTGCCTCACCCGGAGAGCCAGGCCACCGCTGCGTTGACCTTTTTGCGTGTAGCTCCGGCTCCTTCCTCCGAATGGGCACAGAGGCGATGCTTCTTTGCGGCTGTGTCCTAGGCCTGCCGCCTGCAGCTCTGGCCGCTTGGGCCGTCGCCGCGGCCATCTGGATCACAGCCACGGGGGGGATCTGCATGTGCTTCCTTGCCAGCAAGTTTCTGGAGGTCCACATGGCGTCTTTGATGGCGGCTAGGGTGAACCACTGCTTGGCAAAGTCATTCTTTTTTGTTTCCATTTGGCTCACCCCGTAGAGCACCAGTTGTGCTGTTAGGACCTCCCTTGCCGGCAAGTATGGGAATTTCAAGGAGCCGGCTGTCGCCCACTGGTCTACGGCAGCACTGTACTCCCAGAGCAGATGCCTCACCGACTCCGGCGCGCCACAACCGGGTCGGGGGCAGGTTGAGAGCGCCGACATGCCCCGGGAGTGCATAACGGACCAGACCGGGAGGATCTCATGAGCCACCATCCATGACAGGTCCCGGAGTCTGTTCGGGAGAGCGGGATGGTTCACGTTGCGCCAAACTGTTGAGGGCTCGCCGAATGCGAGCCCGCGCACTGGACTCACTGGTTCCCGCTCCTGCACAAGAGAAAGAACAGAGCGATGGTTAGTTAAAATATGCAGCTCCTCCTGCTCCAGGTTGAAATGCTTTAAAAATGTCTGAATAAAAGCATAGGCTGGTGGCAGGCTAAAAGACACAGGCACTTTAAGATCAGTGGGTAAAATCTTCAATCTTCTGAGGTAAGAGCCCATCCAGAAACATGTCATCGCTATGGTCTTGGGGTTTCTGGATGGGTCTGTAGCAATTGTGAGGTGCATTGTTGCGTATCTGCTTCCTAAAAACAAATAAAGGTCTGGCACTCCTTTTCCTCCTTTCTCCTTTGGCCTCTTCATCACCTCTCTCCTCAATCTTTCCCACTTGGATCCCCAAAGAAAGTAAAAGATGGCTCGGTCCAGGTCTAAAAGCACTTTCCTAGGTGGGGTAAAAACAGAACTGATGAGTAAAAGCAAAGGTAAAATCAGTGCTTTGATGATTAAAACCTTCCCTTCGATCGTCGGTCCTCTAAGTCCCCAGTATCATAGTCTTTGCCTGACTTTTCCTACCATGTCTGGCCAGTTTGTTTTCCCTCCCCCCTCCCTGTCAAATTTTATCCCCAGTATTTTCTGGTCGGTCTGGGTCATAGTCAGGGGGAGTCCTGTTGTCTCAGTTGCTGTCCATGGACCATAAAATTGGGCTTGGGTCTTGCTTCTGTTGAGCTTTGACCCAGAGGCCTGTCCAAACCAGTCGGTCAAGTCCAGCGTCCTGTTGACGGATAAAAGGTCAGTGCCTAAAATATTGACGTCGTCCATGTATAAAATACATTTGGTTGTGAGTCCCCCGCTCCTCGGTACTCCCACCCCATTGATTGGTCGGTCCCTTCTCAAGATTTGTGCCAGTGGTTCTATACAGGTAACGCAGAGGAGGGCAGATAACTGACAACCCTGACGGACACCGCAGTTAATGTCGACCGCTTTTGTCAGATGCCCGTTAACGACAAATTTGCTGGTAATGCCCTGGTACAGCAATCCCACCCAAGTTGTAAACCTTAATGGGAACCCCATTTTTTTATTTATTTCTGCTAAAACCGACATCTGTTTTAATTCTCTTCATTAAAATCCATACCATGTTGGTTTAGTTTAAAAAATAGCGCTGTAGTCTTTTCTGCAGTCCCATCATGCATTGTTTTCCCTATTCTTTTTCCTCTTACCTGCCTGTCTAAAGAAAGTCTGGGTCTTTCCCTTCACCATTTCCCACCAGTGTGCGCGTGTATCGTAAAAGTCTTGAAGGGTCTGCCACTCTCTGTACTTCTCCCTGTACTGACTAACCAGCTCCTTATCTTCTAAAAGGGAGCAGTTGAGTTTCCACACACCACTTCCTGGTGTCACACCCGAAGAGCGTGAGAGGGTGCAGGAAAGCATTAGGTGGTCGGAAAAGAAAACAGGAGTTAATCTAGCATCGGTGGGTGGGCAGTCCCGTGTAAAAACATAATCTATGCGAGAGGCTCTGGCTCCGTCACCACTGAACCAGGTGAAGCCATCCTCTCTGGGATGCATGGTTTTAAAACAGTCTTGGAGTTTAAAATCCTTGCATATGCCCTGTAATAAAACCGAAGTTTTATCAACTTTAAAATCTTCCCCTGCTCCTCTTCTATCCTTCCTACTTAAAATCCTCCCCTACCACTAAAGGGGCCCTACCTAGCATGTGGAACTGCAAGTCTTGTAAAAGGTCATATCTGTCATTCTTTGAGTTAAAGCCATAAATATTCAAGAGGTTAAAATCCTGTCCCATAAAAGTCAAATGTGCTAAAAGTGCCCGACCATCTCTCTTCACCAGAACTTGAGGGTTTTTGATTAAAATGGCCACTCCATCATTTTTGTTTTGATGTGATCCGCTCCATATTGATGTTTGTGGCCACATCTCCTCCCAATGTCTGTAGTGCTTTAAAAACGGTAGGCCACATTCCTGTATTAAAAACACATCTGACTTAAAAGAGTTAAGAAAGGATAAAACACTTTGGGCTCTGACTCTCAACTTCACACTTCTCACATTGATGGTTGAGAAGGTGAGTGCCATGAGTATGGTTAAAAACAACAAGTACGACATTTTAAAAGACTAAAAGGACATTAAAATATCTTAAAAAAAAAAAAAAAAAAGCTGTTGGGCACTTTCTTGTGAATGGAGTTCTTCCTTCACTCCCACAGGTGAAAGGTGAAGGGGTTGAGCTCCATTCCCCGGTCGGACTCTGGGGGTCGGCCTTGGACACAATGTTGCGTTTAACTTTGAGTCTCGAGGGGTTGATTGCAGAGCTACAGTTAAGAAGGAGACCTCATTTGGTGAACTGGAGGGGAAGACTCTGGGCTCCTCCACAGATGAACTGTCTGAGGAAAACCCAACTCTTCCCCTCTTCTCTGAGAATATAGGAGACTCAGAGGACAATTCTGAAGCAGGCCTCTTTGTTTGCTGGGCCGGAGGGAGGGGGGCATCCTAACTATCTTCTTGTGACTGGACTTCTTCACATTCAGAACTAGCTCCGCCCTCTGCCTGCACCACCCCCTCCTCCACAGAGCATTGGTGGGGCTGTTGCAGGCCCCTCCCCCACTCCCTCCTCACCTGATCCCTGTCCTCCAATCACAGGATTTGGAGGGAGATTTGAATCTTCCTGCCCAGCCTCTTCACAAAGCTCCCTAACCGGCTCATTTTCAATTTGCTTTACAGCCTTTAGCTTGTTGGCAAATGACTTTGGGCAATCTCTGAAGAGGTGGTTTGATTCTCCACAAAGATTGCAACATCTGCCATTGGTGCGCTCCTCAAAGGTGTGCCCAATTTCTCTGCATTTGCCACAAACAATCTGCTGGCATGCTTCTGCCAGGTGCCCATGCTCACCACACTTGCGGCAGAGCTTGGGCTGACCCTGGTAGTGTATGTAGCCCCTGTTCTCTCCCAGAACTATCATGGATGGCAGATGTTTCAGGCCTTGGAAGCCTTGGGGGTCCTGCCACTGTTGGATAGGGACCCTCCAAGCACAGTTCCAGATGCCATCCTCATCTCTCACTTTGATAGCCTGGCCTTTAACAGTGCAAAATCTCCCCAGCCACAAACAAATGTCATCTGCATTCACTGTCTCATTGAACATTCTCACAGTAACTGTTTTCAGAGCGTTATCAGTCAGCTTCTCAACACTGAACACAGAAAACTGTGGTTTCACATTTTCAAAACGTGTCCAAAATTCTCTCAACAAACCAGCAGATCGAAAACTCACGTTAAAACCTTTGTTAAAAGGCAGTGTCAAGATGCTATTGAGGTCATCCGGTTTAAAGTTCAGCACTTTCTGGATCAACTTCCTGGAGAAGTCCAGTCTCAACATCACCAGGAGCTTTCCATCTTTTTCTTGGAAGATAAAACGGACACTGTGGTGCCTCTGCATGCCGACACGGGTGGCCGACATGGTGGAGGCACCACAAGCTAAAAGGGTCAAAAGCAACTAAACTCTTAAATTACCAATAAATACACTAAAAAGCAAAATAAATAACCAATAAATAGGTAAAATGTCCTAAAACAAATAAATTAAAGAAATAAAAGGTACTTACCTTTTTAGCGTTTGGCCTGGTCAAGATGTTGAATCCAACAGAGAGCAGGTAGAAAGTCCTCTGGGCCAATGAATTCCTTTTGTGCAAGATTTATAACTACAACAGAGTTATAATACTTTACACAAGGAATGAAGTCAATATCCTCCCAAGCACCAGAAAAAATCAATGCCACAGCAGGCAATAATTTTCAACAACAAACAGGAGGCGACCGCAGTCTTAGCCAAAAGGCCGAGAAGTGATGACCCTTTGCTGTTGGCTGCCCCGAGCTGCCTCCTGCACATGTTCATTTTCCCCATTTGGATGGAACACCCCAAGTTCAGGAGGGCCCCTAATGGGACCCTCCTGCTAATGGCATCCCCTGGAGCCCAAGCCCTCGGCCCCCAGTAGGCAGATGGGGGCCAAACGGCATACAGGGCGAAGAAGCCTGAGGAGGTGGATGTGGAGGCCTGCACCCACGTCACCTCCGAGGGTGGCGACACCTCCAACGCCACCCTCGTCCTGAGCCGGTGGAAGGTCCAGTTCGGTCGGTACCAGGGTAAGACCTTCCACTGGCTCCTGGAGAACGACGTGGGCTACAGTGTAAATCTGGTCGCCTCCCACCAGAAGGAGCGAGAGAGGGTCTCAGTCCCTGCTGATGGCCAACAAGGTGGAGTCCTTCAGTTTGATATTCATATAATACAATGAAAGGAGTGATGACAGTTTTAAAGTATGGCCAGTGCATCAAAGTATGTGTTTTATTTGAAAGCTGTCAGAGTTTAGTTGTAACTGGATGGATGACCTTTCTGAAGATTTATTTGTATTATTCATTCTTTATTTATTAATCATTATTCATATTTGTATTTATTCAGTATTTGTCATGTTGTCACATTATACATTTGATCTCATTATAGGCCTCTTGGTTCGGCGCTTGCAGCCTTTGTCTCCGGACGGCGATCCCTGTCTGCGTTGGAAATGCAGGCCAAGGTGAAGAAGCTGGTGGCCCCTAAGCCTGCATTTCCAGGTAAGCTCAAGTCCAGTCTCGATTACATTTACAGTTAAACTTTATTATTTTTCTTGTGTTTACTGTATATATGCTTTCTTTATTCCCTCTGAATGTGTGATTGCAGCCTCCTTAAGACCAGCTCCTCCCTCAACATCATCTGAGGAGCCTTCTGATGAAGAGCTGGTCAAGGCGGTAGTTGACACAGAGGAGTGTAAGTATTAAAAGTAATGAATTATTGTATTAATATTATAAAGTATATTATTAAGTAGTATTACGTGTTATTCATGTGTCATATTGTTAATAACGGTTAACCTTTTTGTTAACTGTTAAAATCTCTTTTTTGTTTTGCTTTATAAATGTAAGAGCCGACAAGGTATGTTTGTGTTTTAATGAAAAGATAGCTGGTTTTTGCTTTGTACAAGTCACTCTAACAGACAGGTCTGCCAATTACCTGTCCAAATATTAGTAATGGGTTCATCCTTTCCCTAGTTACCTGCATAACCCCTGTAGCTGCTGCCTGCGTCACTCCCTCCAATCTAGTCTAATCAGTTGTCATCTTTATGTCTCATCCTCACTTTCTCTCTTTAAAACCACCTTCTGCACTCCCGCAGTGTCTATGCATCTTGGCTGCGCTTGTGCCTGTCATTCAATATTAACACATAGATCACATTTTTTCATGTTACTGAAACATTGTATTTCTCTTTAAGTCTCACATGTACAGGCCCCTCTCTTGCTCCCACTGCATCCACCTCCTGCCACCACCTCAGCAGCACCACAGAAGGGGGCTGGTGTCTCTGCAGTGCTAGACGAGCCCACGGACGAGGAGCTGCTGGAGGCGTCCCCGGAGCTCGCCCGCCCCATTCAGCCTCCAGCAGCCCTCGTCTTGGTCCAGCCTGCAGTCACTGGCTCCCTCCTCACCAATGCCACCACCACCTGCAGCTGCCGCCCTGCCACCGCCTGCCCCCGCCCTGGAGCAAGGACAACAGGAGTTGCCCGGGCCAGCCTTCTTCCCTCCCCCACCACCTGCTGGCAATGCTGAGGTAAGGTTGTCTGTCAAACAGTAAATGTTACCTATCAGGCCTCAGAGGTCACTGCTGCCCTCACCCATAAAGTGATGTCCTCAGATATTGAAGTGCTTTGTATTTTCCTCTTGTTCTCTCTCCAGCTGCTGCCCAAGTCCTGGCGGGCAGCTCACACTGTCGAGCAGCAGCAGTGGATCGGTCGGGTGTTGTTTACCAGGGACAGCTCCGAGAGGTCTCGGCTCATCAGTGAGCCGAATCTCTGGATGCCCCCCCCCCCCCCCAATCCCGGCCGATGTACAACCAGCCTTCCGCATCCCCCGACCCCTTCTTCACATGTCGGCTGAATCTGTGGATGCCGCACCGGATCTGGCGTCTGCAGCTGACATGCCCCCAGCCTTTATGCACAGGGTCTATGACAAAGGCTGGGCTGTACAGGACCATCCGGAGGGTCCTGGACATCGACGGCTGGTATCTCATGGCAAGTGAGTGGCACCTGGAGTGGTCACAGGGCATCATAAGCCAGATGTCCCCCACCTATATGTGTGTGTGTGTGTGTGTGTGTGTGTATGTATGTTTGTTTTGAACATACTGTTTGACCAATCTGTATATAATTTTTGTGTTGTGTTTGTGCAGGCTGTCCTGACCTGAGGATGATTGCACAGCTGAAGTCTCGCACTCTGGGCAACAGTGCCAATCAGCTGTACAACACCCTGCGGAAGCAGCATTCAGACTCCTGGATGCGGAGAGCGATCCAGTACCTCGGCGTGTGTGAGCAGTTCCTAGACTTTGGTACTGTGAGGGGGCAGTTTCCACCACCGACCCACATGCCCCCTCTGCCGTCACCCATCTGGCTGCTGATGGTCTTTGGGTACGACGTCTTGACGGGGCTGGATGAGTACAAGGCCAGGATCACTTCCACCTTCGGATCCATCTTGAAGATGGATTCGACCAAGAAGGCGAGTACAGCTGTTTTCACACCGTGTGTGTGTGTGTGTGTGTGTGTGTGTGTGTTATTTTTATAATGTATTATTTACATTAACATTTTAACTCTCCCTGTCTCTGTCTGTCTCTCTCTCCCTCCCAGGTGACAAAGAAGCTCGCAGGTACCGCTTTGGACACGGTCACTTGGGTTACCAACGTTGGTAACGAGTACCGGCAGGTCCTCATGAGTGTCCTCACCTGCTCCGAGAGCTCTCAGGGGCCTGTCCAGGATGGTGGCCGGATTAATGAGGCGGTACCAACTTGCCGGGGTACCCCCCCCAGAGGTCATCTACGTGGACCGTGACTGCTGCAATAGAGATGGCGTGTCGAAAACAGCCGCCTTGTGTCATGTGTGAAACTTAGACTGTACATTCTAATGCTGAAATTTGAAATAGAATATGAATTATCTCACGTTACACACACACATACACACACACACACACTAAGTACTCTAAACCAAAGCCGGTCAAGATTACTACAAGATCATAAAAAATGTATTTACAATATTGGAAAAAAAAATCTAATGATCAAACATGAAAAATAAACCAGATGATATTTCTTTATCACAGGAGCTCATGGTTGGCTTTGCAGCGGGCGTCACAACAGAGAGCCACGAGCTGTACCCTGCTTTCATGAGGCAGCCGTCTCACTGCATCTTCGAGGTTGACCCCGGAGATGCCCGCCATCTCACTGAGGCTAAGCGGTCCCAGCTGGAGGGGGAGTATGGGATGGTCGGCCTGACTGACACCGAGGTGATCCGGAGGAGCGGCGGCTCCACCGTCGTCGCCGGACGCGTGGGGCCGAGGAGTCGGCACTCGTCATCCAGGACCTACTGGACACCTTCAGTGGTGCGGCAGAAGTCGACAACCTGGGCATCCCATTGCTGGACGCTCCCCGCATCCAGGACATATGGAGTATGCAGAGGCACCACCTCAGCTGCATTCAGGACCCACCAGGCATGCAGATGTACACCCAGACCGGCAGGCTGACAAAGGGCGGAGTCATCCTGCCGGTTTATCGCTGCGCGAGGGGCTCCACGTCTTTGGAGTCCTTCATCCCAGGTATTTGCAGGTGTCTCGCCGTTTGTGTTAAAATATATTCTTTATTCACATCTCATGCAAACAAAATTCATTTTTGATCTCAAACCTGCTTCTTCAGGAACTCGAGCTAGTGCAAAGTACTTCCAAGAGTTCCTGGTTGATGGACTGGTGAGGTGGAATGAGGACCGCGCAGCAGCAGCTGCACCGCCGGTTGCAGCTGAGGGACAGATGCAGCCTCTGCACTCCTACCGTGGCCACCTCAAGCACATCCTTAACCAGAAGAAGAAGGGTGCTTGGCCTTCAGATGGTTAAGGACTTCACCAAGCCTGCTGAGTACACAGGTATGTGATCTGTCTTCACTTTATTCTAACATCATAACTATGTGAGAAAGGAGCATTTACCAAATCCTTTGCTTTCTGTTTTTGCTATGCGACAGGGGAGCTCATCGGGGTGGAGTACCTGTACCAGCAGACGGGCAGAGTGCTTGAGGATGTCAGCTCTGACCCTGATGCTCCAGACGAGGCTGCTGCCATCGAGTTGCTGGAGGAGGTGGATGAGGGTATCCAAGAGGACGTGGAGGACCCCACCGTCTTCAAGCCTGACACCCCCTCCGCCAGCATAGCGACAGCAGCCCAGTCAGGTGATCCAGTTGACGCACCCAGGTCTGAGCCATCCCGTCTGGCCGCCGCTGACCAAGATGCCCCTCCCGAGGCCCCTGAGGTTCAGGCTCCTGCTCTCCAGCAGTCCTCCTCAGACAGGTAAGTTCACTAACTACAAAAATTACTACTACTACTAATAGTAGTAATAATAACAACAGTGAACATATTATAATGCTTACTGGCTGTTTGCTCACAGCAGTACTTCCTCTTCTCTTCCTTCTGTCTTGCGTTTCTTCTCAGGAGGAGATTCAGGGTCCTGATGGCCAGCCAGGGTATCAGCATGTCCTGAAGCTGGCCAAGGCCCTGCTGGAAGCACGGAGCCTTCAGGGGCTTTCTGACAAGAGGGTAGACAAACTCATTGCGCTCTGGCAACGCCTGCCAGAGAGAGACAAACAGCGATTTGTCTACCCTCCCAGACACAGCACCCGTAAGCATGACAAGAGCAAGGGATGGGGCTTTTCAGTTGCTGACATCAGTGTCTTTTCAATTGCTATGAACTGCCTGCTACTTCTTTCTGCATGTTTATGAAAGTCACAAAGCGTGTTAGGCCAGAAATGGCTTCATACCAAACAATCGGTCTTTCATGCCGGAGGCTTCATTTGGGCCCCAAAGCTAGGCATCCCCTCCTATGATGCGTGACAGGTCAACTGTGAGACTCTCAGACAAACTCTGAGCATCTGTCTGTGGGCTCATCTCTAGGATAAGCCACACTGGAAAATTCTTCGTGCCAGACGGCTTATGCTCTGGTGCCCCCTCAGACAAATTTGTGACACCTTTGCCGTTGCCCTTCTCTGAAAGCAAGTAGGGGCTGCCAAACCAGATGGCCGAGTGGGTCTGAGTTCTACTTGTGGCCCTTGTTTGAGTAAAAGACTACTTTGGGGTTAGGGTGAGCCGGCAACTGCCTTGGCTAGATTCTTGAGAGCGTCGTGTTTGGTATGTCCAGCAAATGTTGTCACATGTAACCAGCGAGACGTTTGGTCAGAAAGCGGGAAGCTTTGATAAATACGCCGTGTCGCAATCCAGGGAGATTAAGGCCTGGCCCGCTAGACGCAGGCAGGCAGGCAGGCTGGCAGGCTACCAAACAACAGAAATACTCAGGTGCCCGCAGATGCTCCGTGACTCCCGCAAGGACGGACGCGGGGAAAATGCATAGATTCAAGGGGTATTTTGGACCTATCGCAATACGGCAACTTTCCCTCTTTGTCGCGTTTGTCTGCCAATCAAACGTGCAAATCGCACTCTGTGTCACTCTATATTTTGTACGCTGCACTACAACCCCCTCGGTCCGCATCAGCGCTTGGCTTTACACAAAACAAAGAGAAGGGTGCACCGTTCCCGGCGGCACTGCAATACCGGGTCAATGCGTGGAGTGAATGGAGCAAGCCCCTTTTTCAGCTCCAGCTGCTAAAAATCCGTTTAATATGTCGTCCCCAAATTGAGGACATATCAAATATTAAACTCATAAGAACAGATTATTTTTCTTTCGAAAAAATTTTATTGACACTCATTTCAGACACATTTCATGACATTTTTTTCATATTTGACATACAAGATACCTTGAAAGTACAACTCATCAATAAATAAGTGTGATCTGTAAAATCATGTTTAAAACAAAAACAATTGTTTTAAGAGGCATTACAGACAAAATCGTTTTCACAGGTAAAAAGTCCATTTTAAAAGTCTTTAAAAGGGAGTGCATTTAGTGAAAATGCTGTGTTCCAGGTCCGTTTTTGTGCAGGAGCGCAGTGAGTCCCTACCCAGGGTAACTCATTCCGCTCTCCCGAACAGTAGGTCTCTCGTGATCCTGTTGCGGAGCTCGGAGGGGACCCTCGCCCTGTTGCTCCTTCCCACCTGCCTCACCCGGAGAGCCAGGCCACCGCTGCGTTGACCTTTTTGCGTGTAGCTCCGGCTCCTTCCTCCGAATGGGCACAGAGGCGATGCTTCTTTGCGGCTGTGTCCTAGGCCTGCCGCCTGCAGCTCTGGCCGCTTGGGCCGTCGCCGCGGCCATCTGGATCACAGCCACGGGGGGGATCTGCATGTGCTTCCTTGCCAGCAAGTTTCTGGAGGTCCACATGGCGTCTTTGATGGCGGCTAGGGTGAACCACTGCTTGGCAAAGTCATTCTTTTTTGTTTCCATTTGGCTCACCCCGTAGAGCACCAGTTGTGCTGTTAGGACCTCCCTTGCCGGCAAGTATGGGAATTTCAAGGAGCCGGCTGTCGCCCACTGGTCTACGGCAGCACTGTACTCCCAGAGCAGATGCCTCACCGACTCCGGCGCGCCACAACCGGGTCGGGGGCAGGTTGAGAGCGCCGACATGCCCCGGGAGTGCATAACGGACCAGACCGGGAGGATCTCATGAGCCACCATCCATGACAGGTCCCGGAGTCTGTTCGGGAGAGCGGGATGGTTCACGTTGCGCCAAACTGTTGAGGGCTCGCCGAATGCGAGCCCGCGCACTGGACTCACTGGTTCCCGCTCCTGCACAAGAGAAAGAACAGAGCGATGGTTAGTTAAAATATGCAGCTCCTCCTGCTCCAGGTTGAAATGCTTTAAAAATGTCTGAATAAAAGCATAGGCTGGTGGCAGGCTAAAAGACACAGGCACTTTAAGATCAGTGGGTAAAATCTTCAATCTTCTGAGGTAAGAGCCCATCCAGAAACATGTCATCGCTATGGTCTTGGGGTTTCTGGATGGGTCTGTAGCAATTGTGAGGTGCATTGTTGCGTATCTGCTTCCTAAAAACAAATAAAGGTCTGGCACTCCTTTTCCTCCTTTCTCCTTTGGCCTCTTCATCACCTCTCTCCTCAATCTTTCCCACTTGGATCCCCAAAGAAAGTAAAAGATGGCTCGGTCCAGGTCTAAAAGCACTTTCCTAGGTGGGGTAAAAACAGAACTGATGAGTAAAAGCAAAGGTAAAATCAGTGCTTTGATGATTAAAACCTTCCCTTCGATCGTCGGTCCTCTAAGTCCCCAGTATCATAGTCTTTGCCTGACTTTTCCTACCATGTCTGGCCAGTTTGTTTTCCCTCCCCCCTCCCTGTCAAATTTTATCCCCAGTATTTTCTGGTCGGTCTGGGTCATAGTCAGGGGGAGTCCTGTTGTCTCAGTTGCTGTCCATGGACCATAAAATTGGGCTTGGGTCTTGCTTCTGTTGAGCTTTGACCCAGAGGCCTGTCCAAACCAGTCGGTCAAGTCCAGCGTCCTGTTGACGGATAAAAGGTCAGTGCCTAAAATATTGACGTCGTCCATGTATAAAATACATTTGGTTGTGAGTCCCCCGCTCCTCGGTACTCCCACCCCATTGATTGGTCGGTCCCTTCTCAAGATTTGTGCCAGTGGTTCTATACAGGTAACGCAGAGGAGGGCAGATAACTGACAACCCTGACGGACACCGCAGTTAATGTCGACCGCTTTTGTCAGATGCCCGTTAACGACAAATTTGCTGGTAATGCCCTGGTACAGCAATCCCACCCAAGTTGTAAACCTTAATGGGAACCCCATTTTTTTATTTATTTCTGCTAAAACCGACATCTGTTTTAATTCTCTTCATTAAAATCCATACCATGTTGGTTTAGTTTAAAAAATAGCGCTGTAGTCTTTTCTGCAGTCCCATCATGCATTGTTTTCCCTATTCTTTTTCCTCTTACCTGCCTGTCTAAAGAAAGTCTGGGTCTTTCCCTTCACCATTTCCCACCAGTGTGCGCGTGTATCGTAAAAGTCTTGAAGGGTCTGCCACTCTCTGTACTTCTCCCTGTACTGACTAACCAGCTCCTTATCTTCTAAAAGGGAGCAGTTGAGTTTCCACACACCACTTCCTGGTGTCACACCCGAAGAGCGTGAGAGGGTGCAGGAAAGCATTAGGTGGTCGGAAAAGAAAACAGGAGTTAATCTAGCATCGGTGGGTGGGCAGTCCCGTGTAAAAACATAATCTATGCGAGAGGCTCTGGCTCCGTCACCACTGAACCAGGTGAAGCCATCCTCTCTGGGATGCATGGTTTTAAAACAGTCTTGGAGTTTAAAATCCTTGCATATGCCCTGTAATAAAACCGAAGTTTTATCAACTTTAAAATCTTCCCCTGCTCCTCTTCTATCCTTCCTACTTAAAATCCTCCCCTACCACTAAAGGGGCCCTACCTAGCATGTGGAACTGCAAGTCTTGTAAAAGGTCATATCTGTCATTCTTTGAGTTAAAGCCATAAATATTCAAGAGGTTAAAATCCTGTCCCATAAAAGTCAAATGTGCTAAAAGTGCCCGACCATCTCTCTTCACCAGAACTTGAGGGTTTTTGATTAAAATGGCCACTCCATCATTTTTGTTTTGATGTGATCCGCTCCATATTGATGTTTGTGGCCACATCTCCTCCCAATGTCTGTAGTGCTTTAAAAACGGTAGGCCACATTCCTGTATTAAAAACACATCTGACTTAAAAGAGTTAAGAAAGGATAAAACACTTTGGGCTCTGACTCTCAACTTCACACTTCTCACATTGATGGTTGAGAAGGTGAGTGCCATGAGTATGGTTAAAAACAACAAGTACGACATTTTAAAAGACTAAAAGGACATTAAAATATCTTAAAAAAAAAAAAAAAAAAGCTGTTGGGCACTTTCTTGTGAATGGAGTTCTTCCTTCACTCCCACAGGTGAAAGGTGAAGGGGTTGAGCTCCATTCCCCGGTCGGACTCTGGGGGTCGGCCTTGGACACAATGTTGCGTTTAACTTTGAGTCTCGAGGGGTTGATTGCAGAGCTACAGTTAAGAAGGAGACCTCATTTGGTGAACTGGAGGGGAAGACTCTGGGCTCCTCCACAGATGAACTGTCTGAGGAAAACCCAACTCTTCCCCTCTTCTCTGAGAATATAGGAGACTCAGAGGACAATTCTGAAGCAGGCCTCTTTGTTTGCTGGGCCGGAGGGAGGGGGGCATCCTAACTATCTTCTTGTGACTGGACTTCTTCACATTCAGAACTAGCTCCGCCCTCTGCCTGCACCACCCCCTCCTCCACAGAGCATTGGTGGGGCTGTTGCAGGCCCCTCCCCCACTCCCTCCTCACCTGATCCCTGTCCTCCAATCACAGGATTTGGAGGGAGATTTGAATCTTCCTGCCCAGCCTCTTCACAAAGCTCCCTAACCGGCTCATTTTCAATTTGCTTTACAGCCTTTAGCTTGTTGGCAAATGACTTTGGGCAATCTCTGAAGAGGTGGTTTGATTCTCCACAAAGATTGCAACATCTGCCATTGGTGCGCTCCTCAAAGGTGTGCCCAATTTCTCTGCATTTGCCACAAACAATCTGCTGGCATGCTTCTGCCAGGTGCCCATGCTCACCACACTTGCGGCAGAGCTTGGGCTGACCCTGGTAGTGTATGTAGCCCCTGTTCTCTCCCAGAACTATCATGGATGGCAGATGTTTCAGGCCTTGGAAGCCTTGGGGGTCCTGCCACTGTTGGATAGGGACCCTCCAAGCACAGTTCCAGATGCCATCCTCATCTCTCACTTTGATAGCCTGGCCTTTAACAGTGCAAAATCTCCCCAGCCACAAACAAATGTCATCTGCATTCACTGTCTCATTGAACATTCTCACAGTAACTGTTTTCAGAGCGTTATCAGTCAGCTTCTCAACACTGAACACAGAAAACTGTGGTTTCACATTTTCAAAACGTGTCCAAAATTCTCTCAACAAACCAGCAGATCGAAAACTCACGTTAAAACCTTTGTTAAAAGGCAGTGTCAAGATGCTATTGAGGTCATCCGGTTTAAAGTTCAGCACTTTCTGGATCAACTTCCTGGAGAAGTCCAGTCTCAACATCACCAGGAGCTTTCCATCTTTTTCTTGGAAGATAAAACGGACACTGTGGTGCCTCTGCATGCCGACACGGGTGGCCGACATGGTGGAGGCACCACAAGCTAAAAGGGTCAAAAGCAACTAAACTCTTAAATTACCAATAAATACACTAAAAAGCAAAATAAATAACCAATAAATAGGTAAAATGTCCTAAAACAAATAAATTAAAGAAATAAAAGGTACTTACCTTTTTAGCGTTTGGCCTGGTCAAGATGTTGAATCCAACAGAGAGCAGGTAGAAAGTCCTCTGGGCCAATGAATTCCTTTTGTGCAAGATTTATAACTACAACAGAGTTATAATACTTTACACAAGGAATGAAGTCAATATCCTCCCAAGCACCAGAAAAAATCAATGCCACAGCAGGCAATAATTTTCAACAACAAACAGGAGGCGACCGCAGTCTTAGCCAAAAGGCCGAGAAGTGATGACCCTTTGCTGTTGGCTGCCCCGAGCTGCCTCCTGCACATGTTCATTTTCCCCATTTGGATGGAACACCCCAAGTTCAGGAGGGCCCCTAATGGGACCCTCCTGCTAATGGCATCCCCTGGAGCCCAAGCCCTCGGCCCCCAGTAGGCAGATGGGGGCCAAACGGCATACAGGGCGAAGAAGCCTGAGGAGGTGGATGTGGAGGCCTGCACCCACGTCACCTCCGAGGGTGGCGACACCTCCAACGCCACCCTCGTCCTGAGCCGGTGGAAGGTCCAGTTCGGTCGGTACCAGGGTAAGACCTTCCACTGGCTCCTGGAGAACGACGTGGGCTACAGTGTAAATCTGGTCGCCTCCCACCAGAAGGAGCGAGAGAGGGTCTCAGTCCCTGCTGATGGCCAACAAGGTGGAGTCCTTCAGTTTGATATTCATATAATACAATGAAAGGAGTGATGACAGTTTTAAAGTATGGCCAGTGCATCAAAGTATGTGTTTTATTTGAAAGCTGTCAGAGTTTAGTTGTAACTGGATGGATGACCTTTCTGAAGATTTATTTGTATTATTCATTCTTTATTTATTAATCATTATTCATATTTGTATTTATTCAGTATTTGTCATGTTGTCACATTATACATTTGATCTCATTATAGGCCTCTTGGTTCGGCGCTTGCAGCCTTTGTCTCCGGACGGCGATCCCTGTCTGCGTTGGAAATGCAGGCCAAGGTGAAGAAGCTGGTGGCCCCTAAGCCTGCATTTCCAGGTAAGCTCAAGTCCAGTCTCGATTACATTTACAGTTAAACTTTATTATTTTTCTTGTGTTTACTGTATATATTCTTTCTTTATTCCCTCTGAATGTGTGATTGCAGCCTCCTTAAGACCAGCTCCTCCCTCAACATCATCTGAGGAGCCTTCTGATGAAGAGCTGGTCAAGGCGGTAGTTGACACAGAGGAGTGTAAGTATTAAAAGTAATGAATTATTGTATTAATATTATAAAGTATATTATTAAGTAGTATTACGTGTTATTCATGTGTCATATTGTTAATAACGGTTAACCTTTTTGTTAACTGTTAAAATCTCTTTTTTGTTTTGCTTTATAAATGTAAGAGCCGACAAGGTATGTTTGTGTTTTAATGAAAAGATAGCTGGTTTTTGCTTTGTACAAGTCACTCTAACAGACAGGTCTGCCAATCACCTGTCCAAATATTAGTAAAGGGTTCATCCTTTCCCTAGTTACCTGCATAACCCCTGTAGCTGCTGCCTGCGTCACTCCCTCCAATCTAGTCTAATCAGTTGTCATCTTTATGTCTCATCCTCACTTTCTCTCTTTAAAACCACCTTCTGCACTCCCGCAGTGTCTATGCATCTTGGCTGCGCTTGTGCCTGTCATTCAATATTAACACATAGATCACATTTTTTCATGTTACTGAAACATTGTATTTCTCTTTAAGTCTCACATGTACAGGCCCCTCTCTTGCTCCCACTGCATCCACCTCCTGCCACCACCTCAGCAGCACCACAGAAGGGGGCTGGTGTCTCTGCAGTGCTAGACGAGCCCACGGACGAGGAGCTGCTGGAGGCGTCCCCGGAGCTCGCCCGCCCCATTCAGCCTCCAGCAGCCCTCGTCTTGGTCCAGCCTGCAGTCACTGGCTCCCTCCTCACCAATGCCACCACCACCTGCAGCTGCCGCCCTGCCACCGCCTGCCCCCGCCCTGGAGCAAGGACAACAGGAGTTGCCCGGGCCAGCCTTCTTCCCTCCCCCACCACCTGCTGGCAATGCTGAGGTAAGGTTGTCTGTCAAACAGTAAATGTTACCTATCAGGCCTCAGAGGTCACTGCTGCCCTCACCCATAAAGTGATGTCCTCAGATATTGAAGTGCTTTGTATTTTCCTCTTGTTCTCTCTCCAGCTGCTGCCCAAGTCCTGGCGGGCAGCTCACACTGTCGAGCAGCAGCAGTGGATCGGTCGGGTGTTGTTTACCAGGGACAGCTCCGAGAGGTCTCGGCTCATCAGTGAGCCGAATCTCTGGTGCCCCCCCCCCTCTGGGCACTCTGAGTCTCGCACTCTGGGCAACAGTGCCAATCAGCTGTACAACACCCTGCGGAAGCAGCATTCAGACTCCTGGATGCGGAGAGCGATCCAGTACCTCGGCGTGTGCGAGCGGTTCCTGGACTTGGGTACCGTGAGGGGGCAGTTTCCACCACCACCCCACATGCCCCCCCTGCCTTCACCCATCTGGCTGCTGACGGTCTTCGGCTACGACGTCCTGACGCGGCTGGATGAGTACAAGGCCAGGATCACTTCCACCTTCTGATCCATCTTGAAGATGGATTTGACCAAGAAGGCGAGTACAGCTGTTTTCCCACCACAGCTGTGTCTGTGTGTGTGTGTGTGTGTGTGTGTGTGTTATTTTTATAATGTCTCTGTCTGTCTCTCTTCCTCCCAGGTGACAAAGAAGCTCACAGGTACTGCTTTGGACACGGTCGCCTGGGTTACCAACGTGGGTAACGAGTACGGGCAGGTCCTCATGAGCGTCCTCACCTGCTCCGAGGGCTCTGAGGACCTGTCCAGGATGGCGGCCCGGTTAATGAGGCGGTACCAACTCGCCGGGGTACCCCCCCCCAGAGGTCATCTACGTAGACCGTGACTGCTGCAATAGAGACGGCATGTCGAAGACAGCTGCCTTGTTTCATGTGTCAAACTTGAACTGTACATTCTAATGCTGAAATTTGAAATAGAATATGAATTATTTATCTCACGTTATCTTTACGGTTAAGATTACTAGAAGATCACAAAAAAATGTATTTACAATATTGAAAAAAAAAAATCAGGACATATGGAGTACATAGAGGCACCACCTCAGCTGCGTTCAGGACCCACCAGCTGTACACATAGACTGGCAGGCCGACAAAGGGCGGAGTCATCCTGCCGGTTTATCGCTGCGCGAGGGGCTCCACGTCTTTGGAGTCCTTCATCCCAGGTATTTGCATGTGTCTCGCCGTTTGTGTTAAAATATATTCTTTATTCACATCTCATGCAAACAAAATTCATTTTTGATCTCAAACCTACTTCCTCAGGAACAGGAGCTAGTGCTAAGTACTTTCAGGCGTTCCTGGTTGATGGACTGGCGAGGTGGAATGAGGACCGCGCAGCAGCAGCTGCACCGCCGGTTGCAGCTGAGGGACAGATGCAGCCTCTGCACTCCTACCGTGGCCACCTCAAGCACATCCTTAACCAGAAGAGCCAAAGGGGGCTTGGCCTTCAGATGGTTAAGGACTTCACCAAGCCTGCTGAGTACACAGGTATGTGATCTTTACGTGATCTGTCTTCACTTTATTCTAACATCATAACTATGTGAGAAAAGAGCATTTACCAAATCCTTTGCTTTCTGTTTTTGCTATGCGATAGGGGAGCTCATCGGCGTGGAATACCTGTACCAGCAGACAGGCAGAGTGCTTGAGGATGTCAGCTCCGACCCTGATGCTCCGGACGAGGCTGCTGCCATCGAGTTGCTGGAGGAGGTGGATGAGGGTATCCAAGAGGACGTGGAGGACCCCACCATCTTCGAGCCCGACACCCTCTCCACCACCACAGCGACAGCAGCCCGGTCAGGTGATCCAGCTGACGCACCCAGATCTGAGCCATCCGGTCTGGCCACCGCTGACGCCCCTCCCGAGGCCTCTCCCGAGGCCCCTGAGGTTCAGGCTCCTGCTCTCCAGCAGTCCTCCTCAGACTCTGAGGTAAGTTCACTAACTACAACAACTAATAATAATAATAACAACAACAATAGTGAAGATATTATAATGCTTACTGGCTGTTTGCTCACAGCAGTACTTCCTCTTCTCTTCCTTCTGGCTTGTGTTTCTTCTCAGGAGGACATTCAGGGTCCTGATGGCCAGCCAGGGTATCAGCATGTCCTGAAGCTGGCCAAGGCCCTGCTGGAAGCACAGAGCCTTCGGGGGCTTTCTGACAAGAGGGTAGACAAACTCATCGCGCTCTGGCAATGCCTGCCAGAGAGAGACAAACAGCGAGTTGTCTACCCTCCCAGACACCGGGAGAGGCAGCCAAGGGGGCGGTTCAAGGCAGCGAAGGGGAAGGACACTTCCTGTCCTGGGAAGGAGAGTCTCCAACGATAAGACTCATTTAAAATTTTACTATTTCCTCTAGTACATATCTGCTGTTTATTAACTCACACTCTCCGTTCAGCTGTCTTGTCGGACTGAACTCGGGCCCTGCAAGCTGGCCGAGCGCCAGTCGTCTGGTGGAGGCCATTTGCAGCCAGCTCTGCCGTCGCCACCTTGCAGCCACACGGATCGGGGGGACCACCAGGACTTGGTGGTCCCTCATCCCTGCCGACTACGTGGCCATCAGAGAGGCAGCACTGGCCAGCCCAAGGTTGAGGACTCAGTGATATACAGCTCTTTGAGCTAAAGCAGAGGACTCTGTCACAGTGGTAAGAGTTTAACATAAAGCTGTGTTGAAGTGTTGTGAGCTGTACTGTGATTTATCTTGCGATGAAAGCTGAAGAGTCTAAAAACAGCCTGTGTCTGTCTTCCAGGTTCTCTCGGCACCAGAGAGAGGGGGGGACGGCTGTGCTGCTGCAGGGAACTGGCGTCGTCCCTGCTCCAGCAGTTGCCACCCAGCCTCTCCCTCCACCAAGGTGGTACAAGGTGGTAACAGGTGGGACAAGGACAGCCCTTTGACTTTAATGTCCATGAGGAGCCAGGACCTTTAAGTCAGGGTCTGCCTCCTCCTACTACTCCTCCTTGTACACCTACAGATCCTGCTGCACAGCTCCTGGGTAGCTACCTGCTCACTCCTGCCCCTGAAGCTCAGCCTCCTTCTCTTCCTGTACTGCAGCAGGTGCCCAGGTCAACAGCCTACAGGAAGAGGAAGGCGGCAGAGGCTGCTGCTGCTGCTGGGCAGGGGCCGCTGCCTGGGAGCAAAACCCGCTGGCCCATGAAGTAGTACATCTGCAGCAAGTGTGGCCAGCTGAAGAGGATGGACACTGGCCACTCGCATTGGTGGCGTGGCGTACTGTGCGGTGGCCGGCGGAAAGGCTGTGGGGGAGTGGAAGGAGGAAATGAAGAGGAGACAGGCAGGCGCCCAGGAGGGGAAATGAGGGACACTTTATTTATTAATTTATTTTTTATTTTCTCTGTATTGTTTTGTTTGTTTTAAAGTTAGCTTTGTAAATAAGCAATAAATTCAGCATTTTCAAAATGAGTGTTTCTCTCGGTCCTTTTCCATCATTGCTTGAAAGATTCCTATTACACAAAACACAGATACTTCACACTGTACAAAATACAATTTACATAAGACATCACACAAAAGACAAGTGATACTGATGTACAATTTAAAAATAACATGAAAGAAAAGTGGAGGCAGAATTTTTGTGTGAATAATGCTCATTTAATTAATATATTATATACATTTATTCGAGGTGGTGATAATAATAATTTAAGCACTTCTCCATCCTCTCCAATTACATACAACCATACGACTAATTTTAAAGGCGTCTACATCTGTGTTGGTCGGGGATTTAACCAGCGACCTTCTGCTCTGCTCATAATCCCCCTTTCCCCCCTCGTCCTTCCCCAGAGAAGAATGGCCAGGGGCCATGCTAATCTTCTCTGTATCGATTCCAATTTTTCATATGTGCTACCTTAGCAAGCACGCAAGCCTCGGAGCGCCGCTTCCCTTTTAGTCCCCCGTGGGCAGAATGACCCCTTGACCGCGGTGGAGCTGCTGGAGGGCAGTAGGCAGCACCCTTAAGCATGACAAGAGCGAGGGATGGGGCTTTTCAGTTGCTGACATCAGTGTCTTTTCAATTGCTATGAACTGCCTGCTACTTCTTTCTGCATGTTTATGAAAGTCACAAAGCGTGTTAGGCCAGAAATGGCTTCATACCAAACAAACAATCGGTCTTTCATGCCGGAGGCTTCATTTGTTGCCCCAAAGCTAGGCATCCCCTCCTATGATGCGTGACAGGTCAACTGTGAGACTCTCAGACAAACTCTGAGCATCTGTCTGTGGGCGCATCTCTAGGATAAGCCACACTGTGGAAAATTCTTGGCGCCAGACCGCTTATGCTCTGGTGCCCCCTCAGGCAAATTTGTGACACCTTTGCCGTTGCCCTTCTCTGAGAGCAAGTAGGGGCTGCCAAACCAGATGGCCGAGTGGGTCTGAGTTCTACTTGTGGCCCTTGTTTGAGTAAAAGACTACTTTGGGGTTAGGGTGAGCCAGCAACTGCCTTGGCTAGATTCTTGAGAGCGTCGTCTTTGGTATGTCCAGCAAATGTTGTCACATGTAACCAGCGAGACGTTTGGTCAGAAAGCGGGAAGCTTTGATAAACACGCCGTGTCGCAATCCAGGGAGATTAAGGCCTGGCCCGCTAGGGCTGGCAGGCTGGCAGGCTGGCAGGCTACCAAACAACAGAAATACTCAGGCGCCCGCAGACGCTCCGTGACTCCCGCGAGGACGGACGCGGGGAAAATGCGCAGATTCAAGGGGTATTTAGGACCTATCGCAATACGGCAACTTTCCCTCTTTGTCGCGTTTGTCTGCCAATCAAACGTGCAAATCGCACTCTGTGTCACTCTATATTTTGTACGCTGCACTACAACCCCCTCGGTCCGCATCAGCGCTTGGCTTTACACAAAACAAAGAGAAGGGTGCACCATTCCCGGCGGCACTGCAATACCGGGTCGATGCGTGGAGGGAACGGAGCAAGCCCCTTTTTCAGCTCCAGCTGCTAAAAATCCATTTAATATATCGTCCCCAAATTGAGGACATATCAGATATTAAACTGATAAGAACAGATTTTTTTCTTTCGGAAAAATTTTATTGACACTTATTTCAAACACATTTCATGACACATTTCTTTTTTTGTTATATTTATGACATACAACATACCTTGAAATACAACTAATAAATAATAAATGTGATCTGTAAAACCATGTTTAAAACAATAAAAACAATTGTTTTAAGAAGCATTACAGATAAAATCATTGTTTTCACAGGTAAAAGGTGTACATAAAAGAGTTTTCATGTGAGTCATGTGTGAGTGAGTCAAGTGTCCATTATAAAAGTCTTTAAAAGGGAGTGCATTTAGTTAAAATGCTGTGTTCAAGGTCCGTTTTTGTGCAGGAGCGCAGTGAGTCCCTACCCAGGGTAACTCATTCCGCTCTCCCGAACAGTAGGTCTCTCGGGATCCTGTTTCGGAGCTCAGAGGGGACCCTCGCCCTGTTGCTCCTTCCCACCTGCCTCACCCGGAGAGCCAGGCCGCTGCTGCTTTGACCTTTTTGCGTGTAGCTCCGGCTCCTTCCTCCAAATGGGCACAGAGGCGATGCTTCTTTGCGGCTGTGTCCTAGGCCCACCGCCTGCAGCTCTGGCCGCTTGGGCCGTCGCTGCGGCCATCTGGATCACAGCCACGGGGGGGATCTGCATGTGCTCCCTTGCCAGCAAGTTTCTGGAGGTCGACATGGCGTCTTTGATGGCGGCTAGGGTGAGCCACTGCTTGGCAAAGTCATTCTTTTTTGTTTCTGTTTGGCTCACCCCGTAGAGCACCAGTTGTGCTGTTAGGACCTCCCTTGCCGGCAAGTACGGGAATTTCAAGGAACCGGCTGTTGCCCACTGGTCTACGGCAGCACTGCACTCCCAGAGCAGATGCCTCACCGACTCCGGCGCGCCACAACCGGCTGATAAGAACAGATACTACACTTGATCTTAGCCAAAAGGCCGAGAAGCGATGACCCCTTGCTGTTGGCTGCCCCGAGCCGCCTCCTGCACAGCTCTCGCTGGCCGCGGTGCGGTGCGGCGCAGCGCGGCCGCTTCAAACGGCCGCGTGAACGACCGCTGCTTAGCAGCTCCGCCCAGACGCTCCTTGGCGCAGCCGCACGTCTCGCGAAGGACCGCTGTTTTGCTTTTCACAAACACACGAGGCTCTGCCGTACTGCAAAGCCTGCCAAAAATAGATTTAACTCGTGGGTGTTCCTCTCCACGGAAGTCTTTAGTAAAAGGCGAAAGACTTGTACGTTATGAAGAGAAACCAGAGTAAGTACAACCCGCTCCTCAACAGCAGCCGAAGACCCCAGTCGTCCCAGTCACCACCTTCACGGTAAGCCTCACTTGGCTTGCCGCGTGCCGAATCCCAGGCCACGCCCCTTTCCCCTACCCCGCATAGCGCTCTCAGGGAGTCTTGGGTGCCCAGTTTGCTTGTCTTTCGTGTCGCTGCCACTACACCTTCTGGAAGAGGCGTTGCCCCTTTGCCACTGGCGCTCACCGTGTGATGTTTGTATTTTTTGTGAAATGCAGCAAAGGACAGTTCAGTTGGATGACGAACAAACCGTTCTGAATATGCCACATAAAAACACTTAAGAGTAATGCCAGACTGTTTCTGCTACCGAAGCAAAGAGCGGAAAAAGAAGTCAATGACTGATGGCGTCCATCCGACTCAGGACTTTAATTCCATGTCGGGATCCTGTAGGAATGATGACTCCATTTTTTCTTTCTTCCCCCCAGTGATCTGACCGGTCAGTGGCCGGGGGTCGGGGGTGGGGTTGACGGGTTGTGATCCGAACCTCTGAAGTTCACTTGCCCCGGAGCAGGTTAGCTGTTCAGCATAAGTTACCATGGTAAGAAGCGGGACCACCGCCGTAAGCCTGAAAACCCAGGGTTAAACCCGAAGTTACCTCGCTAAACCCGAATCCTGCTTCGCAGTACAGGCCTCGGGAATTCCAGCCAGGTGCTCGTGAGGAGCAGGGCACAACACGAGCAGATCAAAATGCGGAAACGCTTCACGATTTTGCGTGTCATCCTTTCGCAGGGGCCATGCTAATCTTCTCTGTATCGATTCCAATTTTTCATATGTGCTGCCTTAGCAAGCACGCAAGCCTCGGAGCGCCGCTTCCCTTTTAGTCCCCCGTGGGCAGAATGACCCCTTGACCGCGGTGGAGCTGCTGGAGGGCAGTAGGCAGCACCCTTAAGCATGACAAGAGCGAGGGATGGGGCTTTTCAGTTGCTGACATCAGTGTCTTTTCAATTGCTATGAACTGCCTGCTACTTCTTTCTGCATGTTTATGAAAGTCACAAAGCGTGTTAGGCCAGAAATGGCTTCATACCAAACAAACAATCGGTCTTTCATGCCGGAGGCTTCATTTGTTGCCCCAAAGCTAGGCATCCCCTCCTATGATGCGTGACAGGTCAACTGTGAGACTCTCAGACAAACTCTGAGCATCTGTCTGTGGGCGCATCTCTAGGATAAGCCACACTGTGGAAAATTCTTGGCGCCAGACCGCTTATGCTCTGGTGCCCCCTCAGGCAAATTTGTGACACCTTTGCCGTTGCCCTTCTCTGAGAGCAAGTAGGGGCTGCCAAACCAGATGGCCGAGTGGGTCTGAGTTCTACTTGTGGCCCTTGTTTGAGTAAAAGACTACTTTGGGGTTAGGGTGAGCCGGCAACTGCCTTGGCTAGATTCTTGAGAGCGTCGTGTTTGGTATGTCCAGCAAATGTTGTCACATGTAACCAGCGAGACGTTTGGTCAGAAAGCGGGAAGCTTTGATAAACACGCCGTGTCGCAATCCAGGGAGATTAAGGCCTGGCCCGCTAGGCGCAGGCGGGCAGGCGGGCAGGCAGGCTGGCAGGCTACCAAACAACAGAAATACTCAGGCGCCCGCAGACGCTCCGTGACTCCCGCGAGGACGGACGCGGGGAAAATGCGCAGATTCAAGGGGTATTTAGGACCTATCGCAATACGGCAGCTTTCCCTCTTTGTCGCGTTTGTCTGCCAATCAAACGTGCAAATCGCACTCTGTGTCACTCTATATGTTGTACGCTGCACTACAACCCCCTCGGTCCGCACCAGCGCTTGGCTTTACACAAAACAAAGAGAAGGGTGCACCGTTCCCGGCGGCACTGCAATACCGGGTCGATGCGTGGAGTGAACGGAGCAAGCCCCTTTTTCAGCTCCAGCTGCTAAAAATCCATTTAATATATCGTCCCCAAATTGAGGACATATCAGATATTAAACTGATAAGAACAGATACTACACTTGATCTTAGCCAAAAGGCCGAGAAGCGATGACCCCTTGCTGTTGGCTGCCCCGAGCCGCCTCCTGCACAGCTCTCGCTGGCCGCGGTGCGGTGCGGCGCGGCCGCTTCAAACGGCCGCGTGAACGACCGCTGCTTAGCAGCTCCGCCCAGACGCTCCTTGGCGCAGCCGCACGTCTCGCGAAGGACCGCTGTTTTGCTTTTCACAAACACACGAGGCTCTGCCGTACTGCAAAGCCTGCCAAAAATAGATTTAACTCGTGGGTGTTCCTCTCCACGGAAGTCTTTAGTAAAAGGCGAAAGACTTGTACGTTATGAAGAGAAACCAGAGTAAGTACAACCCGCTCCTCAACAGCAGCCGAAGACCCCAGTCGTCCCAGTCACCACCTTCACGGTAAGCCTCACTTGGCTTGCCGCGTGCCGAATCCCAGGCCACGCCCCTTTCCCCTACCCCGCATAGCGCTCTCAGGGAGTCTTGGGTGCCCAGTTTGCTTGTCTTTCGTGTCGCTGCCACTACACCTTCTGGAAGAGGCGTTGCCCCTTTGCCACTGGCGCTCACCGTGTGATGTTTGTATTTTTTGTGAAATGCAGCAAAGGACAGTTCAGTTGGATGACGAACAAACCGTTCTGAATATGCCACATAAAAACACTTAAGAGTAATGCCAGACTGTTTCTGCTACCGAAGCAAAGAGCGGAAAAAGAAGTCAATGACTGATGGCGTCCATCCGACTCAGGACTTTAATTCCATGTCGGGATCCTGTAGGAATGATGACTCCATTTTTTCTTTCTTCCCCCCAGTGATCTGACCGGTCAGTGGCCGGGGGTCGGGGGTGGGGTTGACGGGTTGTGATCCGAACCTCTGAAGTTCACTTGCCCCGGAGCAGGTTAGCTGTTCAGCATAAGTTACCATGGTAAGAAGCGGGACCACCGCCGTAAGCCTGAAAACCCAGGGTTAAACCCGAAGTTACCTCGCTAAACCCGAATCCTGCTTCGCAGTACAGGCCTCGGGAATTCCAGCCAGGTGCTCGTGAGGAGCAGGGCACAACACGAGCAGATCAAAATGCGGAAACGCTTCACGATTTTGCGTGTCATCCTTTCGCAGGGGCCATGCTAATCTTCTCTGTATCGATTCCAATTTTTCATATGTGCTGCCTTAGCAAGCACGCAAGCCTCGGAGCGCCGCTTCCCTTTTAGTCCCCCGTGGGCAGAATGACCCCTTGACCGCGGTGGAGCTGCTGGAGGGCAGTAGGCAGCACCCTTAAGCATGACAAGAGCGAGGGATGGGGCTTTTCAGTTGCTGACATCAGTGTCTTTTCAATTGCTATGAACTGCCTGCTACTTCTTTCTGCATGTTTATGAAAGTCACAAAGCGTGTTAGGCCAGAAATGGCTTCATACCAAACAAACAATCGGTCTTTCATGCCGGAGGCTTCATTTGTTGCCCCAAAGCTAGGCATCCCCTCCTATGATGCGTGACAGGTCAACTGTGAGACTCTCAGACAAACTCTGAGCATCTGTCTGTGGGCGCATCTCTAGGATAAGCCACACTGTGGAAAATTCTTGGCGCCAGACCGCTTATGCTCTGGTGCCCCCTCAGGCAAATTTGTGACACCTTTGCCGTTGCCCTTCTCTGAGAGCAAGTAGGGGCTGCCAAACCAGATGGCCGAGTGGGTCTGAGTTCTACTTGTGGCCCTTGTTTGAGTAAAAGACTACTTTGGGGTTAGGGTGAGCCGGCAACTGCCTTGGCTAGATTCTTGAGAGCGTCGTGTTTGGTATGTCCAGCAAATGTTGTCACATGTAACCAGCGAGACGTTTGGTCAGAAAGCGGGAAGCTTTGATAAAAACGCCGTGTCGCAATCCAGGGAGATTAAGGCCTGGCCCGCTAGGCGCAGGCGGGCAGGCGGGCAGGCAGGCTGGCAGGCTACCAAACAACAGAAATACTCAGGCGCCCGCAGACGCTCCGTGACTCCCGCGAGGACGGACGCGGGGAAAATGCGCAGATTCAAGGGGTATTTAGGACCTATCGCAATACGGCAACTTTCCCTCTTTGTCGCGTTTGTCTGCCAATCAAACGTGCAAATCGCACTCTGTGTCACTCTATATTTTGTACGCTGCACTACAACCCCCTCGGTCCGCACCAGCGCTTGGCTTTACACAAAACAAAGAGAAGGGTGCACCGTTCCCGGCGGCACTGCAATACCGGGTCGATGCGTGGAGTGAACGGAGCAAGCCCCTTTTTCAGCTCCAGCTGCTAAAAATCCATTTAATATATCGTCCCCAAATTGAGGACATATCAGATATTAAACTGATAAGAACAGATACTACACTTGATCTTAGCCAAAAGGCCGAGAAGCGATGACCCCTTGCTGTTGGCTGCCCCGAGCCGCCTCCTGCACAGCTCTCGCTGGCCGCGGTGCGGTGCGGCGGGGCCGCTTCAAACGGCCGCGTGAACGACCGCTGCTTAGCAGCTCCGCCCAGACGCTCCTTGGCGCAGCCGCACGTCTCGCGAAGGACCGCTGTTTTGCTTTTCACAAACACACGAGGCTCTGCCGTACTGCAAAGCCTGCCAAAAATAGATTTAACTCGTGGGTGTTCCTCTCCACGGAAGTCTTTAGTAAAAGGCGAAAGACTTGTACGTTATGAAGAGAAACCAGAGTAAGTACAACCCGCTCCTCAACAGCAGCCGAAGACCCCAGTCGTCCCAGTCACCACCTTCACGGTAAGCCTCACTTGGCTTGCCGCGTGGCGAATCCCAGGCCACGCCCCTTACCCCTACCCCGCATAGCGCTCTCAGGGAGTCTTGGGTGCCCAGTTTGCTTGTCTTTCGTGTCGCTGCCACTACACCTTCTGGAAGAGGCGTTGCCCCTTTGCCACTGGCGCTCACCGTGTGATGTTTGTATTTTTTGTGAAATGCAGCAAAGGACAGTTCAGTTGGATGACGAACAAACCGTTCTGAATATGCCACATAAAAACACTTAAGAGTAATGCCAGACTGTTTCTGCTACCGAAGCAAAGAGCGGAAAAAGAAGTCAATGACTGATGGCGTCCATCCGACTCAGGACTTTAATTCCATGTCGGGATCCTGTAGGAATGATGACTCCATTTTTTCTTTCTTCCCCCCAGTGATCTGACCGGTCAGTGGCCGGGGGTTGGGGGTGGGGTTGACGGGTTGTGATCCGAACCTCTGAAGTTCACTTGCCCCGGAGCAGGTTAGCTGTTCAGCATAAGTTACCATGGTAAGAAGCGGGACCACCGCCGTAAGCCTGAAAACCCAGGGTTAAACCCGAAGTTACCTCGCTAAACCCGAATCCTGCTTCGCAGTACAGGCCTCGGGAATTCCAGCCAGGTGCTCGTGAGGAGCAGGGCACAACACGAGCAGATTCACGATTTTGCGTGTCATCTTTCGCAGGGGCCATGCTAATCTTCTCTGTATCGATTCCAATTTTTCATATGTGCTGCCTTAGCAAGCACGCAAGCCTCGGAGCGCCGCTTCCCTTTTAGGTCCCCCGTGGGCAGAATGACCCCTTGACCGCGGTGGAGCTGCTGGAGGGCAGTAGGGCAGCACCCTTAAGCATGACAAGAGCGAGGGATGGGGCTTTTCAGTTGCTGACATCAGTGTCTTTTCAATTGCTATGAACTGCCTGCTACTTCTTTCTGCATGTTTATGAAAGTCACAAAGCGTGTTAGGCCAGAAATGGCTTCATACCAAACAAACAATCGGTCTTTCATGCCGGAGGCTTCATTTGTTGCCCCAAAGCTAGGCATCCCCTCCTATGATGCGTGACAGGTCAACTGTGAGACTCTCAGACAAACTCTGAGCATCTGTCTGTGGGCGCATCTCTAGGATAAGCCACACTGTGGAAAATTCTTGGCGCCAGACCGCTTATGCTCTGGTGCCCCCTCAGGCAAATTTGTGACACCTTTGCCGTTGCCCTTCTCTGAGAGCAAGTAGGGGCTGCCAAAACCAGATGGCCGAGTGGGTCTGAGTTCTACTTGTGGCCCTTGTTTGAGTAAAAGACCTACTTTGGGGTTAGGGTGAGCCGGCAACTGCCTTGGCTAGATTCTTGAGAGCGTCGTGTTTGGTATGTCCAGCAAATGTTGTCACATGTAACCAGCGAGACGTTTGGTCAGAAAGCGGGAAGCTTTGATAAACACGCCGTGTCGCAATCCAGGGAGATTAAGGCCTGGCCCGCTAGGCGCAGGCGGGCAGGCGGCAGGCAGGCTGGCAGGCTACCAAACAACAGAAATACTCAGGCGCCCGCATGACGCTCCGTGACTCCCGCGAGGACGGACGCGGGAAAATGCGCAGATTCAAGGGGTATTTAGGACCTATCGCAATACGGCAACTTTCCCTCTTTGTCGCTGTTTGTCTGCCAATCAAACGTGCAAATCGCACTCTGTGTCACTCTATATTTTGTACGCTGCACTACAACCCCCTCGGTCCGCACCAGCGCTTGGCTTTACACAAAACAAAGAGAAGGGTGCACCGTTCCCGGCGGCACTGCAATACCGGGTCGATGCGTGGAGTGAACGGAGCAAGCCCCTTTTTTCAGCTCCAGCTGCTAAAAATCCATTTAATATATCGTCCACCAAATTGAGGACATATCAGATATTAAACTGATAAGAACAGATACTACACTTGATCTTAGCCAAAAGGCCGAGAAGCGATGACCCCTTGCTGTTGGCTGCCCCGAGCCGCCTCCCTGCACAGCTCTCGCTGGCCGCGGTGCGGTGCGGTGCGGCGCCGGCGCGGCCGCTTTCAAACGGCCGCTGCTTAGCAGCTCCGCCCAGACGCTCCTTGGTGCAGCCACACGTCTCGCGAAGGACCGCTGTTTTGCTTTTCACAAACACACGAGGCTCTCTGCCGTACTGCAAAGCCTGCCAAAAATAGATTTAACTCGTGGGTGTTCCTCTCCACGGAAGTCTTTAGTAAAAGGCGAAAGACTTGTACGTTATGAAGAGAAACCAGAGTAAGTACAACCCGCTCCTCAACAGCAGCCGAAGACCCCAGTCGTCCCAGTCACCAACCTTCACGGTAAGCCTCACTTGGCTTGCCGCGTGCCGAATCCCAGGCCACGCCCCTTTCCCCTACCCCGCATAGCGCTCTCAGGGAGTCTTGGGTGCCCAGTTTGCTTGTCTTTTCGTGTCGCTGCCACTACACCTTCTGGAAGAGGGCGTTGCCCCCTTTGCCACTGCGCTCACCGTGTGATGTTTTGTATTTTTTGTGAAATGCAGCAAAGGACAGTTCAGTTGATGACGAACAAACCGTTCTGAATATGGCCACATAAAAAACACTTAAGAGTAATGCCAGACTGTTTCTGCTACCGAAGCAAAGAGCGGAAAAAGAAGTCAATGACTGATGGCGTCCATCCGACTCAGGACTTTAATTCCATGTCGGGATCCTGTAGGAATGATGACTCCATTTTTTCTTTCTTCCCCCCAGTGATCTGACCGGTCAGTGGCCGGGGGTCGGGGGTGGGGGTTGACGGGTTGTGATCCGAACCTCTGAAGTTCACTTGCCCCGGAGCAGGTTAGCTGTTCAGCATAAGTTACCATGGTAAGAAGCGGGACCACCGCCGTAAGCCTGAAACCCAGGGTTAAACCCGAAGTTACCTCGCTAAACCCGAATCCTGCTTCGCAGTACAGGCCTCGGGAATTCCAGCCAGGTGCTCGTGAGGAGCAGGGCACAAACACGAGCAGATCAAAATGCGGAAACGCTTCACGATTTTGCGTGTCATCCTTTCGCAGGGGCCATGCTAATCTTCTCTGTATCGATTCCAATTTTTCATATGTGCTGCCTTAGCAAGCACGCAAGCCTCGGAGCGCCGCTTCCCTTTTAGTCCCCCGTGGGCAGAATGACCCCTTGACCGCGGTGGAGCTGCTGGAGGGCAGTAGGCAGCACCCTTAAGCATGACAAGAGCGAGGGATGGGGCTTTTCAGTTGCTGACATCAGTGTCTTTTTCAATTGCTATGAACTGCCTGCTACTTCTTTCTGCATGTTTATGAAAGTCACAAAGCGTGTTAGGCCAGAAATGGCTTCATACCAAACAAACAATCGGTCTTTCATGCCGGAGGCTTCATTTGTTGCCCCAAAGCTAGGCATCCCCCTCCTATGATGCGTGACAGGTCAACTGTGAGACTCTCAGACAAACTCTGAGCATCTGTCTGTGGGCGCATCTCTAGGATAAGCCACACTGTGGAAAATTCTTGGCGCCAGACCGCTATGCTCTGGTGCCCCCTCAGGCAAATTTGTGACACCTTTGCCGTTGCCCTTCTCTGAGAGCAAGTAGGGGCTGCCAAACCAGATGGCCCGAGTGGGTCTGAGTTCTACTTGTGGCCCTTGTTTGAGTAAAAGACTACTTTGGGGTTAGGGTGAGCCGGCAACTGCCTTGGCTAGATTCTTGAGAGCGTCGTGTTTGGTATGTCCAGCAAATGTTGTCACATGTAACCAGCGAGACGTTTGGTCAGAAAGCGGGAAGCTTTGATAAACACGCCGTGTCGCAATCCAGGGAGATTAAGGCCTGGCCCGCTAGGCGCAGGCGGGCAGGCGGGCTGGCAGGCTGGCAGGCTACCAAACAACAGAAATACTCAGGCGCCCGCAGACGCTCCGTGACTCCCGCGAGGACGGACGCGGGGAAAATGCGCAGATTCAAGGGGTATTTAGGACCTATCGCAATACGGCAGCTTTCCCTCTTTGTCGCGTTTGTCTGCCAATCAAACGTGCAAATCGCACTCTGTGTCACTCTATATGTTGTACGCTGCACTACAACCCCCTCGGTCCGCACCAGCGCTTGGCTTTACACAAAACAAAGAGAAGGGTGCACCGTTCCCGGCGGCACTGCAATACCGGGTCGATGCGTGGAGTGAACGGAGCAAGCCCCTTTTTCAGCTCCAGCTGCTAAAAATCCATTTAATATATCGTCCCCAAATTGAGGACATATCAGATATTAAACTGATAAGAACAGATACTACACTTGATCTTAGCCAAAAGGCCGAGAAGCGATGACCCCTTGCTGTTGGCTGCCCCGAGCCGCCTCCTGCACAGCTCTCGCTGGCCGCGGTGCGGTGCGGCGCGGCCGCTTCAAACGGCCGCGTGAACGACCGCTGCTTAGCAGCTCCGCCCAGACGCTCCTTGGCGCAGCCGCACGTCTCGCGAAGGACCGCTGTTTTGCTTTTCACAAACACACGAGGCTCTGCCGTACTGCAAAGCCTGCCAAAAATAGATTTAACTCGTGGGTGTTCCTCTCCACGGAAGTCTTTAGTAAAAGGCGAAAGACTTGTACGTTATGAAGAGAAACCAGAGTAAGTACAACCCGCTCCTCAACAGCAGCCGAAGACCCCAGTCGTCCCAGTCACCACCTTCACGGTAAGCCTCACTTGGCTTGCCGCGTGCCGAATCCCAGGCCACGCCCCTTTCCCCTACCCCGCATAGCGCTCTCAGGGAGTCTTGGGTGCCCAGTTTGCTTGTCTTTCGTGTCGCTGCCACTACACCTTCTGGAAGAGGCGTTGCCCCTTTGCCACTGGCGCTCACCGTGTGATGTTTGTATTTTTTGTGAAATGCAGCAAAGGACAGTTCAGTTGGATGACGAACAAACCGTTCTGAATATGCCACATAAAAACACTTAAGAGTAATGCCAGACTGTTTCTGCTACCGAAGCAAAGAGCGGAAAAAGAAGTCAATGACTGATGGCGTCCATCCGACTCAGGACTTTAATTCCATGTCGGGATCCTGTAGGAATGATGACTCCATTTTTTCTTTCTTCCCCCCAGTGATCTGACCGGTCAGTGGCCGGGGGTCGGGGGTGGGGTTGACGGGTTGTGATCCGAACCTCTGAAGTTCACTTGCCCCGGAGCAGGTTAGCTGTTCAGCATAAGTTACCATGGTAAGAAGCGGGACCACCGCCGTAAGCCTGAAAACCCAGGGTTAAACCCGAAGTTACCTCGCTAAACCCGAATCCTGCTTCGCAGTACAGGCCTCGGGAATTCCAGCCAGGTGCTCGTGAGGAGCAGGGCACAACACGAGCAGATCAAAATGCGGAAACGCTTCACGATTTTGCGTGTCATCCTTTCGCAGGGGCCATGCTAATCTTCTCTGTATCGATTCCAATTTTTCATATGTGCTGCCTTAGCAAGCACGCAAGCCTCGGAGCGCCGCTTCCCTTTTAGTCCCCCGTGGGCAGAATGACCCCTTGACCGCGGTGGAGCTGCTGGAGGGCAGTAGGCAGCACCCTTAAGCATGACAAGAGCGAGGGATGGGGCTTTTCAGTTGCTGACATCAGTGTCTTTTCAATTGCTATGAACTGCCTGCTACTTCTTTCTGCATGTTTATGAAAGTCACAAAGCGTGTTAGGCCAGAAATGGCTTCATACCAAACAAACAATCGGTCTTTCATGCCGGAGGCTTCATTTGTTGCCCCAAAGCTAGGCATCCCCTCCTATGATGCGTGACAGGTCAACTGTGAGACTCTCAGACAAACTCTGAGCATCTGTCTGTGGGCGCATCTCTAGGATAAGCCACACTGTGGAAAATTCTTGGCGCCAGACCGCTTATGCTCTGGTGCCCCCTCAGGCAAATTTGTGACACCTTTGCCGTTGCCCTTCTCTGAGAGCAAGTAGGGGCTGCCAAACCAGATGGCCGAGTGGGTCTGAGTTCTACTTGTGGCCCTTGTTTGAGTAAAAGACTACTTTGGGGTTAGGGTGAGCCGGCAACTGCCTTGGCTAGATTCTTGAGAGCGTCGTGTTTGGTATGTCCAGCAAATGTTGTCACATGTAACCAGCGAGACGTTTGGTCAGAAAGCGGGAAGCTTTGATAAACACGCCGTGTCGCAATCCAGGGAGATTAAGGCCTGGCCCGCTAGGCGCAGGCGGGCAGGCGGGCAGGCAGGCTGGCAGGCTACCAAACAACAGAAATACTCAGGCGCCCGCAGACGCTCCGTGACTCCCGCGAGGACGGACGCGGGGAAAATGCGCAGATTCAAGGGGTATTTAGGACCTATCGCAATACGGCAACTTTCCCTCTTTGTCGCGTTTGTCTGCCAATCAAACGTGCAAATCGCACTCTGTGTCACTCTATATTTTGTACGCTGCACTACAACCCCCTCGGTCCGCACCAGCGCTTGGCTTTACACAAAACAAAGAGAAGGGTGCACCGTTCCCGGCGGCACTGCAATACCGGGTCGATGCGTGGAGTGAACGGAGCAAGCCCCTTTTTCAGCTCCAGCTGCTAAAAATCCATTTAATATATCGTCCCCAAATTGAGGACATATCAGATATTAAACTGATAAGAACAGATACTACACTTGATCTTAGCCAAAAGGCCGAGAAGCGATGACCCCTTGCTGTTGGCTGCCCCGAGCCGCCTCCTGCACAGCTCTCGCTGGCCGCGGTGCGGTGCGGCGGGGCCGCTTCAAACGGCCGCGTGAACGACCGCTGCTTAGCAGCTCCGCCCAGACGCTCCTTGGCGCAGCCGCACGTCTCGCGAAGGACCGCTGTTTTGCTTTTCACAAACACACGAGGCTCTGCCGTACTGCAAAGCCTGCCAAAAATAGATTTAACTCGTGGGTGTTCCTCTCCACGGAAGTCTTTAGTAAAAGGCGAAAGACTTGTACGTTATGAAGAGAAACCAGAGTAAGTACAACCCGCTCCTCAACAGCAGCCGAAGACCCCAGTCGTCCCAGTCACCACCTTCACGGTAAGCCTCACTTGGCTTGCCGCGTGGCGAATCCCAGGCCACGCCCCTTTCCCCTA
The DNA here is from genome assembly GCA_038419695.1 of Scomberomorus guttatus. Classification (NCBI taxonomy): domain Eukaryota; kingdom Metazoa; phylum Chordata; class Actinopteri; order Scombriformes; family Scombridae; genus Scomberomorus; species Scomberomorus guttatus. Next base: position 34,313,269 of record CM076452.1, read on the forward strand.
CCCCGCATAGCGCTCTCAGGGAGTCTTGGGTGCCCAGTTTGCTTGTCTTTCGTGTCGCTGCCACTACACCTTCTGGAAGAGGCGTTGCCCCTTTGCCACTGGCGCTCACCGTGTGATGTTTGTATTTTTTGTGAAATGCAGCAAAGGACAGTTCAGTTGGATGACGAACAAACCGTTCTGAATATGCCACATAAAAACACTTAAGAGTAATGCCAGACTGTTTCTGCTACCGAAGCAAAGAGCGGAAAAAGAAGTCAATGACTGATGGCGTCCATCCGACTCAGGACTTTAATTCCATGTCGGGATCCTGTAGGAATGATGACTCCATTTTTTCTTTCTTCCCCCCAGTGATCTGACCGGTCAGTGGCCGGGGGTTGGGGGTGGGGTTGACGGGTTGTGATCCGAACCTCTGAAGTTCACTTGCCCCGGAGCAGGTTAGCTGTTCAGCATAAGTTACCATGGTAAGAAGCGGGACCACCGCCGTAAGCCTGAAAACCCAGGGTTAAACCCGAAGTTACCTCGCTAAACCCGAATCCTGCTTCGCAGTACAGGCCTCGGGAATTCCAGCCAGGTGCTCGTGAGGAGCAGGGCACAACACGAGCAGATCAAAATGCGGAAACGCTTCACGATTTTGCGTGTCATCCTTTCGCAGGGGCCATGCTAATCTTCTCTGTATCGATTCCAATTTTTCATATGTGCTGCCTTAGCAAGCACGCAAGCCTCGGAGCGCCGCTTCCCTTTTAGTCCCCCGTGGGCAGAATGACCCCTTGACCGCGGTGGAGCTGCTGGAGGGCAGTAGGCAGCACCCTTAAGCATGACAAGAGCGAGGGATGGGGCTTTTCAGTTGCTGACATCAGTGTCTTTTCAATTGCTATGAACTGCCTGCTACTTCTTTCTGCATGTTTATGAAAGTCACAAAGCGTGTTAGGCCAGAAATGGCTTCATACCAAACAAACAATCGGTCTTTCATGCCGGAGGCTTCATTTGTTGCCCCAAAGCTAGGCATCCCCTCCTATGATGCGTGACAGGTCAACTGTGAGACTCTCAGACAAACTCTGAGCATCTGTCTGTGGGCGCATCTCTAGGATAAGCCACACTGTGGAAAATTCTTGGCGCCAGACCGCTTATGCTCTGGTGCCCCCTCAGGCAAATTTGTGACACCTTTGCCGTTGCCCTTCTCTGAGAGCAAGTAGGGGCTGCCAAACCAGATGGCCGAGTGGGTCTGAGTTCTACTTGTGGCCCTTGTTTGAGTAAAAGACTACTTTGGGGTTAGGGTGAGCCGGCAACTGCCTTGGCTAGATTCTTGAGAGCGTCGTGTTTGGTATGTCCAGCAAATGTTGTCACATGTAACCAGCGAGACGTTTGGTCAGAAAGCGGGAAGCTTTGATAAACACGCCGTGTCGCAATCCAGGGAGATTAAGGCCTGGCCCGCTAGGCGCAGGCGGGCAGGCGGGCAGGCAGGCTGGCAGGCTACCAAACAACAGAAATACTCAGGCGCCCGCAGACGCTCCGTGACTCCCGCGAGGACGGACGCGGGGAAAATGCGCAGATTCAAGGGGTATTTAGGACCTATCGCAATACGGCAACTTTCCCTCTTTGTCGCGTTTGTCTGCCAATCAAACGTGCAAATCGCACTCTGTGTCACTCTATATTTTGTACGCTGCACTACAACCCCCTCGGTCCGCACCAGCGCTTGGCTTTACACAAAACAAAGAGAAGGGTGCACCGTTCCCGGCGGCACTGCAATACCGGGTCGATGCGTGGAGTGAACGGAGCAAGCCCCTTTTTCAGCTCCAGCTGCTAAAAATCCATTTAATATATCGTCCCCAAATTGAGGACATATCAGATATTAAACTGATAAGAACAGATACTACACTTGATCTTAGCCAAAAGGCCGAGAAGCGATGACCCCTTGCTGTTGGCTGCCCCGAGCCGCCTCCTGCACAGCTCTCGCTGGCCGCGGTGCGGTGCGGCGCGGCGCGGCCGCTTCAAACGGCCGCTGCTTAGCGGCTCCGCCCAGACGCTCCTTGGCGCAGCCGCACGTCTCGCGAAGGACCGCTGTTTTGCTTTTCACAAACACACGAGGCTCTGCCGTACTGCAAAGCCTGCCAAAAATAGATTTAACTCGTGGGTGTTCCTCTCCACGGAAGTCTTTAGTAAAAGGCGAAAGACTTGTACGTTATGAAGAGAAACCAGAGTAAGTACAACCCGCTCCTCAACAGCAGCCGAAGACCCCAGTCGTCCCAGTCACCACCTTCACGGTAAGCCTCACTTGGCTTGCCGCGTGCCGAATCCCAGGCCACGCCCCTTTCCCCTACCCCGCATAGCGCTCTCAGGGAGTCTTGGGTGCCCAGTTTGCTTGTCTTTCGTGTCGCTGCCACTACACCTTCTGGAAGAGGCGTTGCCCCTTTGCCACTGGCGCTCACCGTGTGATGTTTGTATTTTTTGTGAAATGCAGCAAAGGACAGTTCAGTTGGATGACGAACAAACCGTTCTGAATATGCCACATAAAAACACTTAAGAGTAATGCCAGACTGTTTCTGCTACCGAAGCAAAGAGCGGAAAAAGAAGTCAATGACTGATGGCGTCCATCCGACTCAGGACTTTAATTCCATGTCGGGATCCTGTAGGAATGATGACTCCATTTTTTCTTTCTTCCCCCCAGTGATCTGACCGGTCAGTGGCCGGGGGTCAGGGGTGGGGTTGACGGGTTGTGATCCGAACCTCTGAAGGTCACTTGCCCCGGAGCAGGTTAGCTGTTCAGCATAAGTTACCATGGTAAGAAGCGGGACCACCGCCGTAAGCCTGAAAACCCAGGGTTAAACCCGAAGTTACCTCGCTAAACCCGAATCCTGCTTCGCAGTACAGGCCTCGGGAGTTCCAGCCAGGTGCTCGTGAGGAGCAGGGCACAACACAAGCAGATCAAAATGCGGAAACGCTTCACGATTTTGCGTGTCATCCTTTCGCAGGGGCCATGCTAATCTTCTCTGTATCGATTCCAATTTTTCATATGTGCTGCCTTAGCAAGCACGCAAGCCTCGGAGCGCCGCTTCCCTTTTAGTCCCCCGTGGGCAGAATGACCCCTTGACCGCGGTGGAGCTGCTGGAGGGCAGTAGGCAGCACCCTTAAGCATGACAAGAGCGAGGGATGGGGCTTTTCAGTTGCTGACATCAGTGTCTTTTCAATTGCTATGAACTGCCTGCTACTTCTTTCTGCATGTTTATGAAAGTCACAAAGCGTGTTAGGCCAGAAATGGCTTCATACCAAACAAACAATCGGTCTTTCATGCCGGAGGCTTCATTTGTTGCCCCAAAGCTAGGCATCCCCTCCTATGATGCGTGACAGGTCAACTGTGAGACTCTCAGACAAACTCTGAGCATCTGTCTGTGGGCGCATCTCTAGGATAAGCCACACTGTGGAAAATTCTTGGCGCCAGACCGCTTATGCTCTGGTGCCCCCTCAGGCAAATTTGTGACACCTTTGCCGTTGCCCTTCTCTGAGAGCAAGTAGGGGCTGCCAAACCAGATGGCCGAGTGGGTCTGAGTTCTACTTGTGGCCCTTGTTTGAGTAAAAGACTACTTTGGGGTTAGGGTGAGCCGGCAACTGCCTTGGCTAGATTCTTGAGAGCGTCGTGTTTGGTATGTCCAGCAAATGTTGTCACATGTAACCAGCGAGACGTTTGGTCAGAAAGCGGGAAGCTTTGATAAACACGCCGTGTCGCAATCCAGGGAGATTAAGGCCTGGCCCGCTAGGCGCAGGCGGGCAGGCGGGCAGGCAGGCTGGCAGGCTACCAAACAACAGAAATACTCAGGCGCCCGCAGACGCTCCGTGACTCCCGCGAGGACGGACGCGGGGAAAATTCGCAGATTCAAGGGGTATTTAGGACCTATCGCAATACGGCAACTTTCCCTCTTTGTCGCGTTTGTCTGCCAATCAAACGTGCAAATCGCACTCTGTGTCACTCTATATTTTGTACGCTGCACTACAACCCCCTCGGTCCGCACCAGCGCTTGGCTTTACACAAAACAAAGAGAAGGGTGCACCGTTCCCGGCGGCACTGCAATACCGGGTCGATGCGCGGAGTGAACGGAGCAAGCCCCTTTTTCAGCTCCAGCTGCTAAAAATCCATTTAATATATCGTCCCCAAATTGAGGACATATCAGATATTAAACTGATAAGAACAGATACTACACTTGATCTTAGCCAAAAGGCCGAGAAGCGATGACCCCTTGCTGTTGGCTGCCCCGAGCCGCCTCCTGCACAGCTCTCGCTGGCCGCGGTGCGGTGCGGTGCGGCGCGGCGCGGCCGCTTCAAACGGCCGCTGCTTAGCAGCTCCGCCCAGACGCTCCTTGGTGCAGCCACACGTCTCGCGAAGGACCGCTGTTTTGCTTTTCACAAACACACGAGGCTCTGCCGTACTGCAAAGCCTGCCAAAAATAGATTTAACTCGTGGGTGTTCCTCTCCACGGAAGTCTTTAGTAAAAGGCGAAAGACTTGTACGTTATGAAGAGAAACCAGAGTAAGTACAACCCGCTCCTCAACAGCAGCCGAAGACCCCAGTCGTCCCAGTCACCACCTTCACGGTAAGCCTCACTTGGCTTGCGCGTGCCGAATCCCAGGCCACGCCCCTTTCCCCTACCCCGCATAGCGCTCTCAGGGAGTCTTGGGTGCCCAGTTTGCTTGTCTTTCGTGTCGCTGCCACTACACCTTCTGGAAGAGGCGTTGCCCCTTTGCCACTGGCGCTCACCGTGTGATGTTTGTATTTTTTGTGAAATGCAGCAAAGGACAGTTCAGTTGGATGACGAACCAAACCGTTCTGAATATGCCACATAAAAACACTTAAGAGTAATGCCAGACTGTTTCTGCTACCGAAGCAAAGAGCGGAAAAAGAAGTCAATGACTGATGGCGGTCCATCCGACTCAGGACTTTAATCCATGTCGGGATCCTGTAGGAATGATGACTCCATTTTTTCTTTCTTCCCCCCAGTGATCTGACCGGTCAGTGGCCGGGGGTCGGGGGTGGGGTTGACGGGTTGTGATCCGAACCTCTGAAGTTCACTTGCCCCGGAGCAGGTTAGCTGTTCAGCATAAGTTTACCATGGTAAGAAGCGGGACCACCGCCGTAAGCCTGAAAACCCAGGGTTAAACCCGAAGTTACCTCGCTAAACCCGAATCCTGCTTCGCAGTACAGGCCTCGGAATTCCAGCCAGGTGCTCGTGAGGAGCAGGGCACAACACGAGCAGATCAAAATGCGGAAACGCTTCACGATTTTGCGTGTCATCCTTTCGCATGGGCCATGCTAATCTTCTCTGTATCGATTCCAATTTTTCATATGTGCAGCCTTAGCAAGCACGCAAGCCTCGGAGCGCCGCTTCCCTTTTAGTCCCCCGTGGGCAGAATGACCCCTTGACCGCGGTGGAGCTGCTGGAGGGCAGTAGGCAGCACCCTTAAGCATGACAAGAGCGAGGGATGGGGCTTTTCAGTTGCTGACATCAGTGTCTTTTCAATTGCTATGAACTGCTGCTACTTCTTTCTGCATGTTTATGAAAGTCACAAAGCGTGTTAGGCCAGAAATGGCTTCATACCAAACAAACAATCGGTCCTTTCATGCCGGAGGCTTCATTTCGTTGCCCCAAAGCTAGGCATCCCCTCCTATGATGCGTGACAGGTCAACTGTGAGACTCTCAGACAACTCTGTGGGCGCATCTCTAGGATAAGCCACACTGTGGAAAATTCTTGGCGCCAGACCGCTTATGCTCTGGTGCCCCCTCAGGCAAATTTGTGACACCTTTGCCGTTGCCCTTCTCTGAGAGCAAGTAGGGGCTGCCAAACCAGATGGCCGAGTGGGTCTGAGTTCTACTTGTGGCCCTTGTTTGAGTAAAAGACTACTTTGGGGTTAGGGTGAGCCGGCAACTGCCTTGGCTAGATTCTTGAGAGCGTCGTGTTTGTATGTCCAGCAAATGTTGTCACATGTAACCAGCGAGACGTTTGGTCAGAAAGCGGGAAGCTTTGATAACACGCCGTGTCGCAATCCAGGGAGATTAAGGCCTGGCCCGCTAGGCGCAGGCGGGCAGGCGGGCAGGCAGGCTGGCAGGCTACCAAACAACAGAAATACTCAGGCGCCCGCAGACGCTCCGTGACTTCCGCGAGGACGGGACGCGGGGAAAATGCGCAGATTCAAGGGGTATTTAGGACCTATCGCAATACGGCAACTTTCCCTCTTTGTCGCGTTTGTCTGCCAATCAAACGTGCAAATCGCACTCTGTGTCACTCTATATTTTGTACGCTGCACTACAACCCCCTCGGTCCGCACCAGCGCTTGGCTTTACACAAAACAAAGAGAAGGATGCACCGTTCCCGGCGGCACTGCAATACCGGGTCGATGCGTGGAGTGAACGGAGCAAGCCCCTTTTCAGCTCCAGCTGCTAAAAATCCATTTAATATATCGTCCCCAAATTGAGGACATATCAGATATTAAACTGATAAGAACAGATACTACACTTGATCTTAGCCAAAAGGCCGAGAAGCGATGACCCCTTGCTGTTGGCTGCCCCGAGCCGCCTCCTGCACAGCTCTCGCTGGCCGCGGTGCGGTGCGGCGCGGCGCGGCCGCTTCAAACGGCCGCTGCTTAGCGGCTCCGCCCAGACGCTCCTTGGCGCAGCCGCACGTCTCGCGAAGGACCGCTGTTTTGCTTTTCACAAACACACGAGGCTCTGCCGTACTGCAAAGCCTGCCAAAAATAGATTTAACTCGTGGGTGTTCCTCTCCACGGAAGTCTTTAGTAAAAGGCGAAAGACTTGTACGTTATGAAGAGAAACCAGAGTAAGTACAACCCGCTCCTCAACAGCAGCCGAAGACCCCAGTCGTCCCAGTCACCACCTTCACGGTAAGCCTCACTTGGCTTGCCGCGTGGCGAATCCCAGGCCACGCCCCTTTCCCCTACCCCGCATAGCGCTCTCAGGGAGTCTTGGGTGCCCAGTTTGCTTGTCTTTCGTGTCGCTGCCACTACACCTTCTGGAAGAGGCGTTGCCCCTTTGCCACTGGCGCTCACCGTGTGATGTTTGTATTTTTTGTGAAATGCAGCAAAGGACAGTTCAGTTGGATGACGAACAAACCGTTCTGAATATGCCACATAAAAACACTTAAGAGTAATGCCAGACTGTTTCTGCTACCGAAGCAAAAGAGCGGAAAAAGAAGTCAATGACTGATGGCGTCCATCCGACTCAGGACTTTAATTCCATGTCGGGATCCTGTAGGAATGATGACTCCATTTTTTTCTTTCTTCCCCCCAGTGATCTGACCGGTCAGTGGCCGGGGGTCGGGGGTGGGGTTGACGGGTTGTGATCCGAACCTCTGAAGTTCACTTGCCCCGGAGCAGGTTAGCTGTTCAGCATAAGTTACCATGGTAAGAAGCGGGACCACCGCCGTAAGCCTGAAAACCCAGGGTTAAACCCCGAAGTTACCTCGCTAAACCCGAATCCTGCTTCGCAGTACAGGCCTCGGGAATTCCAGCCAGGTGCTCGTGAGGAGCAGGGGCACAACACGAGCAGATCAAAATGCGGAAACGCTTCACGATTTTGCGTGTCATCCTTTCGCAGGGGCCATGCTAATCTTCTCTGTATCGATTCCAATTTTTCATATGTGCTGCCTTAGCAAGCACGCAAGCCTCGGAGCGCCGCTTCCCTTTTAGTCCCCCGTGGGCAGAATGACCCCTTGACCGCGGTGGAGCTGCTGGAGGGCAGTAGGCAGCACCCTTAAGCATGACAAGAGCGAGGGATGGGGCTTTTTTCAGTTGCTGACATCAGTGTCTTTTCAATTGCTATGAACTGCCTGCTACTTCTTTCTGCATGTTTATGAAAGTCACAAAGCGTGTTTAGGCCAGAAATGGCTTCATACCAAACAAACAATCGGTCTTTCATGCCGGAGGCTTCATTTGTTGCCCCAAAGCTAGGGCATCCCCTCCTATGATGCGTGACAGGTCAACTGTGAGACTCTCAGACAAACTCTGAGCATCTGTCTGTGGGCGCATCTCTAGGATAAGCCACACTGTGGAAAATTCTTGGCGCCAGACCGCTTATGCTCTGGTGCCCCCTCAGGCAAATTTGTGACACCTTTGCCGTTGCCCTTCTCTGAGAGCAGTCGTTCCAGTCACCACCTTCACGGTAAGCCTCACTTGGCTTGCCGCGTGGCGAATCCCAGGCCACGCCCCTTTCCCCTACCCCGCATAGCGCTCTCAGGGAGTCTTGGGTGCCCAGTTTGCTTGTCTTTCGTGTCGCTGCCACTACACCTTCTGGAAGAGGCGTTGCCCCTTTGCCACTGGCGCTCACCGTGTGATGTTTGTATTTTTTGTGAAATGCAGCAAAGGACAGTTCAGTTGGATGACGAACAAACCGTTCTGAATATGCCACATAAAAACACTTAAGAGTAATGCCAGACTGTTTCTGCTACCGAAGCAAAGAGCGGAAAAAGAAGTCAATGACTGATGGCGTCCATCCGACTCAGGACTTTAATTCCATGTCGGGATCCTGTAGGAATGATGACTCCATTTTTTCTTTCTTCCCCCCAGTGATCTGACCGGTCAGTGGCCGGGGGTCGGGGGTGGGGTTGACGGGTTGTGATCCGAACCTCTGAAGTTCACTTGCCCCGGAGCAGGTTAGCTGTTCAGCATAAGTTACCATGGTAAGAAGCGGGACCACCGCCGTAAGCCTGAAAACCCAGGGTTAAACCCGAAGTTACCTCGCTAAACCCGAATCCTGCTTCGCAGTACAGGCCTCGGGAATTCCAGCCAGGTGCTCGTGAGGAGCAGGGCACAACACGAGCAGATCAAAATGCGGAAACGCTTCACGATTTTGCGTGTCATCCTTTCGCAGGGGCCATGCTAATCTTCTCTGTATCGATTCCAATTTTTCATATGTGCTGCCTTAGCAAGCACGCAAGCCTCGGAGCGCCGCTTCCCTTTTAGTCCCCCGTGGGCAGAATGACCCCTTGACCGCGGTGGAGCTGCTGGAGGGCAGTAGGCAGCACCCTTAAGCATGACAAGAGCGAGGGATGGGGCTTTTCAGTTGCTGACATCAGTGTCTTTTCAATTGCTATGAACTGCCTGCTACTTCTTTCTGCATGTTTATGAAAGTCACAAAGCGTGTTAGGCCAGAAATGGCTTCATACCAAACAAACAATCGGTCTTTCATGCCGGAGGCTTCATTTGTTGCCCCAAAGCTAGGCATCCCCTCCTATGATGCGTGACAGGTCAACTGTGAGACTCTCAGACAAACTCTGAGCATCTGTCTGTGGGCGCATCTCTAGGATAAGCCACACTGTGGAAAATTCTTGGCGCCAGGACCGCTTATGCTCTGGTGCCCCCTCAGGCAAATTTGTGACACCTTTGCCGTTGCCCTTCTCTGAGAGCAAGTAGGGGCTGCCAAACCAGATGGCCGAGTGGGTCTGAGTTCTACTTGTGGCCCTTGTTTGAGTAAAAGACTACTTTGGGGTTAGGGTGAGCCGGCAACTGCCTTGGCTAGATTCTTGAGAGCGTCGTGTTTGGCATGTCCAGCAAATGTTGTCACATGTAACCAGCGAGACGTTTGGTCAGAAAGCGGGAAGCTTTGATAAACACGCCGTGTCGCAATCCAGGGAGATTAAGGCCTGGCCCGCTAGGCGCAGGCGGGCAGGCGGGCTGGCAGGCTGGCAGGCTACCAAACAACAGAAATACTCAGGCGCCCGCAGACGCTCCGTGACTCCCGCGAGGACGGACGCGGGGAAAATGCGCAGATTCAAGGGGTATTTAGGACCTATCGCAATACGGCAACTTTCCCTCTTTGTCGCGTTTGTCTGCCAATCAAACGTGCAAATCGCACTCTGTGTCACTCTATATTTTGTACGCTGCACTACAACCCCCTCGGTCCGCACCAGCGCTTGGCTTTACACAAAACAAGGAGAAGGGTGCACCGTTCCCGGCGGCACTGCAATACCGGGTCGATGCGTGGAGCGAACGGAGCAAGCCCCTTTTTCAGCTCCAGCTGCTAAAAATCCATTTAATATATCGTCCCCAAATTGAGGACATATCAGATATTAAACTGATAAGAACAGATACTACACTTGATCTTAGCCAAAAGGCCGAGAAGCGATGACCCCTTGCTGTTGGCTGCCCCGAGCCGCCTCCTGCACAGCTCTCGCTGGCCGCGGTGCGGTGCGGCGCGGCCGCTTCAAACGGCCGCGTGAACGACCGCTGCTTAGCAGCTCCGCCCAGACGCTCCTTGGCGCAGCCGCACGTCTCGCGAAGGACCGCTGTTTTGCTTTTCACAAACACACGAGGCTCTGCCGTACTGCAAAGCCTGCCAAAAATAGATTTAACTCGTGGGTGTTCCTCTCCACGGAAGTCTTTAGTAAAAGGCGAAAGACTTGTACGTTATGAAGAGAAACCAGAGTAAGTACAACCCGCTCCTCAACAGCAGCCGAAGACCCCAGTCGTCCCAGTCACCACCTTCACGGTAAGCCTCACTTGGCTTGCCGCGTGCCGAATCCCAGGCCACGCCCCTTTCCCCTACCCCGCATAGCGCTCTCAGGGAGTCTTGGGTGCCCAGTTTGCTTGTCTTTCGTGTCGCTGCCACTACACCTTCTGGAAGAGGCGTTGCCCCTTTGCCACTGGCGCTCACCGTGTGATGTTTGTATTTTTTGTGAAATGCAGCAAAGGACAGTTCAGTTGGATGACGAACAAACCGTTCTGAATATGCCACATAAAAACACTTAAGAGTAATGCCAGACTGTTTCTGCTACCGAAGCAAAGAGCGGAAAAAGAAGTCAATGACTGATGGCGTCCATCCGACTCAGGACTTTAATTCCATGTCGGGATCCTGTAGGAATGATGACTCCATTTTTTCTTTCTTCCCCCCAGTGATCTGACCGGTCAGTGGCCGGGGGTCGGGGGTGGGGTTGACGGGTTGTGATCCGAACCTCTGAAGTTCACTTGCCCCGGAGCAGGTTAGCTGTTCAGCATAAGTTACCATGGTAAGAAGCGGGACCACCGCCGTAAGCCTGAAAACCCAGGGTTAAACCCGAAGTTACCTCGCTAAACCCGAATCCTGCTTCGCAGTACAGGCCTCGGGAATTCCAGCCAGGTGCTCGTGAGGAGCAGGGCACAACACGAGCAGATCAAAATGCGGAAACGCTTCACGATTTTGCGTGTCATCCTTTCGCAGGGGCCATGCTAATCTTCTCTGTATCGATTCCAATTTTTCATATGTGCTGCCTTAGCAAGCACGCAAGCCTCGGAGCGCCGCTTCCCTTTTAGTCCCCCGTGGGCAGAATGACCCCTTGACCGCGGTGGAGCTGCTGGAGGGCAGTAGGCAGCACCCTTAAGCATGACAAGAGCGAGGGATGGGGCTTTTCAGTTGCTGACATCAGTGTCTTTTCAATTGCTATGAACTGCCTGCTACTTCTTTCTGCATGTTTATGAAAGTCACAAAGCGTGTTAGGCCAGAAATGGCTTCATACCAAACAAACAATCGGTCTTTCATGCCGGAGGCTTCATTTGTTGCCCCAAAGCTAGGCATCCCCTCCTATGATGCGTGACAGGTCAACTGTGAGACTCTCAGACAAACTCTGAGCATCTGTCTGTGGGCGCATCTCTAGGATAAGCCACACTGTGGAAAATTCTTGGCGCCAGACCGCTTATGCTCTGGTGCCCCCTCAGGCAAATTTGTGACACCTTTGCCGTTGCCCTTCTCTGAGAGCAAGTAGGGGCTGCCAAACCAGATGGCCGAGTGGGTCTGAGTTCTACTTGTGGCCCTTGTTTGAGTAAAAGACTACTTTGGGGTTAGGGTGAGCCGGCAACTGCCTTGGCTAGATTCTTGAGAGCGTCGTGTTTGGTATGTCCAGCAAATGTTGTCACATGTAACCAGCGAGACGTTTGGTCAGAAAGCGGGAAGCTTTGATAAACACGCCGTGTCGCAATCCAGGGAGATTAAGGCCTGGCCCGCTAGGCGCAGGCGGGCAGGCGGGCTGGCAGGCTGGCAGGCTACCAAACAACAGAAATACTCAGGCGCCCGCAGACGCTCCGTGACTCCCCGGAGGACGGACGCGGGGAAAATGCGCAGATTCAAGGGGTATTTAGGACCTATCGCAATACGGCAACTTTCCCTCTTTGTCGCGTTTGTCTGCCAATCAAACGTGCAAATCGCACTCTGTGTCACTCTATATTTTGTACGCTGCACTACAACCCCCTCGGTCCGCACCAGCGCTTGGCTTTACACAAAACAAGGAGAAGGGTGCACCGTTCCCGGCGGCACTGCAATACCGGGTCGATGCGTGGAGCGAACGGAGCAAGCCCCTTTTTCAGCTCCAGCTGCTAAAAATCCATTTAATATATCGTCCCCAAATTGAGGACATATCAGATATTAAACTGATAAGAACAGATACTACACTTGATCTTAGCCAAAAGGCCGAGAAGCGATGACCCCTTGCTGTTGGCTGCCCCGAGCCGCCTCCTGCACAGCTCTCGCTGGCCGCGGTGCGGTGCGGCGCGGCCGCTTCAAAGGGCCGCGTGAACGACCGCTGCTTAGCAGCTCCGCCCAGACGCTCCTTGGCGCAGCCGCACGTCTCGCGAAGGACCGCTGTTTTGCTTTTCACAAACACACGATGCTCTGCCGTACTGCAAAGCCTGCCAAAAATAGATTTAACTCGTGGGTGTTCCTCTCCACGGAAGTCTTTAGTAAAAGGCGAAAGACTTGTACGTTATGAAGAGAAACCAGAGTAAGTACAACCCGCTCCTCAACAGCAGCCGAAGACCCCAGTCGTCCCAGTCACCACCTTCACGGTAAGCCTCACTTGGCTTGCCGCGTGCCGAATCCCAGGCCACGCCCCTTTCCCCTACCCCGCATAGCGCTCTCAGGGAGTCTTGGGTGCCCAGTTTGCTTGTCTTTCGTGTCGCTGCCACTACACCTTCTGGAAGAGGCGTTGCCCCTTTGCCACTGGCGCTCACCGTGTGATGTTTGTATTTTTTGTGAAATGCAGCAAAGGACAGTTCAGTTGGATGACGAACAAACCGTTCTGAATATGCCACATAAAAACACTTAAGAGTAATGCCAGACTGTTTCTGCTACCGAAGCAAAGAGCGGAAAAAGAAGTCAATGACTGATGGCGTCCATCCGACTCAGGACTTTAATTCCATGTCGGGATCCTGTAGGAATGATGACTCCATTTTTTCTTTCTTCCCCCCAGTGATCTGACCGGTCAGTGGCCGGGGGTCGGGGGTGGGGTTGACGGGTTGTGATCCGAACCTCTGAAGTTCACTTGCCCCGGAGCAGGTTAGCTGTTCAGCATAAGTTACCATGGTAAGAAGCGGGACCACCGCCGTAAGCCTGAAAACCCAGGTTAAACCCGAAGTTACCTCGCTAAACCCGAATCCTGCTTCGCAGTACAGGCCTCGGGAATTCCAGCCAGGTGCTCGTGAGGAGCAGGGCACAACACGAGCAGATCAAAATGCGGAAACGCTTCACGATTTTGCGTGTCATCCTTTCGCAGGGGCCATGCTAATCTTCTCTGTATCGATTCCAATTTTTCATATGTGCTGCCTTAGCAAGCACGCAAGCCTCGGAGCGCCGCTTCCCTTTTAGTCCCCCGTGGGCAGAATGACCCCTTGACCGCGGTGGAGCTGCTGGAGGGCAGTAGGCAGCACCCTTAAGCATGACAAGAGCGAGGGATGGGGCTTTTTTCAGTTGCTGACATCAGTGTCTTTTCAATTGCTATGAACTGCCTGCTACTTCTTTCTGCATGTTTATGAAAGTCACAAAGCGTGTTAGGCCAGAAATGGCTTCATACCAAACAAACAATCGGTCTTTCATGCCGGAGGCTTCATTTGTTGCCCCAAAGCTAGGCATCCCCTCCTATGATGCGTGACAGGTCAACTGTGAGACTCTCAGACAAACTCTGAGCATCTGTCTGTGGGCGCATCTCTAGGATAAGCCACACTGTGGAAAATTCTTGGCGCCAGACCGCTTATGCTCTGGTGCCCCCTCAGGCAAATTTGTGACACCTTTGCCGTTGCCCTTCTCTGAGAGCAAGTAGGGGCTGCCAAACCAGATGGCCGAGTGGGTCTGAGTTCTACTTGTGGCCCTTGTTTGAGTAAAAGACTACTTTGGGGTTAGGGTGAGCCGGCAACTGCCTTGGCTAGATTCTTGAGAGCGTCGTGTTTGGCATGTCCAGCAAATGTTGTCACATGTAACCAGCGAGACGTTTGGTCAGAAAGCGGGAAGCTTTGATAAACACGCCGTGTCGCAATCCAGGGAGATTAAGGCCTGGCCCGCTAGGCGCAGGCGGGCAGGCGGGCTGGCAGGCTGGCAGGCTACCAAACAACAGAAATACTCAGGCGCCCGCAGACGCTCCGTGACTCCCGCGAGGACGGACGCGGGGAAAATGCGCAGATTCAAGGGGTATTTAGGACCTATCGCAATACGGCAACTTTCCCTCTTTGTCGCGTTTGTCTGCCAATCAAACGTGCAAATCGCACTCTGTGTCACTCTATATTTTGTACGCTGCACTACAACCCCCTCGGTCCGCACCAGCGCTTGGCTTTACACAAAACAAGGAGAAGGGTTGCACCGTTCCCGGCGGCACTGCAATACCGGGTCGATGCGTGGAGCGAACGGAGCAAGCCCCTTTTTCAGCTCCAGCTGCTAAAAATCCATTTAATATATCGTCCCCAAATTGAGGACATATCAGATATTAAACTGATAAGAACAGATACTACACTTGATCTTAGCCAAAAGGCCGAGAAGCGATGACCCCTTGCTGTTGGCTGCCCCGAGCCGCCTCCTGCACAGCTCTCGCTGGCCGCGGTGCGGTGCGGCGCGGCCGCTTCAAACGGCCGCGTGAACGACCGCTGCTTAGCAGCTCCGCCCAGACGCTCCTTGGCGCAGCCGCACGTCTCGCGAAGGACCGCTGTTTTGCTTTTCACAAACACACGAGGCTCTGCCGTACTGCAAAGCCTGCCAAAAATAGATTTAACTCGTGGGTGTTCCTCTCCACGGAAGTCTTTAGTAAAAGGCGAAAGACTTGTACGTTATGAAGAGAAACCAGAGTAAGTACAACCCGCTCCTCAACAGCAGCCGAAGACCCCAGTCGTCCCAGTCACCACCTTCACGGTAAGCCTCACTTGGCTTGCCGCGTGCCGAATCCCAGGCCACGCCCCTTTCCCCTACCCCGCATAGCGCTCTCAGGGAGTCTTGGGTGCCCAGTTTGCTTGTCTTTCGTGTCGCTGCCACTACACCTTCTGGAAGAGGCGTTGCCCCTTTGCACTGGCGCTCACCGTGTGATGTTTGTATTTTTTGTGAAATGCAGCAAAGGACAGTTCAGTTGGATGACGAACAAACCGTTCTGAATATGCCACATAAAAACACTTAAGAGTAATGCCAGACTGTTTCTGCTACCGAAGCAAAGAGCGGAAAAAGAAGTCAATGACTGATGGCGTCCATCCGACTCAGGACTTTAATTCCATGTCGGGATCCTGTAGGAATGATGACTCCATTTTTTCTTTCTTCCCCCCAGTGATCTGACCGGTCAGTGGCCGGGGGTCGGGGGTGGGGTTGACGGGTTGTGATCCGAACCTCTGAAGTTCACTTGCCCCGGAGCAGGTTAGCTGTTCAGCATAAGTTACCATGGTAAGAAGCGGGACCACCGCCGTAAGCCTGAAAACCCAGGGTTAAACCCGAAGTTACCTCGCTAAACCCGAATCCTGCTTCGCAGTACAGGCCTCGGGAATTCCAGCCAGGTGCTCGTGAGGAGCAGGGCACAACACGAGCAGATCAAAATGCGGAAACGCTTCACGATTTTGCGTGTCATCCTTTCGCAGGGGCCATGCTAATCTTCTCTGTATCGATTCCAATTTTTCATATGTGCTGCCTTAGCAAGCACGCAAGCCTCGGAGCGCCGCTTCCCTTTTAGTCCCCCGTGGGCAGAATGACCCCTTGACCGCGGTGGAGCTGCTGGAGGGCAGTAGGCAGCACCCTTAAGCATGACAAGAGCGAGGGATGGGGCTTTTTTCAGTTGCTGACATCAGTGTCTTTTCAATTGCTATGAACTGCCTGCTACTTCTTTCTGCATGTTTATGAAAGTCACAAAGCGTGTTAGGCCAGAAATGGCTTCATACCAAACAAACAATCGGTCTTTCATGCCGGAGGCTTCATTTGTTGCCCCAAAGCTAGGCATCCCCTCCTATGATGCGTGACAGGTCAACTGTGAGACTCTCAGACAAACTCTGAGCATCTGTCTGTGGGCGCATCTCTAGGATAAGCCACACTGTGGAAAATTCTTGGCGCCAGACCGCTTATGCTCTGGTGCCCCCTCAGGCAAATTTGTGACACCTTTGCCGTTGCCCTTCTCTGAGAGCAAGTAGGGGCTGCCAAACCAGATGGCCGAGTGGGTCTGAGTTCTACTTGTGGCCCTTGTTTGAGTAAAAGACTACTTTGGGGTTAGGGTGAGCCGGCAACTGCCTTGGCTAGATTCTTGAGAGCGTCGTGTTTGGCATGTCCAGCAAATGTTGTCACATGTAACCAGCGAGACGTTTGGTCAGAAAGCGGGAAGCTTTGATAAACACGCCGTGTCGCAATCCAGGGAGATTAAGGCCTGGCCCGCTAGGCGCAGGCGGGCAGGCGGGCTGGCAGGCTGGCAGGCTACCAAACAACAGAAATACTCAGGCGCCCGCAGACGCTCCGTGACTCCCGCGAGGACGGACGCGGGGAAAATGCGCAGATTCAAGGGGTATTTAGGACCTATCGCAATACGGCAACTTTCCCTCTTTGTCGCGTTTGTCTGCCAATCAAACGTGCAAATCGCACTCTGTGTCACTCTATATTTTGTACGCTGCACTACAACCCCCTCGGTCCGCACCAGCGCTTGGCTTTACACAAAACAAGGAGAAGGGTGCACCGTTCCCGGCGGCACTGCAATACCGGGTCGATGCGTGGAGCGAACGGAGCAAGCCCCTTTTTCAGCTCCAGCTGCTAAAAATCCATTTAATATATCGTCCCCAAATTGAGGACATATCAGATATTAAACTGATAAGAACAGATACTACACTTGATCTTAGCCAAAAGGCCGAGAAGCGATGACCCCTTGCTGTTGGCTGCCCCGAGCCGCCTCCTGCACAGCTCTCGCTGGCCGCGGTGCGGTGCGGCGCGGCCGCTTCAAACGGCCGCGTGAACGACCGCTGCTTAGCAGCTCCGCCCAGACGCTCCTTGGCGCAGCCGCACGTCTCGCGAAGGACCGCTGTTTTGCTTTTCACAAACACACGAGGCTCTGCCGTACTGCAAAGCCTGCCAAAAATAGATTTAACTCGTGGGTGTTCCTCTCCACGGAAGTCTTTAGTAAAAGGCGAAAGACTTGTACGTTATGAAGAGAAACCAGAGTAAGTACAACCCGCTCCTCAACAGCAGCCGAAGACCCCAGTCGTCCCAGTCACCACCTTCACGGTAAGCCTCACTTGGCTTGCCGCGTGCCGAATCCCAGGCCACGCCCCTTTCCCCTACCCCGCATAGCGCTCTCAGGGAGTCTTGGGTGCCCAGTTTGCTTGTCTTTCGTGTCGCTGCCACTACACCTTCTGGAAGAGGCGTTGCCCCTTTGCCACTGGCGCTCACCGTGTGATGTTTGTATTTTTTGTGAAATGCAGCAAAGGACAGTTCAGTTGGATGACGAACAAACCGTTCTGAATATGCCACATAAAAACACTTAAGAGTAATGCCAGACTGTTTCTGCTACCGAAGCAAAGAGCGGAAAAAGAAGTCAATGACTGATGGCGTCCATCCGACTCAGGACTTTAATTCCATGTCGGGATCCTGTAGGAATGATGACTCCATTTTTTCTTTCTTCCCCCCAGTGATCTGACCGGTCAGTGGCCGGGGGTCGGGGGTGGGGTTGACGGGTTGTGATCCGAACCTCTGAAGTTCACTTGCCCCGGAGCAGGTTAGCTGTTCAGCATAAGTTACCATGGTAAGAAGCGGGACCACCGCCGTAAGCCTGAAAACCCAGGGTTAAACCCGAAGTTACCTCGCTAAACCCGAATCCTGCTTCGCAGTACAGGCCTCGGGAATTCCAGCCAGGTGCTCGTGAGGAGCAGGGCACAACACGAGCAGATCAAAATGCGGAAACGCTTCACGATTTTGCGTGTCATCCTTTCGCAGGGGCCATGCTAATCTTCTCTGTATCGATTCCAATTTTTCATATGTGCTGCCTTAGCAAGCACGCAAGCCTCGGAGCGCCGCTTCCCTTTTAGTCCCCCGTGGGCAGAATGACCCCTTGACCGCGGTGGAGCTGCTGGAGGGCAGTAGGCAGCACCCTTAAGCATGACAAGAGCGAGGGATGGGGCTTTTCAGTTGCTGACATCAGTGTCTTTTCAATTGCTATGAACTGCCTGCTACTTCTTTCTGCATGTTTATGAAAGTCACAAAGCGTGTTAGGCCAGAAATGGCTTCATACCAAACAAACAATCGGTCTTTCATGCCGGAGGCTTCATTTGTTGCCCCAAAGCTAGGCATCCCCTCCTATGATGCGTGACAGGTCAACTGTGAGACTCTCAGACAAACTCTGAGCATCTGTCTGTGGGCGCATCTCTAGGATAAGCCACACTGTGGAAAATTCTTGGCGCCAGACCGCTTATGCTCTGGTGCCCCCTCAGGCAAATTTGTGACACCTGTGCCGTTGCCCTTCTCTGAGAGCAAGTAGGGGCTGCCAAACCAGATGGCCGAGTGGGTCTGAGTTCTACTTGTGGCCCTTGTTTGAGTAAAAGACTACTTTGGGGTTAGGGTGAGCCGGCAACTGCCTTGGCTAGATTCTTGAGAGCGTCGTGTTTGGTATGTCCAGCAAATGTTGTCACATGTAACCAGCGAGACGTTTGGTCAGAAAGCGGGAAGCTTTGATAAACACGCCGTGTCGCAATCCAGGGAGATTAAGGCCTGGCCCGCTAGGCGCAGGCGGGCAGGCGGGCTGGCAGGCTGGCAGGCTACCAAACAACAGAAATACTCAGGCGCCCGCAGACGCTCCGTGACTCCCGCGAGGACGGACGCGGGGAAAATGCGCAGATTCAAGGGGTATTTAGGACCTATCGCAATACGGCAACTTTCCCTCTTTGTCGCGTTTGTCTGCCAATCAAACGTGCAAGTCGCACTCTGTGTCACTCTATATTTTGTACGCTGCACTACAACCCCCTCGGTCCGCACCAGCGCTTGGCTTTACACAAAACAAGGAGAAGGGTGCACCGTTCCCGGCGGCACTGCAATACCGGGTCGATGCGTGGAGCGAACGGAGCAAGCCCCTTTTTCAGCTCCAGCTGCTAAAAATCCATTTAATATATCGTCCCCAAATTGAGGACATATCAGATATTAAACTGATAAGAACAGATACTACACTTGATCTTAGCCAAAAGGCCGAGAAGCGATGACCCCTTGCTGTTGGCTGCCCCGAGCCGCCTCCTGCACAGCTCTCGCTGGCCGCGGTGCGGTGCGGCGCGGCCGCTTCAAACGGCCGCGTGAACGACCGCTGCTTAGCAGCTCCGCCCAGACGCTCCTTGGCGCAGCCGCACGTCTCGCGAAGGACCGCTGTTTTGCTTTTCACAAACACACGAGGCTCTGCCGTACTGCAAAGCCTGCCAAAAATAGATTTAACTCGTGGGTGTTCCTCTCCACGGAAGTCTTTAGTAAAAGGCGAAAGACTTGTACGTTATGAAGAGAAACCAGAGTAAGTACAACCCGCTCCTCAACAGCAGCCGAAGACCCCAGTCGTCCCAGTCACCACCTTCACGGTAAGCCTCACTTGGCTTGCCGCGTGGCGAATCCCAGGCCACGCCCCTTTCCCCTACCCCGCATAGCGCTCTCAGGGAGTCTTGGGTGCCCAGTTTGCTTGTCTTTCGTGTCGCTGCCACTACACCTTCTGGAAGAGGCGTTGCCCCTTTGCCACTGGCGCTCACCGTGTGATGTTTGTATTTTTTGTGAAATGCAGCAAAGGACAGTTCAGTTGGATGACGAACAAACCGTTCTGAATATGCCACATAAAAACACTTAAGAGTAATGCCAGACTGTTTCTGCTACCGAAGCAAAGAGCGGAAAAAGAAGTCAATGACTGATGGCGTCCATCCGACTCAGGACTTTAATTCCATGTCGGGATCCTGTAGGAATGATGACTCCATTTTTTCTTTCTTCCCCCCAGTGATCTGACCGGTCAGTGGCCGGGGGTCGGGGGTGGGGTTGACGGGTTGTGATCCGAACCTCTGAAGTTCACTTGCCCCGGAGCAGGTTAGCTGTTCAGCATAAGTTACCATGGTAAGAAGCGGGACCACCGCCGTAAGCCTGAAAACCCAGGGTTAAACCCGAAGTTACCTCGCTAAACCCGAATCCTGCTTCGCAGTACAGGCCTCGGGAATTCCAGCCAGGTGCTCGTGAGGAGCAGGGCACAACACGAGCAGATCAAAATGCGGAAACGCTTCACGATTTTGCGTGTCATCCTTTCGCAGGGGCCATGCTAATCTTCTCTGTATCGATTCCAATTTTTCATATGTGCTGCCTTAGCAAGCACGCAAGCCTCGGAGCGCCGCTTCCCTTTTAGTCCCCCGTGGGCAGAATGACCCCTTGACCGCGGTGGAGCTGCTGGAGGGCAGTAGGCAGCACCCTTAAGCATGACAAGAGCGAGGGATGGGGCTTTTCAGTTGCTGACATCAGTGTCTTTTCAATTGCTATGAACTGCCTGCTACTTCTTTCTGCATGTTTATGAAAGTCACAAAGCGTGTTAGGCCAGAAATGGCTTCATACCAAACAAACAATCGGTCTTTCATGCCGGAGGCTTCATTTGTTGCCCCAAAGCTAGGCATCCCCTCCTATGATGCGTGACAGGTCAACTGTGAGACTCTCAGACAAACTCTGAGCATCTGTCTGTGGGCGCATCTCTAGGATAAGCCACACTGTGGAAAATTCTTGGCGCCAGACCGCTTATGCTCTGGTGCCCCCTCAGGCAAATTTGTGACACCTTTGCCGTTGCCCTTCTCTGAGAGCAAGTAGGGGCTGCCAAACCAGATGGCCGAGTGGGTCTGAGTTCTACTTGTGGCCCTTGTTTGAGTAAAAGACTACTTTGGGGTTAGGGTGAGCCGGCAACTGCCTTGGCTAGATTCTTGAGAGCGTCGTGTTTGGTATGTCCAGCAAATGTTGTCACATGTAACCAGCGAGACGTTTGGTCAGAAAGCGGGAAGCTTTGATAAACACGCCGTGTCGCAATCCAGGGAGATTAAGGCCTGGCCCGCTAGGCGCAGGCGGGCAGGCGGGCTGGCAGGCTGGCAGGCTACCAAACAACAGAAATACTCAGGCGCCCGCAGACGCTCCGTGACTCCCCGGAGGACGGACGCGGGGAAAATGCGCAGATTCAAGGGGTATTTAGGACCTATCGCAATACGGCAACTTTCCCTCTTTGTCGCGTTTGTCTGCCAATCAAACGTGCAAATCGCACTCTGTGTCACTCTATATTTTGTACGCTGCACTACAACCCCCTCGGTCCGCACCAGCGCTTGGCTTTACACAAAACAAGGAGAAGGGTGCACCGTTCCCGGCGGCACTGCAATACCGGGTCGATGCGTGGAGCGAACGGAGCAAGCCCCTTTTTCAGCTCCAGCTGCTAAAAATCCATTTAATATATCGTCCCCAAATTGAGGACATATCAGATATTAAACTGATAAGAACAGATTTTTTTTTTTTTTTTCTTTCGGAAAAATTTTATTGACACTTATTTCAAACACATTTCATGACACATTTCTTTTTTTGTTATATTTATGACATACAACATACCTTGAAATACAACTAATAAATAATAAATGTGATCTGTAAAACCATGTTTAAAACAATAAAAACAATTGTTTTAAGAAGCATTACAGATAAAATCGTTGTTTTCACAGGTAAAAGGTGTACATAAAAGAGTTTTCATGTGAGTCATGTGTGAGTGACTCAAGTGTCCATTATAAAAGTCTTTAAAATGGAGTGCATTTAGTTAAAATGCTGTGTTCAAGGTCCGTTTTTGTGCAGGAGCGCAGTGAGTCCCTACCCAGGGTAACTCATTCCGCTCTCCCGAACAGTAGGTCTCTCGGGATCCTGTTGCGGAGCTCAGAGGAGACCCTCGCCCTGTTGCTCCTTCCCACCTGCCTCACCCGGAGAGCCAGGCCGCTGCTGCTTTGACCTTTTTGCGTGTAGCTCCGGCTCCTTCCTCCGAATGGGCACAGAGGCGATGCTTCTTTGCGGCTGTGTCCTAGGCCCGCCGCCTGCAGCTCTGGCCGCTTGGGCCGTCGCTGCGGCCATCTGGATCACAGCCACGGGGGGGATCTGCATGTGCTTCCTTGCCAGCAAGTTTCTGGAGGTCCACATGGCGTCTTTGATGGCGGCTAGGGTGAGCCACTGCTTGGCAAAGTCATTCTTTTTTGTTTCCGTTTGGCTCACCCCGTAGAGCACCAGTTGTGCTGTTAGGACCTCCCTTGCCGGCAAGTACGGGAATTTCAAGGAGCCGGCTGTTGCCCACTGGTCTACGGCAGCACTGCACTCCCAGAGCAGATGCCTCACCGACTCCGGCGCGCCACAACCGGGTCGGGGGCAGGTTGAGAGCGCCGACATGCCCCGGGAGTGCATCACGGACCTGACCGGGAGGATCTCGTGAGCCACCATCCATGACAGGTCCCGGAGTCTGTTCGGGAGAGCGGGATGGTTCACGTTGCGCCAAACTGTTGAGGGCTCGCCGAATGCGAGCCCGCGCACTGGACTCACTGGTTCTCGCTCCTGCACAAGAGAAAGCACAGAGCGATGGTTAGTTAAAATGTGCAACTCCTCCTGCTCCAGGTTAAAATGCTTTAGAAATGTCTGAATAAAAGCATATGCTGTTGGCAGGTTAAAAGACACAGGCACTTTAAGATCAGTGGGTAAAATCTTAAGTCTTCGGAGATAAGAGCCCATCCAGAAACGTGTCATCGCTATGGTCTTGGGGTTTCTGGATGGGTCTGTAGCAATGTTGAGGTGCATTGTTGTGTATCTGCTTCCTAAAAACAGATAAAAGTCCGGCACTCCTTTTCCTCCTTTCTCCTTTGGCCTCTTCATCACCTCTCTCCTCAATCTCTCCCACTTGGATCCCCAAATAAAATAGAATATGGTTCGGTCCAGGTCTAAAAGCACTTTCCTAGGCGGGGTAAAAACAGAACTGATGAGTAAAAGCAAAGGTAAAATCACTGCTTTGATGATTAAAACCTTCCCTTCGATCGTCAGTCCTCTAAGTCCCCAGTATCCTAGTCTTTGCCTGACTTTTCCTACCACGTCTGGCCAGTTTGTTTTCCCTCCCCCATCCCGGTCAAATTTTATCCCTAGTATTTTCTGGTCGGTCTGGGTCATGGTCAGGGGGAGTCCTGTCGTCTCAGTCGCTGTCCATGGACCATAAAATTGGGCTTGGGTCTTGCTTCTGTTGAGTTTTGACCCAGAGGCCTGTCCAAACCAGTCGGTCAAGTCCAGCGTCCTGTTGACAGATAAAAGGTCAGTGCATAAAAGATTGACATCGTCCATGTATAAAATGCATTTGGTTTGGAGTCCCCCGCTCCCCGGTACTCCCACCCCATTGATTCGTCGGTCCCTTCTCAAGATCTGCGCCAGTGGTTCTATACAGGTAACGTAGAGGAGGGCAGATAACGGACAACCCTGACGGACACCGCAGTTAATGTCGACTGCTTTTGTCAGATGCCCGTTAACGACAAATTTGCTGGTAATGCCCCGGTACAGCAATCCCACCCAAGTCGTAAACCTTAAGGGAAACCTCATTTTTTGCAGTACCTGGAAAAGGTACTGGTGCGAGACCCGATCAAAGGCTTTCTCAAAATCTAGATTTAGGACTACTAGGCGGATGTTTCTGTCTCTCGCGTAACAGATGGTGTCACGGATCAGTACCAGGCTGTCGGTGATCTTCCTCCCCGGGATGGCGCAGGCTTGATCCGGGTGAATCACCTCTTCTAAAAACAAGGACATACGTGATGCTAAAAGTTTACTAAAAAGTTTACAGTCAAAGTTTAAAAGTGTGATAGGTCTCCAGTTCTTCAGGTCAGTCTTGTCTTTGTTTTTGTGGAGGAGAGTCACTATCCCTACTCTAAAACTGTCAGGAAGTCGGTCAAGTTGCTCAAAGTCCATAAAAACAGCAAGCAAGTCAGGTGCTAAAATGTCCCAAAACGTCAAATAAAATTCCAAGGGAAGTCCATCTTGTCCTGGGGACTTCCCTTTCTTAAAACTCATAATACATTTATTTAACTCCAAAATAGTAAAATCCTGGGTTAAAAGCACACTGTCCCTTACTGTGTTTTCAATAAAATTTAAGACTTCAGTCATGGTGTCTGTTTGAACAGGCTTCTCTTTATACAATTCCCCATAAAACCGTTCAACTATTTGATTGATTTCTTCCGTTGTCTCGGCCGTGCACCCGTTGTCTTTTGTTAGCTTTAAAATCCCCCCCCCTTTATTTACAATTTTCTTAAAAAAGTATCTTGTGCACTTCTCCCCCTCCTCTACTTCCCGTTCCCTGCTCCTTAAAATGACACCCTTGCTTTTTATTTCTGCTAAAACCGACATCTCTGTTTTAATTTGTTTAATCTCTTCATTAAAATCCATACCATATTGGTTTAATTTAAAATAGCGCTGTAGTCTTTTCTGCAGTCCCATCATGCGTCTGTTTTCCTTATTCTTTTTTCTCTTACCTGCCTGTCTAAAGAAAGTCTGGGTCTTTGCCTTCACCATTTCCCACCAGTGCGCGCGTGTATCGTAAAAGTCTTGAAGGGTCTGCCACTCTCTGTACTGCTCCCTGTACTGACTAACTAGCTCCTTATCTTCTAAAAGGGAGCAGTTGAGTTTCCACAGACCGCTTCCTGGTGTCACACCCGAAGAGAGTGAGAGGGTGCAGGAAAGCATTAGGTGGTCGGAAAAGAAAACAGGAGTTAATCTAGCATCCGTGGGTGGGCAGTCCCGTGTAAAAACATAATCTATGCGAGAGGCTCTGGCTCCGTCACCACTGAACCAGGTGAAGCCATCCTCTCTGGGATGCATGGTTTTAAAACAGTCTTGGAGTTTAAAATCCTTGCACATGCCTTGTAATAAAACCGAAGTTTTATCAACTTTAAAATCTTCCCCTGCTCCTCTTCTATCTTTCCTGCTTAAAATACAGTTAAAATCCCCCCCTACCACTAAAGGGGCCCTACCTAGCATGTGGAACTGCAAGTCTTGTAAAAGGTCATACCTGTCATTCTTAGAGTTAAAGCCATAAATATTTAAGAGGTTAAAATCCTGTCCCATAAAAGTCAAATGTGCTAAAAGTGCCCGACCATCTCTCACCACAGTGCTGCCCTTCACCAGAACTTGAGGGTTTTTGATTAAAATGGCCACTCCATCATTCTTGTTTTGATTTGATCCACTCCACATTGATGTTTGTGGCCACATCTCCTCCCACTGTCTGTAGTGCTTTAAAAACGGTAGGCCACATTCCTGTATTAAAAACACATCTGACTTAAAAGAGTTAAGAAAGGATAAAACACTTTGGGCTCTAACTCTCGACTTCACACTTCTCACATTGATGGTTGAGAAGGTGAGTGCCATGAGTATGTTTAAAAACAACAAGTATGCCATTTTAAAAGACTAAAAAGACATTAAAACCTTAAAATATCTAAAAAAGCTGTTGGGCAATTTCTTGTGAATGGAGTTCTTCCTTCACTCCCACGGGTGAAAGGTGAAGGGGTTGAGCTCCATTCCCCGGTCGGACTCTGGGGGTCGGCCTTGGACACAATGTTGCATTTAACTTTGAGTCTCGAGGGGTTGATTGCAGAGCTACGGTTAAGAAGGAGACCTCATTTGGTGAACTGGAGGGGAAGACTCTGGGCTCCTCCACAGATGAACTGTCTGAGGAAAACCCAACTCTTCCCCTCTTCTCTGAGAATATAGGAGACTCAGAGGACAATTCTGAAGCAGGCCTCTTTGTTTGCTGGGCCGGGGGGAGGGGGGCATCCTCACTATCTTCTGATTGGATTCCTTCACATTCAGAACTAGCTCCGCCCTCTGCCTGCACCACCTCCTCCACAAAGCTCTCCATTGGTGGGGCTGTTGCAGGCCCCTCCCCCACTCCCTCCTCACCTGATCCCTGTCCTCCAATCACAGGATTTGGAGGGAGATTTGAATTTTCCTGCCCAGCCTCTTCACAAACCTCTCTAACCGGCTCATTTTGTTCACCATTTTGAATTTGCTTCACAGCCTTTAACTTGTTGGCAAATGACTTTGGGCAATCTCTGAAGAGGTGGTTTGATTCTCCACAAAGATTGCAACGTCTGCCATTGGTGCACTCCTCAAAGGTGTGCCCAATTTCTCTGCATTTTCCACAAACAATCTGCTGGCATGCTTCTGCCAGGTGCCCATGCTCACCACACTTGCGGCAGAGCTTGGGCTGACCCTGGTAGTGTATGTAGCCCCTGTTTTCTCCCAGAACTATCATGGATGGCAGATGTTTCAGGCCCTGGAAGCCTTGGGGGTCCTGCCACTGTTGGATAGGGACCCTCCAAGCACAGTTCCAGATGCCATCCTCATCTCTCACTTTGACAGCCTGGCCTTTAACAGTGCAGAATCTACCCAGCCACAAACAAATGTCATCTGCATTCACTGTCTCATTAAACATTCTCACGATAACTGTTTTCAGGGCATTATCAGTCAGCTTCTCAACACTGAATGCAGTAAACTGGGGTTTCACATTTTCAAAGCGTGTCCAAAATTCTTTCAGCAAACCAGCAGAACGGAAACTCACATCAAAACCTTTGTTAAAGGGCAATGTAAAAATACAATTCAGGTCATCCGGTGTAAAGTTCAAAACTTTCTGGATCAGCTTCCTGGAGAAGTCCAGTCTCGACATCCCCATGAGCTTTCCATCTTTTTCTTTGAAGGTAAAACGGACACTGTGGTGCCTCCGCATGCCGACACGGGTGGCCGACATGGTGGAGGCACCACAAGCTAAAAGGGTTCAAAGCAACTAAAACTCTTAAATTACCAATAAATACACTAAAAGGCAAAATAAATAAGCAATAAATAGGTAAAACGCCCTAAAAACAAATAAATTAATTAAAAGGTACTTACCTTTAGCGTTTGGCCTGGTCAAGATGTTAAATCCAACAGAGAGCAGGTAGAAAGTCCTCTGGGCCAATGAATTCCTTTTGTGCAAGATTTATAACTATTAGAGAGTTATAACACTTTACAAAAGGAATGTAGTGAATATCCTCCAAAGCACCGGTAAAAAATCAATACCACAACAGGTAATAATTTTCACCGACAAACAGGAGGCGACCGCAGTCTTAGCCAAAAGGCCGAGAAGCGATGACCCCTTGCTGTTGGCTGCCCCGAGCCGCCTCCTGCACAGCTCTCGCTGGCCGCGGTGCGGTGCGGCGCGGCCGCTTCAAACGGCCGCGTGAACGACCGCTGCTTAGCAGCTCCGCCCAGACGCTCCTTGGCGCAGCCGCACGTCTCGCGAAGGACCGCTGTTTTGCTTTTCACAAACACACGAGGCTCTGCCGTACTGCAAAGCCTGCCAAAAATAGATTTAACTCGTGGGTGTTCCTCTCCACGGAAGTCTTTAGTAAAAGGCGAAAGACTTGTACGTTATGAAGAGAAACCAGAGTAAGTACAACCCGCTCCTCAACAGCAGCCGAAGACCCCAGTCGTCCCAGTCACCACCTTCACGGTAAGCCTCACTTGGCTTGCCGCGTGGCGAATCCCAGGCCACGCCCCTTTCCCCTACCCCGCATAGCGCTCTCAGGGAGTCTTGGGTGCCCAGTTTGCTTGTCTTTCGTGTCGCTGCCACTACACCTTCTGGAAGAGGCGTTGCCCCTTTGCCACTGGCGCTCACCGTGTGATGTTTGTATTTTTTGTGAAATGCAGCAAAGGACAGTTCAGTTGGATGACGAACAAACCGTTCTGAATATGCCACATAAAAACACTTAAGAGTAATGCCAGACTGTTTCTGCTACCGAAGCAAAGAGCGGAAAAAGAAGTCAATGACTGATGGCGTCCATCCGACTCAGGACTTTAATTCCATGTCGGGATCCTGTAGGAATGATGACTCCATTTTTTCTTTCTTCCCCCCAGTGATCTGACCGGTCAGTGGCCGGGGGTCGGGGGTGGGGTTGACGGGTTGTGATCCGAACCTCTGAAGTTCACTTGCCCCGGAGCAGGTTAGCTGTTCAGCATAAGTTACCATGGTAAGAAGCGGGACCACCGCCGTAAGCCTGAAAACCCAGGGTTAAACCCGAAGTTACCTCGCTAAACCCGAATCCTGCTTCGCAGTACAGGCCTCGGGAATTCCAGCCAGGTGCTCGTGAGGAGCAGGGCACAACACGAGCAGATCAAAATGCGGAAACGCTTCACGATTTTGCGTGTCATCCTTTTGCAGGGGCCATGCTAATCTTCTCTGTATCGATTCCAATTTTTCATATGTGCTGCCTTAGCAAGCACGCAAGCCTCGGAGCGCCGCTTCCCTTTTAGTCCCCCGTGGGCAGAATGACCCCTTGACCGCGGTGGAGCTGCTGGAGGGTAAGCATGACAAGAGCGAGGGATGGGGCTTTTCAGTTGCTGACATCAGTGTCTTTTCAATTGCTATGAACTGCCTGCTACTTCTTTCTGCATGTTTATGAAAGTCACAAAGCGTGTTAGGCCAGAAATGGCTTCATACCAAACAAACAATCGGTCTTTCATGCCGGAGGCTTCATTTGTTGCCCCAAAGCTAGGCATCCCCTCCTATGATGCGTGACAGGTCAACTGTGAGACTCTCAGACAAACTCTGAGCATCTGTCTGTGGGCGCATCTCTAGGATAAGCCACACTGTGGAAAATTCTTGGCGCCAGACCGCTTATGCTCTGGTGCCCCCTCAGGCAAATTTGTGACACCTTTGCCGTTGCCCTTCTCTGAGAGCAAGTAGGGGCTGCCAAACCAGATGGGCCGAGTGGGTCTGAGTTCTACTTGTGGCCCTTGTTTGAGTAAAAGACTACTTTGGGGTTAGGGTGAGCCGGCAACTGCCTTGGCTAGATTCTTGAGAGCGTCGTGTTTGGTATGTCCAGCAAATGTTGTCACATGTAACCAGCGAGACGTTTGGTCAGAAAGCGGGAAGCTTTGATAAACACGCCGTGTCGCAATCCAGGGAGATTAAGGCCTGGGCCCGCTAGGCGCAGGCGGGCAGGCGGGCTGGCAGGCTGGCAGGCTACCAAACAACAGAAATACTCAGGCGCCCGCAGACGCTCCGTGACTCCCCGCGAGGACGGGACGCGGGGAAGAAATGCGCAGATTCAAGGGGTATTTAGGACCTATCGCAATACGGCAACTTTCCCTCTTTTGTCGCGTTTGTCTGCCAATCAAACGTTGCAAATCGCACTCTGTGTCACTCTATATTTTGTACGCTGCACTACAACCCCCCTCGGTCCGCACCAGCGCTTGGCTTTACACAAAACAAGGAGAAGGGTGGCACCGTTCCCGGCGGCACTGCAATACCGGGGTCGATGCGTGGAGCGAACGGAGCAAGCCCCTTTTTCAGCTCCAGCTGCTAAAAATCCATTTAATATATCGTCCCCCAAATTGAGGGACATATCAGATATTAAACTGATAAGAACAGATACTACACTTGATCTTAGCCAAAAGGCCGAGAAGCGATGACCCCTTGCTGTTGGCTGCCCCGAGCCGCCTCCTGCACAGCTTCTCGCTGGCCGCGGTGCGGTGCGGCGCGGCCGCTTCAAACGGCCGCGTGAACGACCGCTGCTTAGCAGCTCCGCCCAGACGCTCCTTGGCGCAGCCGCACGTCTCGCGAAGGACCGCTGTTTTGCTTTTCACAAACACACGAGGCTCTGCCGTACTGCAAAGCCTGCCAAAAAATAGATTTAACTCGTGGGTGTTCCTCTCCACGGAAGTCTTTAGTAAAAGGGCGAAAGACTTGTACGTTATGAAGAGAAACCAGAGTAAGTACAACCCGCTCCTCAACAGCAGCCGAAGACCCCAGTCGTCCCAGTCACCACCTTCACGGTAAGCCTCACTTGGCTTGCCGCGTGCCGAATCCCAGGCCACGCCCCTTTCCCCTACCCCGCATAGCGCTCTCAGGGAGTCTTGGGTGCCCAGTTTGCTTGTCTTTCGTGTCGCTGCCACTACACCTTCTGGAAGAGGCGTTGCCCCTTTGCCACTGGCGCTCACCGTGTGATGTTTGTATTTTTTGTGAAATGCAGCAAAGGACAGTTCAGTTGGATGACGAACAAACCGTTCTGAATATGCCACATAAAAACACTTAAGAGTAATGCCAGACTGTTTCTGCTACCGAAGCAAAGAGCGGAAAAAGAAGTCAATGACTGATGGCGTCCATCCGACTCAGGACTTTAATTCCATGTCGGGATCCTGTAGGAATGATGACTCCATTTTTTCTTTCTTCCCCCCAGTGATCTGACCGGTCAGTGGCCGGGGGTCGGGGGTGGGGTTGACGGGTTGTGATCCGAACCTCTGAAGTTCACTTGCCCCGGAGCAGGTTAGCTGTTCAGCATAAGTTACCATGGTAAGAAGCGGGACCACCGCCGTAAGCCTGAAAACCCAGGGTTAAACCCGAAGTTACCTCGCTAAACCCGAATCCTGCTTCGCAGTACAGGCCTCGGGAATTCCAGCCAGGTGCTCGTGAGGAGCAGGGCACAACACGAGCAGATCAAAATGCGGAAACGCTTCACGATTTTGCGTGTCATCCTTTCGCAGGGGCCATGCTAATCTTCTCTGTATCGATTCCAATTTTTCATATGTGCTGCCTTAGCAAGCACGCAAGCCTCGGAGCGCCGCTTCCCTTTTAGTCCCCCGTGGGCAGAATGACCCCTTGACCGCGGTGGAGCTGCTGGAGGGCAGTAGGCAGCACCCTTAAGCATGACAAGAGCGAGGGATGGGGCTTTTCAGTTGCTGACATCAGTGTCTTTTCAATTGCTATGAACTGCCTGCTACTTCTTTCTGCATGTTTATGAAAGTCACAAAGCGTGTTAGGCCAGAAATGGCTTCATACCAAACAAACAATCGGTCTTTCATGCCGGAGGCTTCATTTGTTGCCCCAAAGCTAGGCATCCCCTCCTATGATGCGTGACAGGTCAACTGTGAGACTCTCAGACAAACTCTGAGCATCTGTCTGTGGGCGCATCTCTAGGATAAGCCACACTGTGGAAAATTCTTGGCGCCAGACCGCTTATGCTCTGGTGCCCCCTCAGGCAAATTTGTGACACCTGTGCCGTTGCCCTTCTCTGAGAGCAAGTAGGGGCTGCCAAACCAGATGGCCGAGTGGGTCTGAGTTCTACTTGTGGCCCTTGTTTGAGTAAAAGACTACTTTGGGGTTAGGGTGAGCCGGCAACTGCCTTGGCTAGATTCTTGAGAGCGTCGTGTTTGGTATGTCCAGCAAATGTTGTCACATGTAACCAGCGAGACGTTTGGTCAGAAAGCGGGAAGCTTTGATAAACACGCCGTGTCGCAATCCAGGGAGATTAAGGCCTGGCCCGCTAGGCGCAGGCGGGCAGGCGGGCTGGCAGGCTGGCAGGCTACCAAACAACAGAAATACTCAGGCGCCCGCAGACGCTCCGTGACTCCCGCGAGGACGGACGCGGGGAAAATGCGCAGATTCAAGGGGTATTTAGGACCTATCGCAATACGGCAACTTTCCCTCTTTGTCGCGTTTGTCTGCCAATCAAACGTGCAAGTCGCACTCTGTGTCACTCTATATTTTGTACGCTGCACTACAACCCCCTCGGTCCGCACCAGCGCTTGGCTTTACACAAAACAAGGAGAAGGGTGCACCGTTCCCGGCGGCACTGCAATACCGGGTCGATGCGTGGAGCGAACGGAGCAAGCCCCTTTTTCAGCTCCAGCTGCTAAAAATCCATTTAATATATCGTCCCCAAATTGAGGACATATCAGATATTAAACTGATAAGAACAGATACTACACTTGATCTTAGCCAAAAGGCCGAGAAGCGATGACCCCTTGCTGTTGGCTGCCCCGAGCCGCCTCCTGCACAGCTCTCGCTGGCCGCGGTGCGGTGCGGCGCGGCCGCTTCAAACGGCCGCGTGAACGACCGCTGCTTAGCAGCTCCGCCCAGACGCTCCTTGGCGCAGCCGCACGTCTCGCGAAGGACCGCTGTTTTGCTTTTCACAAACACACGAGGCTCTGCCGTACTGCAAAGCCTGCCAAAAATAGATTTAACTCGTGGGTGTTCCTCTCCACGGAAGTCTTTAGTAAAAGGCGAAAGACTTGTACGTTATGAAGAGAAACCAGAGTAAGTACAACCCGCTCCTCAACAGCAGCCGAAGACCCCAGTCGTCCCAGTCACCACCTTCACGGTAAGCCTCACTTGGCTTGCCGCGTGCCGAATCCCAGGCCACGCCCCTTTCCCCTACCCCGCATAGCGCTCTCAGGGAGTCTTGGGTGCCCAGTTTGCTTGTCTTTCGTGTCGCTGCCACTACACCTTCTGGAAGAGGCGTTGCCCCTTTGCCACTGGCGCTCACCGTGTGATGTTTGTATTTTTTGTGAAATGCAGCAAAGGACAGTTCAGTTGGATGACGAACAAACCGTTCTGAATATGCCACATAAAAACACTTAAGAGTAATGCCAGACTGTTTCTGCTACCGAAGCAAAGAGCGGAAAAAGAAGTCAATGACTGATGGCGTCCATCCGACTCAGGACTTTAATTCCATGTCGGGATCCTGTAGGAATGATGACTCCATTTTTTCTTTCTTCCCCCCAGTGATCTGACCGGTCAGTGGCCGGGGGTCGGGGGTGGGGTTGACGGGTTGTGATCCGAACCTCTGAAGTTCACTTGCCCCGGAGCAGGTTAGCTGTTCAGCATAAGTTACCATGGTAAGAAGCGGGACCACCGCCGTAAGCCTGAAAACCCAGGGTTAAACCCGAAGTTACCTCGCTAAACCCGAATCCTGCTTCGCAGTACAGGCCTCGGGAATTCCAGCCAGGTGCTCGTGAGGAGCAGGGCACAACACGAGCAGATCAAAATGCGGAAACGCTTCACGATTTTGCGTGTCATCCTTTCGCAGGGGCCATGCTAATCTTCTCTGTATCGATTCCAATTTTTCATATGTGCTGCCTTAGCAAGCACGCAAGCCTCGGAGCGCCGCTTCCCTTTTAGTCCCCCGTGGGCAGAATGACCCCTTGACCGCGGTGGAGCTGCTGGAGGGCAGTAGGCAGCACCCTTAAGCATGACAAGAGCGAGGGATGGGGCTTTTCAGTTGCTGACATCAGTGTCTTTTCAATTGCTATGAACTGCCTGCTACTTCTTTCTGCATGTTTATGAAAGTCACAAAGCGTGTTAGGCCAGAAATGGCTTCATACCAAACAAACAATCGGTCTTTCATGCCGGAGGCTTCATTTGTTGCCCCAAAGCTAGGCATCCCCTCCTATGATGCGTGACAGGTCAACTGTGAGACTCTCAGACAAACTCTGAGCATCTGTCTGTGGGCGCATCTCTAGGATAAGCCACACTGTGGAAAATTCTTGGCGCCAGACCGCTTATGCTCTGGTGCCCCCTCAGGCAAATTTGTGACACCTTTGCCGTTGCCCTTCTCTGAGAGCAAGTAGGGGCTGCCAAACCAGATGGCCGAGTGGGTCTGAGTTCTACTTGTGGCCCTTGTTTGAGTAAAAGACTACTTTGGGGTTAGGGTGAGCCGGCAACTGCCTTGGCTAGATTCTTGAGAGCGTCGTGTTTGGTATGTCCAGCAAATGTTGTCACATGTAACCAGCGAGACGTTTGGTCAGAAAGCGGGAAGCTTTGATAAACACGCCGTGTCGCAATCCAGGGAGATTAAGGCCTGGCCCGCTAGGCGCAGGCGGGCAGGCGGGCTGGCAGGCTGGCAGGCTACCAAACAACAGAAATACTCAGGCGCCCGCAGACGCTCCGTGACTCCCCGGAGGACGGACGCGGGGAAAATGCGCAGATTCAAGGGGTATTTAGGACCTATCGCAATACGGCAACTTTCCCTCTTTGTCGCGTTTGTCTGCCAATCAAACGTGCAAATCGCACTCTGTGTCACTCTATATTTTGTACGCTGCACTACAACCCCCTCGGTCCGCACCAGCGCTTGGCTTTACACAAAACAAGGAGAAGGGTGCACCGTTCCCGGCGGCACTGCAATACCGGGTCGATGCGTGGAGCGAACGGAGCAAGCCCCTTTTTCAGCTCCAGCTGCTAAAAATCCATTTAATATATCGTCCCCAAATTGAGGACATATCAGATATTAAACTGATAAGAACAGATACTACACTTGATCTTAGCCAAAAGGCCGAGAAGCGATGACCCCTTGCTGTTGGCTGCCCCGAGCCGCCTCCTGCACAGCTCTCGCTGGCCGCGGTGCGGTGCGGCGCGGCCGCTTCAAACGGCCGCGTGAACGACCGCTGCTTAGCAGCTCCGCCCAGACGCTCCTTGGCGCAGCCGCACGTCTCGCGAAGGACCGCTGTTTTGCTTTTCACAAACACACGAGGCTCTGCCGTACTGCAAAGCCTGCCAAAAATAGATTTAACTCGTGGGTGTTCCTCTCCACGGAAGTCTTTAGTAAAAGGCGAAAGACTTGTACGTTATGAAGAGAAACCAGAGTAAGTACAACCCGCTCCTCAACAGCAGCCGAAGACCCCAGTCGTCCCAGTCACCACCTTCACGGTAAGCCTCACTTGGCTTGCCGCGTGGCGAATCCCAGGCCACGCCCCTTTCCCCTACCCCGCATAGCGCTCTCAGGGAGTCTTGGGTGCCCAGTTTGCTTGTCTTTCGTGTCGCTGCCACTACACCTTCTGGAAGAGGCGTTGCCCCTTTGCCACTGGCGCTCACCGTGTGATGTTTGTATTTTTTGTGAAATGCAGCAAAGGACAGTTCAGTTGGATGACGAACAAACCGTTCTGAATATGCCACATAAAAACACTTAAGAGTAATGCCAGACTGTTTCTGCTACCGAAGCAAAGAGCGGAAAAAGAAGTCAATGACTGATGGCGTCCATCCGACTCAGGACTTTAATTCCATGTCGGGATCCTGTAGGAATGATGACTCCATTTTTTCTTTCTTCCCCCCAGTGATCTGACCGGTCAGTGGCCGGGGGTCGGGGGTGGGGTTGACGGGTTGTGATCCGAACCTCTGAAGTTCACTTGCCCCGGAGCAGGTTAGCTGTTCAGCATAAGTTACCATGGTAAGAAGCGGGACCACCGCCGTAAGCCTGAAAACCCAGGGTTAAACCCGAAGTTACCTCGCTAAACCCGAATCCTGCTTCGCAGTACAGGCCTCGGGAATTCCAGCCAGGTGCTCGTGAGGAGCAGGGCACAACACGAGCAGATCAAAATGCGGAAACGCTTCACGATTTTGCGTGTCATCCTTTTGCAGGGGCCATGCTAATCTTCTCTGTATCGATTCCAATTTTTCATATGTGCTGCCTTAGCAAGCACGCAAGCCTCGGAGCGCCGCTTCCCTTTTAGTCCCCCGTGGGCAGAATGACCCCTTGACCGCGGTGGAGCTGCTGGAGGGCAGTAGGCAGCACCCTTAAGCATGACAAGAGCGAGGGATGGGGCTTTTCA
Source organism: Scomberomorus guttatus (assembly GCA_038419695.1). Taxonomy (NCBI): domain Eukaryota; kingdom Metazoa; phylum Chordata; class Actinopteri; order Scombriformes; family Scombridae; genus Scomberomorus; species Scomberomorus guttatus. The sequence continues at coordinate 34,348,884 of CM076452.1, forward strand.
GTTGCTGACATCAGTGTCTTTTCAATTGCTATGAACTGCCTGCTACTTCTTTCTGCATGTTTATGAAAGTCACAAAGCGTGTTAGGCCAGAAATGGCTTCATACCAAACAAACAATCGGTCTTTCATGCCGGAGGCTTCATTTGTTGCCCCAAAGCTAGGCATCCCCTCCTATGATGCGTGACAGGTCAACTGTGAGACTCTCAGACAAACTCTGAGCATCTGTCTGTGGGCGCATCTCTAGGATAAGCCACACTGTGGAAAATTCTTGGCGCCAGACCGCTTATGCTCTGGTGCCCCCTCAGGCAAATTTGTGACACCTTTGCCGTTGCCCTTCTCTGAGAGCAAGTAGGGGCTGCCAAACCAGATGGCCGAGTGGGTCTGAGTTCTACTTGTGGCCCTTGTTTGAGTAAAAGACTACTTTGGGGTTAGGGTGAGCCGGCAACTGCCTTGGCTAGATTCTTGAGAGCGTCGTGTTTGGTATGTCCAGCAAATGTTGTCACATGTAACCAGCGAGACGTTTGGTCAGAAAGCGGGAAGCTTTGATAAACACGCCGTGTCGCAATCCAGGGAGATTAAGGCCTGGCCCGCTAGGCGCAGGCGGGCAGGCGGGCTGGCAGGCTGGCAGGCTACCAAACAACAGAAATACTCAGGCGCCCGCAGACGCTCCGTGACTCCCGCGAGGACGGACGCGGGGAAAATGCGCAGATTCAAGGGGTATTTAGGACCTATCGCAATACGGCAACTTTCCCTCTTTGTCGCGTTTGTCTGCCAATCAAACGTGCAAATCGCACTCTGTGTCACTCTATATTTTGTACGCTGCACTACAACCCCCTCGGTCCGCACCAGCGCTTGGCTTTACACAAAACAAGGAGAAGGGTGCACCGTTCCCGGCGGCACTGCAATACCGGGTCGATGCGTGGAGCGAACGGAGCAAGCCCCTTTTTCAGCTCCAGCTGCTAAAAATCCATTTAATATATCGTCCCCAAATTGAGGACATATCAGATATTAAACTGATAAGAACAGATACTACACTTGATCTTAGCCAAAAGGCCGAGAAGCGATGACCCCTTGCTGTTGGCTGCCCCGAGCCGCCTCCTGCACAGCTCTCGCTGGCCGCGGTGCGGTGCGGCGCGGCCGCTTCAAACGGCCGCGTGAACGACCGCTGCTTAGCAGCTCCGCCCAGACGCTCCTTGGCGCAGCCGCACGTCTCGCGAAGGACCGCTGTTTTGCTTTTCACAAACACACGAGGCTCTGCCGTACTGCAAAGCCTGCCAAAAATAGATTTAACTCGTGGGTGTTCCTCTCCACGGAAGTCTTTAGTAAAAGGCGAAAGACTTGTACGTTATGAAGAGAAACCAGAGTAAGTACAACCCGCTCCTCAACAGCAGCCGAAGACCCCAGTCGTCCCAGTCACCACCTTCACGGTAAGCCTCACTTGGCTTGCCGCGTGCCGAATCCCAGGCCACGCCCCTTTCCCCTACCCCGCATAGCGCTCTCAGGGAGTCTTGGGTGCCCAGTTTGCTTGTCTTTCGTGTCGCTGCCACTACACCTTCTGGAAGAGGCGTTGCCCCTTTGCCACTGGCGCTCACCGTGTGATGTTTGTATTTTTTGTGAAATGCAGCAAAGGACAGTTCAGTTGGATGACGAACAAACCGTTCTGAATATGCCACATAAAAACACTTAAGAGTAATGCCAGACTGTTTCTGCTACCGAAGCAAAGAGCGGAAAAAGAAGTCAATGACTGATGGCGTCCATCCGACTCAGGACTTTAATTCCATGTCGGGATCCTGTAGGAATGATGACTCCATTTTTTCTTTCTTCCCCCCAGTGATCTGACCGGTCAGTGGCCGGGGGTCGGGGGTGGGGTTGACGGGTTGTGATCCGAACCTCTGAAGTTCACTTGCCCCGGAGCAGGTTAGCTGTTCAGCATAAGTTACCATGGTAAGAAGCGGGACCACCGCCGTAAGCCTGAAAACCCAGGGTTAAACCCGAAGTTACCTCGCTAAACCCGAATCCTGCTTCGCAGTACAGGCCTCGGGAATTCCAGCCAGGTGCTCGTGAGGAGCAGGGCACAACACGAGCAGATCAAAATGCGGAAACGCTTCACGATTTTGCGTGTCATCCTTTCGCAGGGGCCATGCTAATCTTCTCTGTATCGATTCCAATTTTTCATATGTGCTGCCTTAGCAAGCACGCAAGCCTCGGAGCGCCGCTTCCCTTTTAGTCCCCCGTGGGCAGAATGACCCCTTGACCGCGGTGGAGCTGCTGGAGGGCAGTAGGCAGCACCCTTAAGCATGACAAGAGCGAGGGATGGGGCTTTTCAGTTGCTGACATCAGTGTCTTTTCAATTGCTATGAACTGCCTGCTACTTCTTTCTGCATGTTTATGAAAGTCACAAAGCGTGTTAGGCCAGAAATGGCTTCATACCAAACAAACAATCGGTCTTTCATGCCGGAGGCTTCATTTGTTGCCCCAAAGCTAGGCATCCCCTCCTATGATGCGTGACAGGTCAACTGTGAGACTCTCAGACAAACTCTGAGCATCTGTCTGTGGGCGCATCTCTAGGATAAGCCACACTGTGGAAAATTCTTGGCGCCAGACCGCTTATGCTCTGGTGCCCCCTCAGGCAAATTTGTGACACCTTTGCCGTTGCCCTTCTCTGAGAGCAAGTAGGGGCTGCCAAACCAGATGGCCGAGTGGGTCTGAGTTCTACTTGTGGCCCTTGTTTGAGTAAAAGACTACTTTGGGGTTAGGGTGAGCCGGCAACTGCCTTGGCTAGATTCTTGAGAGCGTCGTGTTTGGTATGTCCAGCAAATGTTGTCACATGTAACCAGCGAGACGTTTGGTCAGAAAGCGGGAAGCTTTGATAAACACGCCGTGTCGCAATCCAGGGAGATTAAGGCCTGGCCCGCTAGGCGCAGGCGGGCAGGCGGGCTGGCAGGCTGGCAGGCTACCAAACAACAGAAATACTCAGGCGCCCGCAGACGCTCCGTGACTCCCCGGAGGACGGACGCGGGGAAAATGCGCAGATTCAAGGGGTATTTAGGACCTATCGCAATACGGCAACTTTCCCTCTTTGTCGCGTTTGTCTGCCAATCAAACGTGCAAATCGCACTCTGTGTCACTCTATATTTTGTACGCTGCACTACAACCCCCTCGGTCCGCACCAGCGCTTGGCTTTACACAAAACAAGGAGAAGGGTGCACCGTTCCCGGCGGCACTGCAATACCGGGTTGATGCGTGGAGCGAACGGAGCAAGCCCCTTTTTCAGCTCCAGCTGCTAAAAATCCATTTAATATATCGTCCCCAAATTGAGGACATATCAGATATTAAACTGATAAGAACAGATACTACACTTGATCTTAGCCAAAAGGCCGAGAAGCGATGACCCCTTGCTGTTGGCTGCCCCGAGCCGCCTCCTGCACAGCTCTCGCTGGCCGCGGTGCGGTGCGGCGCGGCCGCTTCAAACGGCCGCGTGAACGACCGCTGCTTAGCAGCTCCGCCCAGACGCTCCTTGGCGCAGCCGCACGTCTCGCGAAGGACCGCTGTTTTGCTTTTCACAAACACACGAGGCTCTGCCGTACTGCAAAGCCTGCCAAAAATAGATTTAACTCGTGGGTGTTCCTCTCCACGGAAGTCTTTAGTAAAAGGCGAAAGACTTGTACGTTATGAAGAGAAACCAGAGTAAGTACAACCCGCTCCTCAACAGCAGCCGAAGACCCCAGTCGTCCCAGTCACCACCTTCACGGTAAGCCTCACTTGGCTTGCCGCGTGCCGAATCCCAGGCCACGCCCCTTTCCCCTACCCCGCATAGCGCTCTCAGGGAGTCTTGGGTGCCCAGTTTGCTTGTCTTTCGTGTCGCTGCCACTACACCTTCTGGAAGAGGCGTTGCCCCTTTGCCACTGGCGCTCACCGTGTGATGTTTGTATTTTTTGTGAAATGCAGCAAAGGACAGTTCAGTTGGATGACGAACAAACCGTTCTGAATATGCCACATAAAAAACACTTAAGAGTAATGCCAGACTGTTTCTGCTACCGAAGCAAAGAGCGGAAAAAGAAGTCAATGACTGATGGCGTCCATCCGACTCAGGACTTTAATTCCATGTCGGGATCCTGTAGGAATGATGACTCCATTTTTTCTTTCTTCCCCCCAGTGATCTGACCGGTCAGTGGCCGGGGGTCGGGGGTGGGGTTGACGGGTTGTGATCCGAACCTCTGAAGTTCACTTGCCCCGGAGCAGGTTAGCTGTTCAGCATAAGTTACCATGGTAAGAAGCGGGACCACCGCCGTAAGCCTGAAAACCCAGGGTTAAACCCGAAGTTACCTCGCTAAACCCGAATCCTGCTTCGCAGTACAGGCCTCGGGAATTCCAGCCAGGTGCTCGTGAGGAGCAGGGCACAACACGAGCAGATCAAAATGCGGAAACGCTTCACGATTTTGCGTGTCATCCTTTCGCAGGGGCCATGCTAATCTTCTCTGTATCGATTCCAATTTTTCATATGTGCTGCCTTAGCAAGCACGCAAGCCTCGGAGCGCCGCTTCCCTTTTAGTCCCCCGTGGGCAGAATGACCCCTTGACCGCGGTGGAGCTGCTGGAGGGCAGTAGGCAGCACCCTTAAGCATGACAAGAGTGAGGGATGGGGCTTTTTTCAGTTGCTGACATCAGTGTCTTTTCAATTGCTATGAACTGCCTGCTACTTCTTTCTGCATGTTTATGAAAGTCACAAAGCGTGTTAGGCCAGAAATGGCTTCATACCAAACAAACAATCGGTCTTTCATGCCGGAGGCTTCATTTGTTGCCCCAAAGCTAGGCATCCCCTCCTATGATGCGTGACAGGTCAACTGTGAGACTCTCAGACAAACTCTGAGCATCTGTCTGTGGGCGCATCTCTAGGATAAGCCACACTGTGGAAAATTCTTGGCGCCAGACCGCTTATGCTCTGGTGCCCCCTCAGGCAAATTTGTGACACCTTTGCCGTTGCCCTTCTCTGAGAGCAAGTAGGGGCTGCCAAACCAGATGGCCGAGTGGGTCTGAGTTCTACTTGTGGCCCTTGTTTGAGTAAAAGACTACTTTGGGGTTAGGGTGAGCCGGCAACTGCCTTGGCTAGATTCTTGAGAGCGTCGTGTTTGGCATGTCCAGCAAATGTTGTCACATGTAACCAGCGAGACGTTTGGTCAGAAAGCGGGAAGCTTTGATAAACACGCCGTGTCGCAATCCAGGGAGATTAAGGCCTGGCCCGCTAGGCGCAGGCGGGCAGGCGGGCTGGCAGGCTGGCAGGCTACCAAACAACAGAAATACTCAGGCGCCCGCAGACGCTCCGTGACTCCCGCGAGGACGGACGCGGGGAAAATGCGCAGATTCAAGGGGTATTTAGGACCTATCGCAATACGGCAACTTTCCCTCTTTGTCGCGTTTGTCTGCCAATCAAACGTGCAAATCGCACTCTGTGTCACTCTATATTTTGTACGCTGCACTACAACCCCCTCGGTCCGCACCAGCGCTTGGCTTTACACAAAACAAGGAGAAGGGTGCACCGTTCCCGGCGGCACTGCAATACCGGGTCGATGCGTGGAGCGAACGGAGCAAGCCCCTTTTTCAGCTCCAGCTGCTAAAAATCCATTTAATATATCGTCCCCAAATTGAGGACATATCAGATATTAAACTGATAAGAACAGATACTACACTTGATCTTAGCCAAAAGGCCGAGAAGCGATGACCCCTTGCTGTTGGCTGCCCCGAGCCGCCTCCTGCACAGCTCTCGCTGGCCGCGGTGCGGTGCGGCGCGGCGCGGCGCGGCCGCTTCAAACGGCCGCGTGAACGACCGCTGCTTAGCAGCTCCGCCCAGACGCTCCTTGGCGCAGCCGCACGTCTCGCGAAGGACCGCTGTTTTGCTTTTCACAAACACACGAGGCTCTGCCGTACTGCAAAGCCTGCCAAAAATAGATTTAACTCGTGGGTGTTCCTCTCCACGGAAGTCTTTAGTAAAAGGCGAAAGACTTGTACGTTATGAAGAGAAACCAGAGTAAGTACAACCCGCTCCTCAACAGCAGCCGAAGACCCCAGTCGTCCCAGTCACCACCTTCACGGTAAGCCTCACTTGGCTTGCCGCGTGGCGAATCCCAGGCCACGCCCCTTTCCCCTACCCCGCATAGCGCTCTCAGGGAGTCTTGGGTGCCCAGTTTGCTTGTCTTTCGTGTCGCTGCCACTACACCTTCTGGAAGAGGCGTTGCCCCTTTGCCACTGGCGCTCACCGTGTGATGTTTGTATTTTTTGTGAAATGCAGCAAAGGACAGTTCAGTTGGATGACGAACAAACCGTTCTGAATATGCCACATAAAAACACTTAAGAGTAATGCCAGACTGTTTCTGCTACCGAAGCAAAGAGCGGAAAAAGAAGTCAATGACTGATGGCGTCCATCCGACTCAGGACTTTAATTCCATGTCGGGATCCTGTAGGAATGATGACTCCATTTTTTCTTTCTTCCCCCCAGTGATCTGACCGGTCAGTGGCCGGGGGTCGGGGGTGGGGTTGACGGGTTGTGATCCGAACCTCTGAAGTTCACTTGCCCCGGAGCAGGTTAGCTGTTCAGCATAAGTTACCATGGTAAGAAGCGGGACCACCGCCGTAAGCCTGAAAACCCAGGGTTAAACCCGAAGTTACCTCGCTAAACCCGAATCCTGCTTCGCAGTACAGGCCTCGGGAATTCCAGCCAGGTGCTCGTGAGGAGCAGGGCACAACACGAGCAGATCAAAATGCGGAAACGCTTCACGATTTTGCGTGTCATCCTTTCGCAGGGGCCATGCTAATCTTCTCTGTATCGATTCCAATTTTTCATATGTGCTGCCTTAGCAAGCACGCAAGCCTCGGAGCGCCGCTTCCCTTTTAGTCCCCCGTGGGCAGAATGACCCCTTGACCGCGGTGGAGCTGCTGGAGGGCAGTAGGCAGCACCCTTAAGCATGACAAGAGCGAGGGATGGGGCTTTTCAGTTGCTGACATCAGTGTCTTTTCAATTGCTATGAACTGCCTGCTACTTCTTTCTGCATGTTTATGAAAGTCACAAAGCGTGTTAGGCCAGAAATGGCTTCATACCAAACAAACAATCGGTCTTTCATGCCGGAGGCTTCATTTGTTGCCCCAAAGCTAGGCATCCCCTCCTATGATGCGTGACAGGTCAACTGTGAGACTCTCAGACAAACTCTGAGCATCTGTCTGTGGGCGCATCTCTAGGATAAGCCACACTGTGGAAAATTCTTGGCGCCAGACCGCTTATGCTCTGGTGCCCCCTCAGGCAAATTTGTGACACCTTTGCCGTTGCCCTTCTCTGAGAGCAAGTAGGGGCTGCCAAACCAGATGGCCGAGTGGGTCTGAGTTCTACTTGTGGCCCTTGTTTGAGTAAAAGACTACTTTGGGGTTAGGGTGAGCCGGCAACTGCCTTGGCTAGATTCTTGAGAGCGTCGTGTTTGGTATGTCCAGCAAATGTTGTCACATGTAACCAGCGAGACGTTTGGTCAGAAAGCGGGAAGCTTTGATAAACACGCCGTGTCGCAATCCAGGGAGATTAAGGCCTGGCCCGCTAGGCGCAGGCGGGCAGGCGGGCTGGCAGGCTGGCAGGCTACCAAACAACAGAAATACTCAGGCGCCCGCAGACGCTCCGTGACTCCCGCGAGGACGGACGCGGGGAAAATGCGCAGATTCAAGGGGTATTTAGGACCTATCGCAATACGGCAACTTTCCCTCTTTGTCGCGTTTGTCTGCCAATCAAACGTGCAAATCGCACTCTGTGTCACTCTATATTTTGTACGCTGCACTACAACCCCCTCGGTCCGCACCAGCGCTTGGCTTTACACAAAACAAGGAGAAGGGTGCACCGTTCCCGGCGGCACTGCAATACCGGGTCGATGCGTGGAGCGAACGGAGCAAGCCCCTTTTTCAGCTCCAGCTGCTAAAAATCCATTTAATATATCGTCCCCAAATTGAGGACATATCAGATATTAAACTGATAAGAACAGATACTACACTTGATCTTAGCCAAAAGGCCGAGAAGCGATGACCCCTTGCTGTTGGCTGCCCCGAGCCGCCTCCTGCACAGCTCTCGCTGGCCGCGGTGCGGTGCGGCGCGGCCGCTTCAAACGGCCGCGTGAACGACCGCTGCTTAGCAGCTCCGCCCAGACGCTCCTTGGCGCAGCCGCACGTCTCGCGAAGGACCGCTGTTTTGCTTTTCACAAACACACGAGGCTCTGCCGTACTGCAAAGCCTGCCAAAAATAGATTTAACTCGTGGGTGTTCCTCTCCACGGAAGTCTTTAGTAAAAGGCGAAAGACTTGTACGTTATGAAGAGAAACCAGAGTAAGTACAACCCGCTCCTCAACAGCAGCCGAAGACCCCAGTCGTCCCAGTCACCACCTTCACGGTAAGCCTCACTTGGCTTGCCGCGTGCCGAATCCCAGGCCACGCCCCTTTCCCCTACCCCGCATAGCGCTCTCAGGGAGTCTTGGGTGCCCAGTTTGCTTGTCTTTCGTGTCGCTGCCACTACACCTTCTGGAAGAGGCGTTGCCCCTTTGCCACTGGCGCTCACCGCGTGATGTTTGTATTTTTTGTGAAATGCAGCAAAGGACAGTTCAGTTGGATGACGAACAAACCGTTCTGAATATGCCACATAAAAACACTTAAGAGTAATGCCAGACTGTTTCTGCTACCGAAGCAAAGAGCGGAAAAAGAAGTCAATGACTGATGGCGTCCATCCGACTCAGGACTTTAATTCCATGTCGGGATCCTGTAGGAATGATGACTCCATTTTTTCTTTCTTCCCCCCAGTGATCTGACCGGTCAGTGGCCGGGGGTCGGGGGTGGGGTTGACGGGTTGTGATCCGAACCTCTGAAGTTCACTTGCCCCGGAGCAGGTTAGCTGTTCAGCATAAGTTACCATGGTAAGAAGCGGGACCACCGCCGTAAGCCTGAAAACCCAGGGTTAAACCCGAAGTTACCTCGCTAAACCCGAATCCTGCTTCGCAGTACAGGCCTCGGGAATTCCAGCCAGGTGCTCGTGAGGAGCAGGGCACAACACGAGCAGATCAAAATGCGGAAACGCTTCACGATTTTGCGTGTCATCCTTTCGCAGGGGCCATGCTAATCTTCTCTGTATCGATTCCAATTTTTCATATGTGCTGCCTTAGCAAGCACGCAAGCCTCGGAGCGCCGCTTCCCTTTTAGTCCCCCGTGGGCAGAATGACCCCTTGACCGCGGTGGAGCTGCTGGAGGGCAGTAGGCAGCACCCTTAAGCATGACAAGAGCGAGGGATGGGGCTTTTTTCAGTTGCTGACATCAGTGTCTTTTCAATTGCTATGAACTGCCTGCTACTTCTTTCTGCATGTTTATGAAAGTCACAAAGCGTGTTAGGCCAGAAATGGCTTTATACCAAACAAACAATCGGTCTTTCATGCCGGAGGCTTCATTTGTTGCCCCAAAGCTAGGCATCCCCTCCTATGATGCGTGACAGGTCAACTGTGAGACTCTCAGACAAACTCGGAGCATCTGTCTGTGGGCGCATCTCTAGGATAAGCCACACTGTGGAAAATTCTTGGCGCCAGACCGCTTATGCTCTGGTGCCCCCTCAGGCAAATTTGTGACACCTTTGCCGTTGCCCTTCTCTGAGAGCAAGTAGGGGCTGCCAAACCAGATGGCCGAGTGGGTCTGAGTTCTACTTGTGGCCCTTGTTTGAGTAAAAGACTACTTTGGGGTTAGGGTGAGCCGGCAACTGCCTTGGCTAGATTCTTGAGAGCGTCGTGTTTGGCATGTCCAGCAAATGTTGTCACATGTAACCAGCGAGACGTTTGGTCAGAAAGCGGGAAGCTTTGATAAACACGCCGTGTCGCAATCCAGGGAGATTAAGGCCTGGCCCGCTAGGCGCAGGCGGGCAGGCGGGCTGGCAGGCTGGCAGGCTACCAAACAACAGAAATACTCAGGCGCCCGCAGACGCTCCGTGACTCCCGCGAGGACGGACGCGGGGAAAATGCGCAGATTCAAGGGGTATTTAGGACCTATCGCAATACGGCAACTTTCCCTCTTTGTCGCGTTTGTCTGCCAATCAAACGTGCAAATCGCACTCTGTGTCACTCTATATTTTGTACGCTGCACTACAACCCCCTCGGTCCGCACCAGCGCTTGGCTTTACACAAAACAAGGAGAAGGGTGCACCGTTCCCGGCGGCACTGCAATACCGGGTCGATGCGTGGAGCGAACGGAGCAAGCCCCTTTTTCAGCTCCAGCTGCTAAAAATCCATTTAATATATCGTCCCCAAATTGAGGACATATCAGATATTAAACTGATAAGAACAGATACTACACTTGATCTTAGCCAAAAGGCCGAGAAGCGATGACCCCTTGCTGTTGGCTGCCCCGAGCCGCCTCCTGCACAGCTCTCGCTGGCCGCGGTGCGGTGCGGCGCGGCCGCTTCAAACGGCCGCGTGAACGACCGCTGCTTAGCAGCTCCGCCCAGACGCTCCTTGGCGCAGCCGCACGTCTCGCGAAGGACCGCTGTTTTGCTTTTCACAAACACACGAGGCTCTGCCGTACTGCAAAGCCTGCCAAAAATAGATTTAACTCGTGGGTGTTCCTCTCCACGGAAGTCTTTAGTAAAAGGCGAAAGACTTGTACGTTATGAAGAGAAACCAGAGTAAGTACAACCCGCTCCTCAACAGCAGCCGAAGACCCCAGTCGTCCCAGTCACCACCTTCACGGTAAGCCTCACTTGGCTTGCCGCGTGGCGAATCCCAGGCCACGCCCCTTTCCCCTACCCCGCATAGCGCTCTCAGGGAGTCTTGGGTGCCCAGTTTGCTTGTCTTTCGTGTCGCTGCCACTACACCTTCTGGAAGAGGCGTTGCCCCTTTGCCACTGGCGCTCACCGTGTGATGTTTGTATTTTTTGTGAAATGCAGCAAAGGACAGTTCAGTTGGATGACGAACAAACCGTTCTGAATATGCCACATAAAAACACTTAAGAGTAATGCCAGACTGTTTCTGCTACCGAAGCAAAGAGCGGAAAAAGAAGTCAATGACTGATGGCGTCCATCCGACTCAGGACTTTAATTCCATGTCGGGATCCTGTAGGAATGATGACTCCATTTTTTCTTTCTTCCCCCCAGTGATCTGACCGGTCAGTGGCCGGGGGTCGGGGGTGGGGTTGACGGGTTGTGATCCGAACCTCTGAAGTTCACTTGCCCCGGAGCAGGTTAGCTGTTCAGCATAAGTTACCATGGTAAGAAGCGGGACCACCGCCGTAAGCCTGAAAACCCAGGGTTAAACCCGAAGTTACCTCGCTAAACCCGAATCCTGCTTCGCAGTACAGGCCTCGGGAATTCCAGCCAGGTGCTCGTGAGGAGCAGGGCACAACACGAGCAGATCAAAATGCGGAAACGCTTCACGATTTTGCGTGTCATCCTTTCGCAGGGGCCATGCTAATCTTCTCTGTATCGATTCCAATTTTTCATATGTGCTGCCTTAGCAAGCACGCAAGCCTCGGAGCGCCGCTTCCCTTTTAGTCCCCCGTGGGCAGAATGACCCCTTGACCGCGGTGGAGCTGCTGGAGGGCAGTAGGCAGCACCCTTAAGCATGACAAGAGCGAGGGATGGGGCTTTTCAGTTGCTGACATCAGTGTCTTTTCAATTGCTATGAACTGCCTGCTACTTCTTTCTGCATGTTTATGAAAGTCACAAAGCGTGTTAGGCCAGAAATGGCTTCATACCAAACAAACAATCGGTCTTTCATGCCGGAGGCTTCATTTGTTGCCCCAAAGCTAGGCATCCCCTCCTATGATGCGTGACAGGTCAACTGTGAGACTCTCAGACAAACTCTGAGCATCTGTCTGTGGGCGCATCTCTAGGATAAGCCACACTGTGGAAAATTCTTGGCGCCAGACCGCTTATGCTCTGGTGCCCCCTCAGGCAAATTTGTGACACCTTTGCCGTTGCCCTTCTCTGAGAGCAAGTAGGGGCTGCCAAACCAGATGGCCGAGTGGGTCTGAGTTCTACTTGTGGCCCTTGTTTGAGTAAAAGACTACTTTGGGGTTAGGGTGAGCCGGCAACTGCCTTGGCTAGATTCTTGAGAGCGTCGTGTTTGGTATGTCCAGCAAATGTTGTCACATGTAACCAGCGAGACGTTTGGTCAGAAAGCGGGAAGCTTTGATAAACACGCCGTGTCGCAATCCAGGGAGATTAAGGCCTGGCCCGCTAGGCGCAGGCGGGCAGGCGGGCTGGCAGGCTGGCAGGCTACCAAACAACAGAAATACTCAGGCGCCCGCAGACGCTCCGTGACTCCCGCGAGGACGGACGCGGGGAAAATGCGCAGATTCAAGGGGTATTTAGGACCTATCGCAATACGGCAACTTTCCCTCTTTGTCGCGTTTGTCCGCCAATCAAACGTGCAAATCGCACTCTGTGTCACTCTATATTTTGTACGCTGCACTACAACCCCCTCGGTCCGCACCAGCGCTTGGCTTTACACAAAACAAGGAGAAGGGTGCACCGTTCCCGGCGGCACTGCAATACCGGGTCGATGCGTGGAGCGAACGGAGCAAGCCCCTTTTTCAGCTCCAGCTGCTAAAAATCCATTTAATATATCGTCCCCAAATTGAGGACATATCAGATATTAAACTGATAAGAACAGATACTACACTTGATCTTAGCCAAAAGGCCGAGAAGCGATGACCCCTTGCTGTTGGCTGCCCCGAGCCGCCTCCTGCACAGCTCTCGCTGGCCGCGGTGCGGTGCGGCGTGGCCGCTTCAAACGGCCGCGTGAACGACCGCTGCTTAGCAGCTCCGCCTAGACGCTCCTTGGCGCAGCCGCACGTCTCGCGAAGGACCGCTGTTTTGCTTTTCACAAACACACGAGGCTCTGCCGTACTGCAAAGCCTGCCAAAAATAGATTTAACTCGTGGGTGTTCCTCTCCACGGAAGTCTTTAGTAAAAGGCGAAAGACTTGTACGTTATGAAGAGAAACCAGAGTAAGTACAACCCGCTCCTCAACAGCAGCCGAAGACCCCAGTCGTCCCAGTCACCACCTTCACGGTAAGCCTCACTTGGCTTGCCGCGTGCCGAATCCCAGGCCACGCCCCTTTCCCCTACCCCGCATAGCGCTCTCAGGGAGTCTTGGGTGCCCAGTTTGCTTGTCTTTCGTGTCGCTGCCACTACACCTTCTGGAAGAGGCGTTGCCCCTTTGCCACTGGCGCTCACCGTGTGATGTTTGTATTTTTTGTGAAATGCAGCAAAGGACAGTTCAGTTGGATGACGAACAAACCGTTCTGAATATGCCACATAAAAACACTTAAGAGTAATGCCAGACTGTTTCTGCTACCGAAGCAAAGAGCGGAAAAAGAAGTCAATGACTGATGGCGTCCATCCGACTCAGGACTTTAATTCCATGTCGGGATCCTGTAGGAATGATGACTCCATTTTTTCTTTCTTCCCCCCAGTGATCTGACCGGTCAGTGGCCAGGGGTCGGGGGTGGGGTTGACGGGTTGTGATCCGAACCTCTGAAGTTCACTTGCCCCGGAGCAGGTTAGCTGTTCAGCATAAGTTACCATGGTAAGAAGCGGGACCACCGCCGTAAGCCTGAAAACCCAGGGTTAAACCCGAAGTTACCTCGCTAAACCCGAATCCTGCTTCGCAGTACAGGCCTCGGGAATTCCAGCCAGGTGCTCGTGAGGAGCAGGGCACAACACGAGCAGATCAAAATGCGGAAACGCTTCACGATTTTGCGTGTCATCCTTTCGCAGGGGCCATGCTAATCTTCTCTGTATCGATTCCAATTTTTCATATGTGCTGCCTTAGCAAGCACGCAAGCCTCGGAGCGCCGCTTCCCTTTTAGTCCCCCGTGGGCAGAATGACCCCTTGACCGCGGTGGAGCTGCTGGAGGGCAGTAGGCAGCACCCTTAAGCATGACAAGAGCGAGGGATGGGGCTTTTCAGTTGCTGACATCAGTGTCTTTTCAATTGCTATGAACTGCCTGCTACTTCTTTCTGCATGTTTATGAAAGTCACAAAGCGTGTTAGGCCAGAAATGGCTTCATACCAAACAAACAATCGGTCTTTCATGCCGGAGGCTTCATTTGTTGCCCCAAAGCTAGGCATCCCCTCCTATGATGCGTGACAGGTCAACTGTGAGACTCTCAGACAAACTCTGAGCATCTGTCTGTGGGCGCATCTCTAGGATAAGCCACACTGTGGAAAATTCTTGGCGCCAGACCGCTTATGCTCTGGTGCCCCCTCAGGCAAATTTGTGACACCTTTGCCGTTGCCCTTCTCTGAGAGCAAGTAGGGGCTGCCAAACCAGATGGCCGAGTGGGTCTGAGTTCTACTTGTGGCCCTTGTTTGAGTAAAAGACTACTTTGGGGTTAGGGTGAGCCGGCAACTGCCTTGGCTAGATTCTTGAGAGCGTCGTGTTTGGTATGTCCAGCAAATGTTGTCACATGTAACCAGCGAGACGTTTGGTCAGAAAGCGGGAAGCTTTGATAAACACGCCGTGTCGCAATCCAGGGAGATTAAGGCCTGGCCCGCTAGGCGCAGGCGGGCAGGCGGGCTGGCAGGCTGGCAGGCTACCAAACAACAGAAATACTCAGGCGCCCGCAGACGCTCCGTGACTCCCGCGAGGACGGACGCGGGGAAAATGCGCAGATTCAAGGGGTATTTAGGACCTATCGCAATACGGCAACTTTCCCTCTTTGTCGCGTTTGTCTGCCAATCAAACGTGCAAATCGCACTCTGTGTCACTCTATATTTTGTACGCTGCACTACAACCCCCTCGGTCCGCACCAGCGCTTGGCTTTGCACAAAACAAGGAGAAGGGTGCACCGTTCCCGGCGGCACTGCAATACCGGGTCGATGCGTGGAGCGAACGGAGCAAGCCCCTTTTTCAGCTCCAGCTGCTAAAAATCCATTTAATATATCGTCCCCAAATTGAGGACATATCAGATATTAAACTGATAAGAACAGATACTACACTTGATCTTAGCCAAAAGGCCGAGAAGCGATGACCCCTTGCTGTTGGCTGCCCCGAGCCGCCTCCTGCACAGCTCTCGCTGGCTGCGGTGCGGTGCGGCGCGGCTTTTCAAACGGCCGCGTGAACGACCGCTGCTTAGCAGCTCCGCCCAGACGCTCCTTGGCGCAGGCGCACGTCTCGCGAAGGACCGCTGTTTTGCTTTTCACAAACACACGAGGCTCTGCCGTACTGCAAAGCCTGCCAAAAATAGATTTAACTCGTGGGTGTTCCTCTCCACGGAAGTCTTTAGTAAAAGGCGAAAGACTTGTACGTTATGAAGAGAAACCAGAGTAAGTACAACCCGCTCCTCAACAGCAGCCGAAGACCCCAGTCGTCCCAGTCACCACCTTCACGGTAAGCCTCACTTGGCTTGCCGCGTGCCGAATCCCAGGCCACGCCCCTTTCCCCTACCCCGCATAGCGCTCTCAGGGAGTCTTGGGTGCCCAGTTTGCTTGTCTTTCGTGTCGCTGCCACTACACCTTCTGGAAGAGGCGTTGCCCCTTTGCCACTGGCGCTCACCGTGTGATGTTTGTATTTTTTGTGAAATGCAGCAAAGGACAGTTCAGTTGGATGACGAACAAACCGTTCTGAATATGCCACATAAAAACACTTAAGAGTAATGCCAGACTGTTTCTGCTACCGAAGCAAAGAGCGGAAAAAGAAGTCAATGACTGATGGCGTCCATCCGACTCAGGACTTTAATTCCATGTCGGGATCCTGTAGGAATGATGACTCCATTTTTTCTTTCTTCCCCCCAGTGATCTGACCGGTCAGTGGCCGGGGGTCGGGGGTGGGGTTGACGGGTTGTGATCCGAACCTCTGAAGTTCACTTGCCCCGGAGCAGGTTAGCTGTTCAGCATAAGTTACCATGGTAAGAAGCGGGACCACCGCCGTAAGCCTGAAAACCCAGGGTTAAACCCGAAGTTACCTCGCTAAACCCGAATCCTGCTTCGCAGTACAGGCCTCGGGAATTCCAGCCAGGTGCTCGTGAGGAGCAGGGCACAACACGAGCAGATCAAAATGCGGAAACGCTTCACGATTTTGCGTGTCATCCTTTCGCAGGGGCCATGCTAATCTTCTCTGTATCGATTCCAATTTTTCATATGTGCTGCCTTAGCAAGCACGCAAGCCTCGGAGCGCCGCTTCCCTTTTAGTCCCCCGTGGGCAGAATGACCCCTTGACCGCGGTGGAGCTGCTGGAGGGCAGTAGGCAGCACCCTTAAGCATGACAAGAGCGAGGGATGGGGCTTTTCAGTTGCTGACATCAGTGTCTTTTCAATTGCTATGAACTGCCTGCTACTTCTTTCTGCATGTTTATGAAAGTCACAAAGCGTGTTAGGCCAGAAATGGCTTCATACCAAACAAACAATCGGTCTTTCATGCCGGAGGCTTCATTTGTTGCCCCAAAGCTAGGCATCCCCTCCTATGATGCGTGACAGGTCAACTGTGAGACTCTCAGACAAACTCTGAGCATCTGTCTGTAGGCGCATCTCTAGGATAAGCCACACTGTGGAAAATTCTTGGCGCCAGACCGCTTATGCTCTGGTGCCCCCTCAGGCAAATTTGTGACACCTTTGCCGTTGCCCTTCTCTGAGAGCAAGTAGGGGCTGCCAAACCAGATGGCCGAGTGGGTCTGAGTTCTACTTGTGGCCCTTGTTTGAGTAAAAGACTACTTTGGGGTTAGGGTGAGCCGGCAACTGCCTTGGCTAGATTCTTGAGAGCGTCGTGTTTGGTATGTCCAGCAAATGTTGTCACATGTAACCAGCGAGACGTTTGGTCAGAAAGCGGGAAGCTTTGATAAACACGCCGTGTTGCAATCCAGGGAGATTAAGGCCTGGCCCGCTAGGCGCAGGCGGGCAGGCGGGCTGGCAGGCTGGCAGGCTACCAAACAACAGAAATACTCAGGCGCCCGCAGACGCTCCGTGACTCCCGCGAGGACGGACGCGGGGAAAATGCGCAGATTCAAGGGGTATTTAGGACCTATCGCAATACGGCAACTTTCCCTCTTTGTCGCGTTTGTCTGCCAATCAAACGTGCAAATCGGACTCTGTGTCACTCTATATTTTGTACGCTGCACTACAACCCCCTCGGTCCGCACCAGCGCTTGGCTTTACACAAAACAAGTAGAAGGGTGCACCGTTCCCGGCGGCACTGCAATACCGGGTCGATGCGTGGAGCGAACGGAGCAAGCCCCTTTTTCAGCTCCAGCTGCTAAAAATCCATTTAATATATCGTCCCCAAATTGAGGACATATCAGATATTAAACTGATAAGAACAGATACTACACTTGATCTTAGCCAAAAGGCTGAGAAGCGATGACCCCTTGCTGTTGGCTGCCCCGAGCCGCCTCCTGCACAGCTCTCGCTGGCCGCGGTGCGGTGCGGCGCGGCGCGGCCGCTTCAAACGGCCGCGTGAACGACCGCTGCTTAGCAGCTCCGCCCAGACGCTCCTTGGCGCAGCCGCACGTCTCGCGAAGGACCGCTGTTTTGCTTTTCACAAACACACGAGGCTCTGCCGTACTGCAAAGCCTGCCAAAAATAGATTTAACTCGTGGATGTTCCTCTCCACGGAAGTCTTTAGTAAAAGGTGAAAGACTTGTACGTTATGAAGAGAAACCAGAGTAAGTACAACCCGCTCCTCAACAGCAGCCGAAGACCCCAGTCGTCCCAGTCACCACCTTCACGGTAAGCCTCACTTGGCTTGCCGCGTGGCGAATCCCAGGCCACGCCCCTTTCCCCTACCCCGCATAGCGCTCTCAGGGAGTCTTGGGTGCCCAGTTTGCTTGTCTTTCGTGTCGCTGCCACTACACCTTCTGGAAGAGGCGTTGCCCCTTTGCCACTGGCGCTCACCGTGTGATGTTTGTATTTTTTGTGAAATGCAGCAAAGGACAGTTCAGTTGGATGACGAACAAACCGTTCTGAATATGCCACATAAAAACACTTAAGAGTAATGCCAGACTGTTTCTGCTACCGAAGCAAAGAGCGGAAAAAGAAGTCAATGACTGATGGCGTCCATCCGACTCAGGACTTTAATTCCATGTCGGGATCCTGTAGGAATGATGACTCCATTTTTTCTTTCTTCCCCCCAGTGATCTGACCGGTCAGTGGCCGGGGGTCGGGGGTGGGGTTGACGGGTTGTGATCCGAACCTCTGAAGTTCACTTGCCCCGGAGCAGGTTAGCTGTTCAGCATAAGTTACCATGGTAAGAAGCGGGACCACCGCCGTAAGCCTGAAAACCCAGGGTTAAACCCGAAGTTACCTCGCTAAACCCGAATCCTGCTTCGCAGTACAGGCCTCGGGAATTCCAGCCAGGTGCTCGTGAGGAGCAGGGCACAACACGAGCAGATCAAAATGCGGAAACGCTTCACGATTTTGCGTGTCATCCTTTCGCAGGGGCCATGCTAATCTTCTCTGTATCGATTCCAATTTTTCATATGTGCTGCCTTAGCAAGCACGCAAGCCTCGGAGCGCCGCTTCCCTTTTAGTCCCCCGTGGGCAGAATGACCCCTTGACCGCGGTGGAGCTGCTGAAGGGCAGTAGGCAGCACCCTTAAGCATGACAAGAGCGAGGGATGGGGCTTTTCAGTTGCTGACATCAGTGTCTTTTCAATTGCTATGAACTGCCTGCTACTTCTTTCTGCATGTTTATGAAAGTCACAAAGCGTGTTAGGCCAGAAATGGCTTCATACCAAACAAACAATCGGTCTTTCATGCCGGAGGCTTCATTTGTTGCCCCAAAGCTAGGCATCCCCTCCTATGATGCGTGACAGGTCAACTGTGAGACTCTCAGACAAACTCTGAGCATCTGTCTGTGGGCGCATCTCTAGGATAAGCCACACTGTGGAAAATTCTTGGCGCCAGACCGCTTATGCTCTGGTGCCCCCTCAGGCAAATTTGTGACACCTTTGCCGTTGCCCTTCTCTGAGAGCAAGTAGGGGCTGCCAAACCAGATGGCCGAGTGGGTCTGAGTTCTACTTGTGGCCCTTGTTTGAGTAAAAGACTACTTTGGGGTTAGGGTGAGCCGGCAACTGCCTTGGCTAGATTCTTGAGAGCGTCGTGTTTGGCATGTCCAGCAAATGTTGTCACATGTAACCAGCGAGACGTTTGGTCAGAAAGCGGGAAGCTTTGATAAACACGCCGTGTCGCAATCCAGGGAGATTAAGGCCTGGCCCGCTGGGCGCAGGCGGGCTGGCAGGCTGGCAGGCTACCAAACAACAGAAATACTCAGGCGCCCGCAGACGCTCCGTGACTCCCGCGAGGACGGACGCGGGGAAAATGCGCAGATTCAAGGGGTATTTAGGACCTATCGCAATACGGCAACTTTCCCTCTTTGTCGCGTTTGTCTGCCAATCAAACGTGCAAATCGCACTCTGTGTCACTCTATATTTTGTACGCTGCACTACAACCCCCTCGGTCCGCACCAGCGCTTGGCTTTACACAAAACAAGGAGAAGGGTGCACCGTTCCCGGCGGCACTGCAATACCGGGTCGATGCGTGGAGCGAACGGAGCAAGCCCCTTTTTCAGCTCCAGCTGCTAAAAATCCATTTAATATATCGTCCCCAAATTGAGGACATATCAGATGTTAAACTGATAAGAACAGATACTACACTTGATCTTAGCCAAAAGGCCGAGAAGCGATGACCCCTTGCTGTTGGCTGCCCCGAGCCGCCTCCTGCACAGCTCTCGCTGGCCGCGGTGCGGTGCGGCGCGGCGCGGCCGCTTCAAACGGCCGCGTGAACGACCGCTGCTTAGCAGCTCCGCCCAGACACTCCTTGGCGCAGCCGCACGTCTCGCGAAGGACCGCTGTTTTGCTTTTCACAAACACACGAGGCTCTGCCGTACTGCAAAGCCTGCCAAAAATAGATTTAACTCGTGGGTGTTCCTCTCCACGGAAGTCTTTAGTAAAAGGCGAAAGACTTGTACGTTATGAAGAGAAACCAGAGTAAGTACAACCCGCTCCTCAACAGCAGCCGAAGACCCCAGTCGTCCCAGTCACCACCTTCACGGTAAGCCTCACTTGGCTTGCCGCGTGCCGAATCCCAGGCCACGCCCCTTTCCCCTACCCCGCATAGCGCTCTCAGGGAGTCTTGGGTGCCCAGTTTGCTTGTCTTTCGTGTCGCTGCCACTACACCTTCTGGAAGAGGCGTTGCCCCTTTGCCACTGGCGCTCACCGTGTGATGTTTGTATTTTTTGTGAAATGCAGCAAAGGACAGTTCAGTTGGATGACGAACAAACCGTTCTGAATATGCCACATAAAAACACTTAAGAGTAATGCCAGACTGTTTCTGCTACCGAAGCAAAGAGCGGAAAAAGAAGTCAATGACTGATGGCGTCCATCCGACTCAGGACTTTAATTCCATGTCGGGATCCTGTAGGAATGATGACTCCGTTTTTTCTTTCTTCCCCCCAGTGATCTGACCGGTCAGTGGCCGGGGGTCGGGGGTGGGGTTGACGGGTTGTGATCCGAACCTCTGAAGTTCACTTGCCCCGGAGCAGGTTAGCTGTTCAGCATAAGTTACCATGGTAAGAAGCGGGACCACCGCCGTAAGCCTGAAAACCCAGGGTTAAACCCGAAGTTACCTCGCTAAACCCGAATCCTGCTTCGCAGTACAGGCCTCGGGAATTCCAGCCAGGTGCTCGTGAGGAGCAGGGCACAACACGAGCAGATCAAAATGCGGAAACGCTTCACGATTTTGCGTGTCATCCTTTCGCAGGGGCCATGCTAATCTTCTCTGTATCGATTCCAATTTTTCATATGTGCTGCCTTAGCAAGCACGCAAGCCTCGGAGCGCCGCTTCCCTTTTAGTCCCCCGTGGGCAGAATGACCCCTTGACCGCGGTGGAGCTGCTGGAGGGCAGTAGGCAGCACCCTTAAGCATGACAAGAGCGAGGGATGGGGCTTTTCAGTTGCTGACATCAGTGTCTTTTCAATTGCTATGAACTGCCTGCTACTTCTTTCTGCATGTTTATGAAAGTCACAAAGCGTGTTAGGCCAGAAATGGCTTCATACCAAACAAACAATCGGTCTTTCATGCCGGAGGCTTCATTTGTTGCCCCAAAGCTAGGCATCCCCTCCTATGATGCGTGACAGGTCAACTGTGAGACTCTCAGACAAACTCTGAGCATCTGTCTGTGGGCGCATCTCTAGGATAAGCCACACTGTGGAAAATTCTTGGCGCCAGACCGCTTATGCTCTGGTGCCCCCTCAGGCAAATTTGTGACACCTTTGCCGTTGCCCTTCTCTGAGAGCAAGTAGGGGCTGCCAAACCAGATGGCCGAGTGGGTCTGAGTTCTACTTGTGGCCCTTGTTTGAGTAAAAGACTACTTTGGGGTTAGGGTGAGCCGGCAACTGCCTTGGCTAGATTCTTGAGAGCGTCGTGTTTGGTATGTCCAGCAAATGTTGTCACATGTAACCAGCGAGACGTTTGGTCAGAAAGCGGGAAGCTTTGATAAACACGCCGTGTCGCAATCCAGGGAGATTAAGGCCTGGCCCGCTAGGCGCAGGCGGGCAGGCGGGCTGGCAGGCTGGCAGGCTACCAAACAACAGAAATACTCAGGCGCCCGCAGACGCTCCGTGACTCCCGCGAGGACCGACGCGGGGAAAATGCGCAGATTCAAGGGGTATTTAGGACCTATCGCAATACGGCAACTTTCCCTCTTTGTCGCGTTTGTCCGCCAATCAAACGTGCAAATCGCACTCTGTGTCACTCTATATTTTGTACGCTGCACTACAACCCCCTCGGTCCGCACCAGCGCTTGGCTTTACACAAAACAAGGAGAAGGGTGCACCGTTCCCGGCGGCACTGCAATACCGGGTCGATGCGTGGAGCGAATGGAGCAAGCCCCTTTTTCAGCTCCAGCTGCTAAAAATCCATTTAATATATCGTCCCCAAATTGAGGACATATCAGATATTAAACTGATAAGAACAGATACTACACTTGATCTTAGCCAAAAGGCCGAGAAGCGATGACCCCTTGCTGTTGGCTGCCCCGAGCCGCCTCCTGCACAGCTCTCGCTGGCTGCGGTGCGGTGCGGCGCGGCGCGGCTTTTCAAACGGCCGCGTGAACGACCGCTGCTTAGCAGCTCCGCCCAGACGCTCCTTGGCGCAGCCGCACGTCTCGCGAAGGACCGCTGTTTTGCTTTTCACAAACACACGAGGCTCTGCCGTACTGCAAAGCCTGCCAAAAATAGATTTAACTCGTGGGTGTTCCTCTCCACGGAAGTCTTTAGTAAAAGGCGAAAGACTTGTACGTTATGAAGAGAAACCAGAGTAAGTACAACCCGCTCCTCAACAGCAGCCGAAGACCCCAGTCGTCCCAGTCACCACCTTCACGGTAAGCCTCACTTGGCTTGCCGCGTGCCGAATCCCAGGCCACGCCCCTTTCCCCTACCCCGCATAGCGCTCTCAGGGAGTCTTGGGTGCCCAGTTTGCTTGTCTTTCGTGTCGCTGCCACTACACCTTCTGGAAGAGGCGTTGCCCCTTTGCCACTGGCGCTCACCGTGTGATGTTTGTATTTTTTGTGAAATGCAGCAAAGGACAGTTCAGTTGGATGACGAACAAACCGTTCTGAATATGCCACATAAAAACACTTAAGAGTAATGCCAGACTGTTTCTGCTACCGAAGCAAAGAGCGGAAAAAGAAGTCAATGACTGATGGCGTCCATCCGACTCAGGACTTTAATTCCATGTCGGGATCCTGTAGGAATGATGACTCCATTTTTTCTTTCTTCCCCCCAGTGATCTGACCGGTCAGTGGCCGGGGGTCGGGGGTGGGGTTGACGGGTTGTGATCCGAACCTCTGAAGTTCACTTGCCCCGGAGCAGGTTAGCTGTTCAGCATAAGTTACCATGGTAAGAAGCGGGACCACCGCTGTAAGCCTGAAAACCCAGGGTTAAACCCGAAGTTACCTCGCTAAACCCGAATCCTGCTTCGCAGTACAGGCCTCGGGAATTCCAGCCAGGTGCTCGTGAGGAGCAGGGCACAACACGAGCAGATCAAAATGCGGAAACGCTTCACGATTTTGCGTGTCATCCTTTCGCAGGGGCCATGCTAATCTTCTCTGTATCGATTCCAATTTTTCATATGTGCTGCCTTAGCAAGCACGCAAGCCTCGGAGCGCCGCTTCCCTTTTAGTCCCCCGTGGGCAGAATGACCCCTTGACCGCGGTGGAGCTGCTGGAGGGCAGTAGGCAGCACCCTTAAGCATGACAAGAGCGAGGGATGGGGCTTTTCAGTTGCTGACATCAGTGTCTTTTCAATTGCTATGAACTGCCTGCTACTTCTTTCTGCATGTTTATGAAAGTCACAAAGCGTGTTAGGCCAGAAATGGCTTCATACCAAACAAACAATCGGTCTTTCATGCCGGAGGCTTCATTTGTTGCCCCAAAGCTAGGCATCCCCTCCTATGATGCGTGACAGGTCAACTGTGAGACTCTCAGACAAACTCTGAGCATCTGTCTGTGGGCGCATCTCTAGGATAAGCCACACTGTGGAAAATTCTTGGCGCCAGACCGCTTATGCTCTGGTGCCCCCTCAGGCAAATTTGTGACACCTTTGCCGTTGCCCTTCTCTGAGAGCAAGTAGGGGCTGCCAAACCAGATGGCCGAGTGGGTCTGAGTTCTACTTGTGGCCCTTGTTTGAGTAAAAGACTACTTTGGGGTTAGGGTGAGCCGGCAACTGCCTTGGCTAGATTCTTGAGAGCGTCGTGTTTGGTATGTCCAGCAAATGTTGTCACATGTAACCAGCGAGACGTTTGGTCAGAAAGCGGGAAGCTTTGATAAACACGCCGTGTCGCAATCCAGGGAGATTAAGGCCTGGCCCGCTAGGCGCAGGCGGGCAGGCGGGCTGGCAGGCTGGCAGGCTACCAAACAACAGAAATACTCAGGCGCCCGCAGACGCTCCGTGACTCCCGCGAGGACCGACGCGGGGAAAATGCGCAGATTCAAGGGGTATTTAGGACCTATCGCAATACGGCAACTTTCCCTCTTTGTCGCGTTTGTCTGCCAATCAAACGTGCAAATCGCACTCTGTGTCACTCTATATTTTGTACGCTGCACTACAACCCCCTCGGTCCGCACCAGCGCTTGGCTTTACACAAAACAAGGAGAAGGGTGCACCGTTCCCGGCGGCACTGCAATACCGGGTCGATGCGTGGAGCGAACGGAGCAAGCCCCTTTTTCAGCTCCAGCTGCTAAAAATCCATTTAATATATCGTCCCCAAATTGAGGACATATCAGATATTAAACTGATAAGAACAGATTTTCTTTCGAAAAAATTTTATTGACACTTATTTCAAACACATTTCATGACACATTTCTTTTTTTGTTATATTTATGACATACAACATACCTTGAAATACAACTAATAAATAATAAATGTGATCTGTAAAACCATGTTTAAAACAATAAAAACAATTGTTTTAAGAAGCATTACAGATAAAATCGTTGTTTTCACAGGTAAAAGGTGTACATAAAAGAGTTTTCATGTGAGTCATGTGTGAGTGAGTCAAGTGTCCATTATAAAAGTCTTTAAAAGGGAGTGCATTTAGTTAAAATGCTGTGTTCAAGGTCCGTTTTTGTGCAGGAGCGCAGTGAGTCCCTACCCAGGGTAACTCATTCCGCTCTCCCGAACAGTAGGTCTCTCGGGATCCTGTTGCGGAGCTCAGAGGAGACCCTCGCCCTGTTGCTCCTTCCCACCTGCCTCACCCGGAGAGCCAGGCCGCTGCTGCTTTGACCTTTTTGCGTGTAGCTCCGGCTCCTTCCTCCGAATGGGCACAGAGGCGATGCTTCTTTGCGGCTGTGTCCTAGGCCCGCCGCCTGCAGCTCTGGCCGCTTGGGCCGTCGCTGCAGCCATCTGGATCACAGCCACGGGGGGGATCTGCATGTGCTTCCTTGCCAGCAAGTTTCTGGAGGTCCACATGGCGTCTTTGATGGCGGCTAGGGTGAGCCACTGCTTGGCAAAGTCATTCTTTTTTGTTTCCGTTTGGCTCACCCCGTAGAGCACCAGTTGTGCTGTTAGGACCTCCCTTGCCGGCAAGTACGGGAATTTCAAGGAGCCGGCTGTCGCCCACTGGTCTACGGCAGCACTGCACTCCCAGAGCAGATGCCTCACCGACTCCGGCGCGCCACAACCAGGTCGGGGGCAGGTTGAGAGCGCCGACATGCCCCGGGAGTGCATCACGGACCTGACCGGGAGGATCTCGTGAGCCACCATCCATGACAGGTCCCGGAGTCTGTTCGGGAGAGCGGGATGGTTCACGTTGCGCCAAACTGTTGAGGGCTCGCCGAATGCGAGCCCGCGCACTGGACTCACTGGTTCTCGCTCCTGCACAAGAGAAAGCACAGAGCGATGGTTAGTTAAAATATGCAACTCCTCCTGCTCCAGGTTAAAATGCTTTAGAAATGTCTGAATAAAAGCATATGCTGTTGGCAGGCTAAAAGACACAGGCACTTTAAGATCGGTGGGTAAAATCTTAAGTCTTCTGAGATAAGAGCCCATCCAGAAACGTGTCATCGCTATGGTCTTGGGGTTTCTGGATGGGTCTGTAGCAATGTTGAGGTGCATTGTTGTGTATCTGCTTCCTAAAAACAGATAAAAGTCCGGCACTCCTTTTCCTCCCTTCTCCTTTGGCCTCTTCATCACCTCTCTCCTCAATCTCTCCCACTGGGATCCCCAAATAAAATAGAATATGGTTCGGTCCAGGTCTAAAAGCACTTTCCTAGGCGGGGTAAAAACAGAACTGATGAGTAAAAGCAAAGGTAAAATCACTGCTTTGATGATTAAAACCTTCCCTTCAATCGTCAGTCCTCTAAGTCCCCAGTATCCTAGTCTTTGCCTGACTTTTCCTACCACGTCTGGCCAGTTTGTTTTCCCTCCCCCATCCCGGTCAAATTTTATCCCTAGTATTTTCTGGTCGGTCTGGGTCATGGTCAGGGGGAGTCCTGTCGTCTCAGTCGCTGTCCATGGACCATAAAATTGGGCTTGGGTCTTGCTTCTGTTGAGTTTTGACCCAGAGGCCTGTCCAAACCAGTCGGTCAAGTCCAGCGTCCTGTTGACAGATAAAAGGTCAGTGCATAAAAGGTTGACGTCGTCCATGTATAAAATGCATTTGGTTTGGAGTCCCCCGCTCCCCGGTACTCCCACCCCATTGATTCGTCGGTCCCTTCTCAAGATCTGCGCCAGTGGTTCTATACAGGTAACGTAGAGGAGGGCAGATAACGGACAACCCTGACGGACACCGCAGTTAATGTCGACTGCTTTTGTCAGATGCCCGTTAACGACAAATTTGCTGGTAATGCCCCGGTACAGCAATCCCACCCAAGTCGTAAACCTTAAGGGAAACCCCATTTTTTGCAGTACCTGGAAAAGGTACTGGTGCGAGACCCGATCAAAGGCTTTCTCAAAATCTAGATTTAGGACTACTAGGCGGATGTTTCTGTCTCTCGCGTAACAGATGGTGTCACGGATCAGTACCAGGCTGTCGGTGATCTTCCTCCCCGGGATGGCGCAGGCTTGATCCGGGTGAATCACCTCTTCTAAAAACAAGGACATACGTGATGCTAAAAGTTTACTAAAAAGTTTACAGTCAAAGTTTAAAAGTGTGATAGGTCTCCAGTTCTTCAGGTCAGTCTTGTCTTTGTT
The DNA here is from genome assembly GCA_038419695.1 of Scomberomorus guttatus. NCBI lineage: Eukaryota > Metazoa > Chordata > Actinopteri > Scombriformes > Scombridae > Scomberomorus > Scomberomorus guttatus. The sequence continues at coordinate 34,375,551 of CM076452.1, forward strand.
TTTGTGGAGGAGAGTCACTATCCCTACTCTAAAACTGTCAGGAAGTCGGTCAAGTTGCTCAAAGTCCATAAAAACAGCAAGCAAGTCAGGTGCTAAAATGTCCCAAAACGTCAAATAAAATTCCAAGGGAAGTCCATCTTGTCCTGGGGACTTCCCTTTCTTAAAACTCATAATACATTTATTTAACTCCAAAATAGTAAAATCCTGGGTTAAAAGCACACTGTCCCTTACTGTGTTTTCAATAAAATTTAAGACTTCAGTCATGGTGTCTGTTTGAACAGGCTTCTCTTTATACAATTCCCCATAAAACCGTTCAACTATTTGATTGATTTCTTCCGTTGTCTCGGCCGTGCACCCGTTGTCTTTTGTTAGCTTTAAAATCCCCCCCCCTTTATTTACAATTTTCTTAAAAAAGTATCTTGTGCACTTCTCCCCCTCCTCTACTTCCCGTTCCCTGCTCCTTAAAATGACACCCTTGCTTTTTATTTCTGCTAAAACCGACATCTCTGTTTTAATTTGTTTAATCTCTTCATTAAAATCCATACCATATTGGTTTAATTTAAAATAGCGCTGTAGTCTTTTCTGCAGTCCCATCATGCGTCTGTTTTCCTTATTCTTTTTTCTCTTACCTGCCTGTCTAAAGAAAGTCTGGGTCTTTGCCTTCACCATTTCCCACCAGTGTGCGCGTGTATCGTAAAAGTCTTGAAGGGTCTGCCACTCTCGGTACTGCTCCCTGTACTGACTAACTAGCTCCTTATCTTCTAAAAGGGAGCAGTTGAGTTTCCACAGACCGCTTCCTGGTGTCACACCCAAAGAGAGTGAGAGGGTGCAGGAAAGCATTAGGTGGTCGGAAAAGAAAACAGGAGTTAATCTAGCATCCGTGGGTGGGCAGTCCCGTGTAAAAACATAATCTATGCGAGAGGCTCTGGCTCCGTCACCACTGAACCAGGTGAAGCCGTCCTCTCTGGGATGCATGGTTTTAAAACAGTCTTGGAGTTTAAAATCCTTGCACATGCCCTGTAATAAAACCGAAGTTTTATCCACTTTAAAATCTTCCCCTGCTCCTCTTCTATCTTTCCTGCTTAAAATACAGTTAAAATCCCCCCCTACCACTAAAGGGGCCCTACCTAGCATGTGGAACTGCAAGTCTTGTAAAAGGTCATACCTGTCATTCTTAGAGTTAAAGCCATAAATATTTAAGAGGTTAAAATCCTGTCCCATAAAAGTCAAATGTGCTAAAAGTGCCCGACCATCTCTCACCACAGTGCTGCCCTTCACCAGAACTTGAGGGTTTTTGATTAAAATGGCCACTCCATCATTCTTGTTTTGATTTGATCCACTCCACATTGATGTTTGTGGCCACATCTCCTCCCACTGTCTGTAGTGCTTTAAAAACGGTAGGCCACATTCCTGTATTAAAAACACATCTGACTTAAAAGAGTTAAGAAAGGATAAAACACTTTGGGCTCTAACTCTCGACTTCACACTTCTCACATTGATGGTTGAGAAGGTGAGTGCCATGAGTATGTTTAAAAACAACAAGTATGCCATTTTAAAAGACTAAAAAGACATTAAAACCTTAAAATATCTAAAAAAGCTGTTGGGCAATTTCTTGTGAATGGAGTTCTTCCTTCACTCCCACGGGTGAGGGGTGAAGGGGTTGAGCTCCATTCCCCGGTCGGACTCTGGGGGTCGGCCTTGGACACAATGTTGCATTTAACTTTGAGTCTCGAGGGGTTGATTGCAGAGCTACGGTTAAGAAGGAGACCTCATTTGGTGAACTGGAGGGGAAGACTCTGGGCTCCTCCACAGATGAACTGTCTGAGGAAAACCCAACTCTTCCCCTCTTCTCTGAGAATATAGGCGACTCAGAGGACAATTCTGAAGCAGGCCTCTTTGTTTGCTGGGCCGGGGGGAGGGGGGCATCCTCACTATCTTCTGATTGGATTCCTTCACATTCAGAACTAGCTCCGCCCTCTGCCTGCACCACCTCCTCCACAAAGCTCTCCATTGGTGGGGCTGTTGCAGGCCCCTCCCCCACTCCCTCCTCACCTGATCCCTGTCCTCCAATCACAGGATTTGGAGGGAGATTTGAATTTTCCTGCCCAGCCTCTTCACAAACCTCTCTAACCGGCTCATTTTGTTCACCATTTTGAATTTGCTTCACAGCCTTTAACTTGTTGGCAAATGACTTTGGGCAATCTCTGAAGAGGTGGTTTGATTCTCCACAAAGATTGCAACGTCTGCCATTGGTGCACTCCTCAAAGGTGTGCCCAATTTCTCTGCATTTTCCACAAACAATCTGCTGGCATGCTTCTGCCAGGTGCCCATGCTCACCACACTTGCGGCAGAGTTTGGGCTGACCCTGGTAGTGTATGTAGCCCCTGTTTTCTCCCAGAACTATCATGGATGGCAGATGTTTCAGGCCCTGGAAGCCTTGGGGGTCCTGCCACTGTTGGATAGGGACCCTCCAAGCACAGTTCCAGATGCCATCCTCATCTCTCACTTTGACAGCCTGGCCTTTAACAGTGCAGAATCTACCCAGCCACAAACAAATGTCATCTGCATTCACTGTCTCATTGAACATTCTCACGATAACTGTTTTCAGGGCATTATCAGTCAGCTTCTCAACACTGAACGCAGTAAACTGGGGTTTCATATTTTCAAAGCGTGTCCAAAATTCTTTCAGCAAACCAGCAGAACGGAAACTCACATCAAAACCTTTGTTAAAGGGCAATGTAAAAATACAATTCAGGTCATCCGGTGTAAAGTTCAAAACTTTCTGGATCAGCTTCCTGGAGAAGTCCAGTCTCGACATCCCCATGAGCTTTCCATCTTTTTCTTTGAAGGTAAAACGGACACTGTGGTGCCTCCGCATGCCGACACGGGTAGCCGACATGGTGGAGGCACCACAAGCTAAAAGGGTTCAAAGCAACTAAAACTCTTAAATTACCAATAAATACACTAAAAGGCAAAATAAATAAGCAATAAATAGGTAAAACGCCCTAAAAACAAATAAATTAATTAAAAGGTACTTACCTTTAGCGTTTGGCCTGGTCAAGATGTTAAATCCAACAGAGAGCAGGTAGAAAGTCCTCTGGGCCAATGAATTCCTTTTGTGCAAGATTTATAACTATTAGAGAGTTATAACACTTTACAAAAGGAATGTAGTGAATATCCTCCAAAGCACCGGTAAAAAATCAATACCACAACAGGTAATAATTTTCACCGACAAACAGGAGGCGACCGCAGTCTTAGCCAAAAGGCCGAGAAGCGATGACCCCTTGCTGTTGGCTGCCCCGAGCCGCCTCCTGCACAGCTCTCGCTGGCCGCGGTGCGGTGCGGCGCGGCCGCTTCAAACTGCCGCGTGAACGACCGCTGCTTAGCAGCTCCGCCCAGACGCTCCTTGGCGCAGCCGCACGTCTCGCGAAGGACCGCTGTTTTGCTTTTCACAAACACACGAGGCTCTGCCGTACTGCAAAGCCTGCCAAAAATAGATTTAACTCGTGGGTGTTCCTCTCCACGGAAGTCTTTAGTAAAAGGCGAAAGACTTGTACGTTATGAAGAGAAACCAGAGTAAGTACAACCCGCTCCTCAACAGCAGCCGAAGACCCCAGTCGTCCCAGTCACCACCTTCACGGTAAGCCTCACTTGGCTTGCCGCGTGCCGAATCCCAGGCCACGCCCCTTTCCCCTACCCCGCATAGCGCTCTCAGGGAGTCTTGGGTGCCCAGTTTGCTTGTCTTTCGTCTCGCTGCCACTACACCTTCTGGAAGAGGCGTTGCCCCTTTGCCACTGGCGCTCACCGTGTGATGTTTGTATTTTTTGTGAAATGCAGCAAAGGACAGTTCAGTTGGATGACGAACAAACCGTTCTGAATATGCCACATAAAAACACTTAAGAGTAATGCCAGACTGTTTCTGCTACCGAAGCAAAGAGCGGAAAAAGAAGTCAATGACTGATGGCGTCCATCTGACTCAGGACTTTAATTCCATGTCGGGATCCTGTAGGAATGATGACTCCATTTTTTCTTTCTTCCCCCCAGTGATCTGACCGGTCAGTGGCCGGGGGTCGGGGGTGGGGTTGACGGGTTGTGATCCGAACCTCTGAAGTTCACTTGCCCCGGAGCAGGTTAGCTGTTCAGCATAAGTTACCATGGTAAGAAGCGGGACCACCGCCGTAAGCCTGAAAACCCAGGGTTAAACCCGAAGTTACCTCGCTAAACCCGAATCCTGCTTCGCAGTACAGGCCTCGGGAATTCCAGCCAGGTGCTCGTGAGGAGCAGGGCACAACACGAGCAGATCAAAATGCGGAAACGCTTCACGATTTTGCGTGTCATCCTTTCGCAGGGGCCATGCTAATCTTCTCTGTATCGATTCCAATTTTTCATATGTGCTGCCTTAGCAAGCACGCAAGCCTCGGAGCGCCGCTTCCCTTTTAGTCCCCCGTGGGCAGAATGACCCCTTGACCGCGGTGGAGCTGCTGGAGGGCAGTAGGCAGCACCCTTAAGCATGACAAGAGCGAGGGATGGGGCTTTTCAGTTGCTGACATCAGTGTCTTTTCAATTGCTATGAACTGCCTGCTACTTCTTTCTGCATGTTTATGAAAGTCACAAAGCGTGTTAGGCCAGAAATGGCTTCATACCAAACAAACAATCGGTCTTTCATGCCGGAGGCTTCATTTGTTGCCCCAAAGCTAGGCATCCCCTCCTATGATGCGTGACAGGTCAACTGTGAGACTCTCAGACAAACTCTGAGCATCTGTCTGTGGGCGCATCTCTAGGATAAGCCACACTGTGGAAAATTCTTGGCGCCAGACCGCTTATGCTCTGGTGCCCCCTCAGGCAAATTTGTGACACCTTTGCCGTTGCCCTTCTCTGAGAGCAAGTAGGGGCTGCCAAACCAGATGGCCGAGTGGGTCTGAGTTCTACTTGTGGCCCTTGTTTGAGTAAAAGACTACTTTGGGGTTAGGGTGAGCCGGCAACTGCCTTGGCTAGATTCTTGAGAGCGTCGTGTTTGGCATGTCCAGCAAATGTTGTCACATGTAACCAGCGAGACGTTTGGTCAGAAAGCGGGAAGCTTTGATAAACACGCCGTGTCGCAATCCAGGGAGATTAAGGCCTGGCCCGCTAGGCGCAGGCGGGCAGGCTACCAAACAACAGAAATACTCAGGCGCCCGCAGACGCTCCGTGACTGCCGCGAGGACGGACGCGGGGAAAATGCGCAGATTCAAGGGGTATTTAGGACCTATCGCAATACGGCAACTTTCCCTCTTTGTCGCGTTTGTCTGCCAATCAAACGTGCAAATCGCACTCTGTGTCACTCTATATTTTGTACGCTGCACTACAACCCCCTCGGTCCGCACCAGCGCTTGGCTTTACACAAAACAAGGAGAAGGGTGCACCGTTCCCGGCGGCACTGCAATACCGGGTCGATGCGTGGAGCGAACGGAGCAAGCCCCTTTTTCAGCTCCAGCTGCTAAAAATCCATTTAATATATCGTCCCCAAATTGAGGACATATCAGATATTAAACTGATAAGAACAGATTTTTTTTTTCTTTCGGAAAAATTTTATTGACACTTATTTCAAACACATTTCATGACACATTTCTTTTTTTGTTATATTTATGACATACAACATACCTTGAAATACAACTAATAAATAATAAATGTGATCTGTAAAACCATGTTTAAAACAATAAAAACAATTGTTTTAAGAAGCATTACAGATAAAATCGTTGTTTTCACAGGTAAAAGGTGTACATAAAAGAGTTTTCATGTGAGTCATGTGTGAGTGAGTCAAGTGTCCATTATAAAAGTCTTTAAAAGGGAGTGCATTTAGTTAAAATGCTGTGTTCAAGGTCCGTTTTTGTGCAGGAGCGCAGTGAGTCCCTACCCAGGGTAACTCATTCCGCTCTCCCGAACAGTAGGTCTCTCGGGATCCTGTTGCGGAGCTCAGAGGAGACCCTCGCCCTGTTGCTCCTTCCCACCTGCCTCACCCGGAGAGCCAGGCCGCTGCTGCTTTGACCTTTTTGCGTGTAGCTCCGGCTCCTTCCTCCGAATGGGCACAGAGGCGATGCTTCTTTGCGGCTGTGTCCTAGGCCCGCCGCCTGCAGCTCTGGCCGCTTGGGCCGTCGCTGCGGCCATCTGGATCACAGCCACGGGGGGGATCTGCATGTGCTTCCTTGCCAGCAAGTTTCTGGAGGTCCACATGGCGTCTTTGATGGCGGCTAGGGTGAGCCACTGCTTGGCAAAGTCATTTTTTTTTGTTTCCGTTTGGCTCACCCCGTAGAGCACCAGTTGTGCTGTTAGGACCTCCCTTGCCGGCAAGTACGGGAATTTCAAGGAGCCGGCTGTTGCCCACTGGTCTACGGCAGCACTGCACTCCCAGAGCAGATGCCTCACCGACTCCGGCGCGCCACAACCGGGTCGGGGGCAGGTTGAGAGCGCCGACATGCCCCGGGAGTGCATCACGGACCTGACCGGGAGGATCTCGTGAGCCACCATCCATGACAGGTCCCGGAGTCTGTTCGGGAGAGCGGGATGGTTCACGTTGCGCCAAACTGTTGAGGGCTCGCCGAATGCGAGCCCGCGCACTGGACTCACTGGTTCTCGCTCCTGCACAAGAGAAAGCACAGAGCGATGGTTAGTTAAAATATGCAGCTCCTCCTGCTCCAGGTTGAAATGCTTTAAAAATGTCTGAATAAAAGCATAGGCTGGTGGCAGGCTAAAAGACACAGGCACTTTAAGATCAGTGGGTAAAATCTTAAGTCTTCGGAGATAAGAGCCCATCCAGAAACGTGTCATCGCTATGGTCTTGGGGTTTCTGGATGGGTCTGTAGCAATGTTGAGGTGCATTGTTGTGTATCTGCTTCCTAAAAACAGATAAAAGTCCGGCACTCCTTTTCCTCCTTTCTCCTTTGGCCTCTTCATCACCTCTCTCCTCAATCTCTCCCACTTGGATCCCCAAATAAAATAGAATATGGTTCGGTCCAGGTCTAAAAGCACTTTCCTAGGCGGAGTAAAAACAGAACTGATGAGTAGAAGCAAAGGTAAAATCACTGCTTTGATGATTAAAACCTTCCCTTCGATCGTCAGTCCTCTAAGTCCCCAGTATCCTAGTCTTTGCCTGACTTTTCCTACCACGTCTGGCCAGTTTGTTTTCCCTCCCCCATCCCGGTCAAATTTTATCCCTAGTATTTTCTGGTCGGTCTGGGTCATGGTCAGGGGGAGTCCTGTCGTCTCAGTCGCTGTCCATGGACCATAAAATTGGGCTTGGGTCTTGCTTCTGTTGAGTTTTGACCCAGAGGCCTGTCCAAACCAGTCGGTCAAGTCCAGCGTCCTGTTGACAGATAAAAGGTCAGTGCATAAAAGGTTGACATCGTCCATGTATAAAATGCATTTGGTTTGGAGTCCCCCGCTCCCCGGTACTCCCACCCCATTGATTCGTCGGTCCCTTCTCAAGATCTGCGCCAGTGGTTCTATACAGGTAACGTAGAGGAGGGCAGATAACGGACAACCCTGACGGACACCGCAGTTAATGTCGACTGCTTTTGTCAGATGCCCGTTAACGACAAATTTGCTGGTAATGCCCCGGTACAGCAATCCCACCCAAGTCGTAAACCTTAAGGGAAACCTCATTTTTTGCAGTACCTGGAAAAGGTACTGGTGCGAGACCCGATCAAAGGCTTTCTCAAAATCTAGATTTAGGACTACTAGGCGGATGTTTCTGTCTCTCGCGTAACAGATGGTGTCACGGATCAGTACCAGGCTGTCGGTGATCTTCCTCCCCGGGATGGCGCAGGCTTGATCCGGGTGAATCACCTCTTCTAAAAACAAGGACATACGTGATGCTAAAAGTTTACTAAAAAGTTTACAGTCAAAGTTTAAAAGTGTGATAGGTCTCCAGTTCTTCAGGTCAGTCTTGTCTTTGTTTTTGTGGAGGAGAGTCACTATCCCTACTCTAAAACTGTCAGGAAGTCGGTCAAGTTGCTCAAAGTCCATAAAAACAGCAAGCAAGTCAGGTGCTAAAATGTCCCAAAACGTCAAATAAAATTCCAAGGGAAGTCCATCTTGTCCTGGGGACTTCCCTTTCTTAAAACTCATAATACATTTATTTAACTCCAAAATAGTAAAATCCTGGGTTAAAAGCACACTGTCCCTTACTGTGTTTTCAATAAAATTTAAGACTTCAGTCATGGTGTCTGTTTGAACAGGCTTCTCTTTATACAATTCCCCATAAAACCGTTCAACTATTTGATTGATTTCTTCCGTTGTCTCGGCCGTGCACCCGTTGTCTTTTGTTAGCTTTAAAATCCCCCCCCCTTTATTTACAATTTTCTTAAAAAAGTATCTTGTGCACTTCTCCCCCTCCTCTACTTCCCGTTCCCTGCTCCTTAAAATGACACCCTTGCTTTTTATTTCTGCTAAAACCGACATCTCTGTTTTAATTTGTTTAATCTCTTCATTAAAATCCATACCATATTGGTTTAATTTAAAATAGCGCTGTAGTCTTTTCTGCAGTCCCATCATGCGTCTGTTTTCCTTATTCTTTTTTCTCTTACCTGCCTGTCTAAAGAAAGTCTGGGTCTTTGCCTTCACCATTTCCCACCAGTGTGCGCGTGTATCGTAAAAGTCTTGAAGGGTCTGCCACTCTCGGTACTGCTCCCTGTACTGACTAACTAGCTCCTTATCTTCTAAAAGGGAGCAGTTGAGTTTCCACAGACCGCTTCCTGGTGTCACACCCGAAGAGAGTGAGAGGGTGCAGGAAAGCATTAGGTGGTCGGAAAAGAAAACAGGAGTTAATCTAGCATCCGTGGGTGGGCAGTCCCGTATAAAAACATAATCTATGCGAGAGGCTCTAGCTCCGTCACCACTGAACCAGGTGAAGCCGTCCTCTCTGGGATGCATGGTTTTAAAACAGTCTTGGAGTTTAAAATCCTTGCACATGCCCTGTAATAAAACCGAAGTTTTATCAACTTTAAAATCTTCCCCTGCTCCTTTTCTATCTTTCCTGCTTAAAATACAGTTAAAATCCCCCCCCACCACTAAAGGGGCCCTACCTAGCATGTGGAACTGCAAGTCTTGTAAAAGGTCATACCTGTCATTCTTAGAGTTAAAGCCATAAATATTTAAGAGGTTAAAATCCTGTCCCATAAAAGTCAAATGTGCTAAAAGTGCCCGACCATCTCTCACCACAGTGCTGCCCTTCACCAGAACTTGAGGGTTTTTGATTAAAATGGCCACTCCATCATTCTTGTTTTGATTTGATCCACTCCACATTGATGTTTGTGGCCACATCTCCTCCCACTGTCTGTAGTGCTTTAAAAACGGTAGGCCACATTCCTGTATTAAAAACACATCTGACTTAAAAGAGTTAAGAAAGGATAAAACACTTTGGGCTCTAACTCTCGACTTCACACTTCTCACATTGATGGTTGAGAAGGTGAGTGCCATGAGTATGTTTAAAAACAACAAGTATGCCATTTTAAAAGACTAAAAAGACATTAAAACCTTAAAATATCTAAAAAAGCTGTTGGGCAATTTCTTGTGAATGGAGTTCTTCCTTCACTCCCACGGGTGAAAGGTGAAGGGGTTGAGCTCCATTCCCCGGTCGGACTCTGGGGGTCGGCCTTGGACACAATGTTGCATTTAACTTTGAGTCTCGAGGGGTTGATTGCAGAGCTACGGTTAAGAAGGAGACCTCATTTGGTGAACTGGAGGGGAAGACTCTGGGCTCCTCCACAGATGAACTGTCTGAGGAAAACCCAACTCTTCCCCTCTTCTCTGAGAATATAGGCGACTCAGAGGACAATTCTGAAGCAGGCCTCTTTGTTTGCTGGGCCGGGGGGAGGGGGGCATCCTCACTATCTTCTGATTGGATTCCTTTACATTCAGAACTAGCTCCGCCCTCTGCCTGCACCACCTCCTCCACAAAGCTCTCCATTGGTGGGGCTGTTGCAGGCCCCTCCCCCACTCCCTCCTCACCTGATCGCTGTCCTCCAATCACAGGATTTGGAGGGAGATTTGAATTTTCCTGCCCAGCCTCTTCACAAACCTCTCTAACCGGCTCATTTTGTTCACCATTTTGAATTTGCTTCACAGCCTTTAACTTGTTGGCAAATGACTTTGGGCAATCTCTGAAGAGGTGGTTTGATTCTCCACAAAGATTGCAACGTCTGCCATTGGTGCACTCCTCAAAGGTGTGCCCAATTTCTCTGCATTTTCCACAAACAATCTGCTGGCATGCTTCTGCCAGGTGCCCATGCTCACCACACTTGCGGCAGAGCTTGGGCTGACCCTGGTAGTGTATGTAGCCCCTGTTTTCTCCCAGAACTATCATGGATGGCAGATGTTTCAGGCCTTGGAAGCCTTGGGGGTCCTGCCACTGTTGGATAGGGACCCTCCAAGCACAGTTCCAGATGCCATCCTCATCTCTCACTTTGACAGCCTGGCCTTTAACAGTGCAGAATCTACCCAGCCACAAACAAATGTCATCTGCATTCACTGTCTCATTGAACATTCTCACGATAACTGTTTTCAGGGCATTATCGGTCAGCTTCTCAACACTGAACGCAGTAAACTGGGGTTTCACATTTTCAAAGCGTGTCCAAAATTCTTTCAGCAAACCAGCAGAACGGAAACTCACATCAAAACCTTTGTTAAAGGGCAATGTAAAAATACAATTCAGGTCATCCGGTGTAAAGTTCAAAACTTTCTGGATCAGCTTCCTGGAGAAGTCCAGTCTCGACATCCCCATGAGATTTCCATCTTTTTCTTTGAAGGTAAAACGGACACTGTGGTGCCTCCGCATGCCGACACGGGTGGCCGACATGGTGGAGGCACCACAAGCTAAAAGGGTTCAAAGCAACTAAAACTCTTAAATTACCAATAAATACACTAAAAGGCAAAATAAATAAGCAATAAATAGGTAAAACGCCCTAAAAACAAATAAATTAATTAAAAGGTACTTACCTTTAGCGTTTGGCCTGGTCAAGATGTTAAATCCAACAGAGAGTAGGTAGAAAGTCCTCTGGGCCAATGAATTCCTTTTGTGCAAGATTTATAACTATTAGAGAGTTATAACACTTTACAAAAGGAATGTAGTGAATATCCTCCAAAGCACCGGTAAAAAATCAATACCACAACAGGTAATAATTTTCACCGACAAACAGGAGGCGACCGCAGTCTTAGCCAAAAGGCCGAGAAGCGATGACCCCTTGCTGTTGGCTGCCCCGAGCCGCCTCCTGCACAGCTCTCGCTGGCCGCGGTGCGGTGCGGCGCGGCCGCTTCAAACGGCCGCGTGAACGACCGCTGCTTAGCAGCTCCGCCCAGACGCTCCTTGGCGCAGCCGCACGTCTCGCGAAGGACCGCTGTTTTGCTATTCACAAACACACGAGGCTCTGCCGTACTGCAAAGCCTGCCAAAAATAGATTTAACTCGTGGGTGTTCCTCTCCACGGAAGTCTTTAGTAAAAGGCGAAAGACTTGTACGTTATGAAGAGAAACCAGAGTAAGTACAACCCGCTCCTCAACAGCAGCCGAAGACCCCAGTCGTCCCAGTCACCACCTTCACGGTAAGCCTCACTTGGCTTGCCGCGTGGCGAATCCCAGGCCACGCCCCTTTCCCCTACCCCGCATAGCGCTCTCAGGGAGTCTTGGGTGCCCAGTTTGCTTGTCTTTCGTGTCGCTGCCACTACACCTTCTGGAAGAGGCGTTGCCCCTTTGCCACTGGCGCTCACCGTGTGATGTTTGTATTTTTTGTGAAATGCAGCAAAGGACAGTTCAGTTGGATGACGAACAAACCGTTCTGAATATGCCACATAAAAACACTTAAGAGTAATGCCAGACTGTTTCTGCTACCGAAGCAAAGAGCGGAAAAAGAAGTCAATGACTGATGGCGTCCATCCGACTCAGGACTTTAATTCCATGTCGGGATCCTGTAGGAATGATGACTCCATTTTTTCTTTCTTCCCCCCAGTGATCTGACCGGTCAGTGGCCGGGGGTCGGGGGTGGGGTTGACGGGTTGTGATCCGAACCTCTGAAGTTCACTTGCCCCGGAGCAGGTTAGCTGTTCAGCATAAGTTACCATGGTAAGAAGCGGGACCACCGCCGTAAGCCTGAAAACCCAGGGTTAAACCCGAAGTTACCTCGCTAAACCCGAATCCTGCTTCGCAGTACAGGCCTCGGGAATTCCAGCCAGGTGCTCGTGAGGAGCAGGGCACAACACGAGCAGATCAAAATGCGGAAACGCTTCACGATTTTGCGTGTCATCCTTTCGCAGGGGCCATGCTAATCTTCTCTGTATCGATTCCAATTTTTCATATGTGCTGCCTTAGCAAGCACGCAAGCCTCGGAGCGCCGCTTCCCTTTTAGTCCCCCGTGGGCAGAATGACCCCTTGACCGCGGTGGAGCTGCTGGAGGGCAGTAGGCAGCACCCTTAAGCATGACAAGAGCGAGGGATGGGGCTTTTCAGTTGCTGACATCAGTGTCTTTTCAATTGCTATGAACTGCCTGCTACTTCTTTCTGCATGTTTATGAAAGTCACAAAGCGTGTTAGGCCAGAAATGGCTTCATACCAAACAAACAATCGGTCTTTCATGCCGGAGGCTTCATTTGTTGCCCCAAAGCTAGGCATCCCCTCCTATGATGCGTGACAGGTCAACTGTGAGACTCTCAGACAAACTCTGAGCATCTGTCTGTGGGCGCATCTCTAGGATAAGCCACACTGTGGAAAATTCTTGGCGCCAGACCGCTTATGCTCTGGTGCCCCCTCAGGCAAATTTGTGACACCTTTGCCGTTGCCCTTCTCTGAGAGCAAGTAGGGGCTGCCAAACCAGATGGCCGAGTGGGTCTGAGTTCTACTTGTGGCCCTTGTTTGAGTAAAAGACTACTTTGGGGTTAGGGTGAGCCGGCAACTGCCTTGGCTAGATTCTTGAGAGCGTCGTGTTTGGCATGTCCAGCAAATGTTGTCACATGTAACCAGCGAGACGTTTGGTCAGAAAGAGGGAAGCTTTGATAAACACGCCGTGTCGCAATCCAGGGAGATTAAGGCCTGGCCCGCTAGGCGCAGGCGGGCAGGCGGGCTGGCAGGCTGGCAGGCTACCAAACAACAGAAATACTCAGGCGCCCGCAGACGCTCCGTGACTCCCGCGAGGACGGACGCGGGGAAAATGCGCAGATTCAAGGGGTATTTAGGACCTATCGCAATACGGCAACTTTCCCTCTTTGTCGCGTTTGTCTGCCAATCAAACGTGCAAATCGCACTCTGTGTCACTCTATATTTTGTACGCTGCACTACAACCACCTCGGTCCGCACCAGCGCTTGGCTTTACACAAAACAAGGAGAAGGGTGCACCGTTCCCGGCGGCACTGCAATACCGGGTCGATGCGTGGAGCGAACGGAGCAAGCCCCTTTTTCAGCTCCAGCTGCTAAAAATCCATTTAATATATCGTCCCCAAATTGAGGACATATCAGATGTTAAACTGATAAGAACAGATACTACACTTGATCTTAGCCAAAAGGCCGAGAAGCGATGACCCCTTGCTGTTGGCTGCCCCGAGCCGCCTCCTGCACAGCTCTCGCTGGCCGCGGTGCGGTGCGGCGCGGCCGCTTCAAACGGCCGCTGCTTAGCAGCTCCGCCCAGACGCTCCTTGGCGCAGCCGCACGTCTCGCGAAGGACCGCTGTTTTGCTTTTCACAAACACACGAGGCTCTGCCGTACTGCAAAGCCTGCCAAAAATAGATTTAACTCGTGGGTGTTCCTCTCCACGGAAGTCTTTAGTAAAAGGCGAAAGACTTGTACGTTATGAAGAGAAACCAGAGTAAGTACAACCCGCTCCTCAACAGCAGCCGAAGACCCCAGTCGTCCCAGTCACCACCTTCACGGTAAGCCTCACTTGGCTTGCCGCGTGCCGAATCCCAGGCCACGCCCCTTTCCCCTACCCCGCATAGCGCTCTCAGGGAGTCTTGGGTGCCCAGTTTGCTTGTCTTTCGTGTCGCTGCCACTACACCTTCTGGAAGAGGCGTTGCCCCTTTGCCACTGGCGCTCACCGTGTGATGTTTGTATTTTTTGTGAAATGCAGCAAAGGACAGTTCAGTTGGATGACGAACAAACCGTTCTGAATATGCCACATAAAAACACTTAAGAGTAATGCCAGACTGTTTCTGCTACCGAAGCAAAGAGCGGAAAAAGAAGTCAATGACTGATGGCGTCCATCCGACTCAGGACTTTAATTCCATGTCGGGATCCTGTAGGAATGATGACTCCATTTTTTCTTTCTTCCCCCCAGTGATCTGACCGGTCAGTGGCCGGGGGTCGGGGGTGGGGTTGACGGGTTGTGATCCGAACCTCTGAAGTTCACTTGCCCCGGAGCAGGTTAGCTGTTCAGCATAAGTTACCATGGTAAGAAGCGGGACCACCGCCGTAAGCCTGAAAACCCAGGGTTAAACCCGAAGTTACCTCGCTAAACCCGAATCCTGCTTCGCAGTACAGGCTTTGGGAATTCCAGCCAGGTGCTCGTGAGGAGCAGGGCACAACACGAGCAGATCAAAATGCGGAAACGCTTCACGATTTTGCGTGTCATCCTTTCGCAGGGGCCATGCTAATCTTCTCTGTATCGATTCCAATTTTTCATATGTGCTGCCTTAGCAAGCACGCAAGCCTCGGAGCGCCGCTTCCCTTTTAGTCCCCCGTGGGCAGAATGACCCCTTGACCGCGGTGGAGCTGCTGGAGGGCAGTAGGCAGCACCCTTAAGCATGACAAGAGCGAGGGATGGGGCTTTTCAGTTGCTGACATCAGTGTCTTTTCAATTGCTATGAACTGCCTGCTACTTCTTTCTGCATGTTTATGAAAGTCACAAAGCGTGTTAGGCCAGAAATGGCTTCATACCAAACAAACAATCGGTCTTTCATGCCGGAGGCTTCATTTGTTGCCCCAAAGCTAGGCATCCCCTCCTATGATGCGTGACAGGTCAACTGTGAGACTCTCAGACAAACTCTGAGCATCTGTCTGTGGGCGCATCTCTAGGATAAGCCACACTGTGGAAAATTCTTGGCGCCAGACCGCTTATGCTCTGGTGCCCCCTCAGGCAAATTTGTGACACCTTTGCCGTTGCCCTTCTCTGAGAGCAAGTAGGGGCTGCCAAACCAGATGGCCGAGTGGGTCTGAGTTCTACTTGTGGCCCTTGTTTGAGTAAAAGACTACTTTGGGGTTAGGGTGAGCCGGCAACTGCCTTGGCTAGATTCTTGAGAGCGTCGTGTTTGGTATGTCCAGCAAATGTTGTCACATGTAACCAGCGAGACGTTTGGTCAGAAAGCGGGAAGCTTTGATAAACACGCCGTGTCGCAATCCAGGGAGATTAAGGCCTGGCCCGCTAGGCGCAGGCGGGCAGGCGGGCTGGCAGGCTGGCAGGCTACCAAACAACAGAAATACTCAGGCGCCCGCAGACGCTCCGTGACTCCCGCGAGGACGGACGCGGGGAAAATGCGCAGATTCAAGGGGTATTTAGGACCTATCGCAATACGGCAACTTTCCCTCTTTGTCGCGTTTGTCTGCCAATCAAACGTGCAAATCGCACTCTGTGTCACTCTATATTTTGTACGCTGCACTACAACCCCCTCGGTCCGCACCAGCGCTTGGCTTTACACAAAACAAGGAGAAGGGTGCACCGTTCCCGGCGGCACTGCAATACCGGGTCGATGCGTGGAGCGAACGGAGCAAGCCCCTTTTTCAGCTCCAGCTGCTAAAAATCCATTTAATATATCGTCCCCAAATTGAGGACATATCAGATATTAAACTGATAAGAACAGATACTACACTTGATCTTAGCCAAAAGGCCGAGAAGCGATGACCCCTTGCTGTTGGCTGCCCCGAGCCGCCTCCTGCACAGCTCTCGCTGGCTGCGGTGCGGTGCGGCGCGGCGCGGCTTTTCAAACGGCCGCGTGAACGACCGCTGCTTAGCAGCTCCGCCCAGACGCTCCTTGGCGCAGCCGCACGTCTCGCGAAGGACCGCTGTTTTGCTTTTCACAAACACACGAGGCTCTGCCGTACTGCAAAGCCTGCCAAAAATAGATTTAACTCGTGGGTGTTCCTCTCCACGGAAGTCTTTAGTAAAAGGCGAAAGACTTGTACGTTATGAAGAGAAACCAGAGTAAGTACAACCCGCTCCTCAACAGCAGCCGAAGACCCCAGTCGTCCCAGTCACCACCTTCACGGTAAGCCTCACTTGGCTTGCCGCGTGCCGAATCCCAGGCCACGCCCCTTTCCCCTACCCCGCATAGCGCTCTCAGGGAGTCTTGGGTGCCCAGTTTGCTTGTCTTTCGTGTCGCTGCCACTACACCTTCTGGAAGAGGCGTTGCCCCTTTGCCACTGGCGCTCACCGTGTGATGTTTGTATTTTTTGTGAAATGCAGCAAAGGACAGTTCAGTTGGATGACGAACAAACCGTTCTGAATATGCCACATAAAAACACTTAAGAGTAATGCCAGACTGTTTCTGCTACCGAAGCAAAGAGCGGAAAAAGAAGTCAATGACTGATGGCGTCCATCCGACTCAGGACTTTAATTCCATGTCGGGATCCTGTAGGAATGATGACTCCATTTTTTCTTTCTTCCCCCCAGTGATCTGACCGGTCAGTGGCCGGGGGTCGGGGGTGGGGTTGACGGGTTGTGATCCGAACCTCTGAAGTTCACTTGCCCCGGAGCAGGTTAGCTGTTCAGCATAAGTTACCATGGTAAGAAGCGGGACCACCGCCGTAAGCCTGAAAACCCAGGGTTAAACCCGAAGTTACCTCGCTAAACCCGAATCCTGCTTCGCAGTACAGGCTTTGGGAATTCCAGCCAGGTGCTCGTGAGGAGCAGGGCACAACACGAGCAGATCAAAATGCGGAAACGCTTCACGATTTTGCGTGTCATCCTTTCGCAGGGGCCATGCTAATCTTCTCTGTATCGATTCCAATTTTTCATATGTGCTGCCTTAGCAAGCACGCAAGCCTCGGAGCGCCGCTTCCCTTTTAGTCCCCCGTGGGCAGAATGACCCCTTGACCGCGGTGGAGCTGCTGGAGGGCAGTAGGCAGCACCCTTAAGCATGACAAGAGCGAGGGATGGGGCTTTTCAGTTGCTGACATCAGTGTCTTTTCAATTGCTATGAACTGCCTGCTACTTCTTTCTGCATGTTTATGAAAGTCACAAAGCGTGTTAGGCCAGAAATGGCTTCATACCAAACAAACAATCGGTCTTTCATGCCGGAGGCTTCATTTGTTGCCCCAAAGCTAGGCATCCCCTCCTATGATGCGTGACAGGTCAACTGTGAGACTCTCAGACAAACTCTGAGCATCTGTCTGTGGGCGCATCTCTAGGATAAGCCACACTGTGGAAAATTCTTGGCGCCAGACCGCTTATGCTCTGGTGCCCCCTCAGGCAAATTTGTGACACCTTTGCCGTTGCCCTTCTCTGAGAGCAAGTAGGGGCTGCCAAACCAGATGGCCGAGTGGGTCTGAGTTCTACTTGTGGCCCTTGTTTGAGTAAAAGACTACTTTGGGGTTAGGGTGAGCCGGCAACTGCCTTGGCTAGATTCTTGAGAGCGTCGTGTTTGGTATGTCCAGCAAATGTTGTCACATGTAACCAGCGAGACGTTTGGTCAGAAAGCGGGAAGCTTTGATAAACACGCCGTGTCGCAATCCAGGGAGATTAAGGCCTGGCCCGCTAGGCGCAGGCGGGCAGGCGGGCTGGCAGGCTGGCAGGCTACCAAACAACAGAAATACTCAGGCGCCCGCAGACGCTCCGTGACTCCCGCGAGGACGGACGCGGGGAAAATGCGCAGATTCAAGGGGTATTTAGGACCTATCGCAATACGGCAACTTTCCCTCTTTGTCGCGTTTGTCTGCCAATCAAACGTGCAAATCGCACTCTGTGTCACTCTATATTTTGTACGCTGCACTACAACCCCCTCGGTCCGCACCAGCGCTTGGCTTTACACAAAACAAGGAGAAGGGTGCACCGTTCCCGGCGGCACTGCAATACCGGGTCGATGCGTGGAGCGAACGGAGCAAGCCCCTTTTTCAGCTCCAGCTGCTAAAAATCCATTTAATATATCGTCCCCAAATTGAGGACATATCAGATATTAAACTGATAAGAACAGATACTACACTTGATCTTAGCCAAAAGGCCGAGAAGCGATGACCCCTTGCTGTTGGCTGCCCCGAGCCGCCTCCTGCACAGCTCTCGCTGGCTGCGGTGCGGTGCGGCGCGGCGCGGCTTTTCAAACGGCCGCGTGAACGACCGCTGCTTAGCAGCTCCGCCCAGACGCTCCTTGGCGCAGCCGCACGTCTCGCGAAGGACCGCTGTTTTGCTTTTCACAAACACACGAGGCTCTGCCGTACTGCAAAGCCTGCTAAAAATAGATTTAACTCGTGGGTGTTCCTCTCCACGGAAGTCTTTAGTAAAAGGCGAAAGACTTGTACGTTATGAAGAGAAACCAGAGTAAGTACAACCCGCTCCTCAACAGCAGCCGAAGACCCCAGTCGTCCCAGTCACCACCTTCACGGTAAGCCTCACTTGGCTT
Organism: Scomberomorus guttatus; assembly: GCA_038419695.1. Classification (NCBI taxonomy): domain Eukaryota; kingdom Metazoa; phylum Chordata; class Actinopteri; order Scombriformes; family Scombridae; genus Scomberomorus; species Scomberomorus guttatus. The sequence continues at coordinate 34,394,109 of CM076452.1, forward strand.
GCCGCGTGCCGAATCCCAGGCCACGCCCCTTTCCCCTACCCCGCATAGCGCTCTCAGGGAGTCTTGGGTGCCCAGTTTGCTTGTCTTTCGTGTCGCTGCCACTACACCTTCTGGAAGAGGCGTTGCCCCTTTGCCACTGGCGCTCACCGTGTGATGTTTGTATTTTTTGTGAAATGCAGCAAAGGACAGTTCAGTTGGATGACGAACAAACCGTTCTGAATATGCCACATAAAAACACTTAAGAGTAATGCCAGACTGTTTCTGCTACCGAAGCAAAGAGCGGAAAAAGAAGTCAATGACTGATGGCGTCCATCCGACTCAGGACTTTAATTCCATGTCGGGATCCTGTAGGAATGATGACTCCATTTTTTCTTTCTTCCCCCCAGTGATCTGACCGGTCAGTGGCCGGGGGTCGGGGGTGGGGTTGACGGGTTGTGATCCGAACCTCTGAAGTTCACTTGCCCCGGAGCAGGTTAGCTGTTCAGCATAAGTTACCATGGTAAGAAGCGGGACCACCGCCGTAAGCCTGAAAACCCAGGGTTAAACCCGAAGTTACCTCGCTAAACCCGAATCCTGCTTCGCAGTACAGGCCTCGGGAATTCCAGCCAGGTGCTCGTGAGGAGCAGGGCACAACACGAGCAGATCAAAATGCGGAAACGCTTCACGATTTTGCGTGTCATCCTTTCGCAGGGGCCATGCTAATCTTCTCTGTATCGATTCCAATTTTTCATATGTGCTGCCTTAGCAAGCACGCAAGCCTCGGAGCGCCGCTTCCCTTTTAGTCCCCCGTGGGCAGAATGACCCCTTGACCGCGGTGGAGCTGCTGGAGGGCAGTAGGCAGCACCCTTAAGCATGACAAGAGCGAGGGATGGGGCTTTTCAGTTGCTGACATCAGTGTCTTTTCAATTGCTATGAACTGCCTGCTACTTCTTTCTGCATGTTTATGAAAGTCACAAAGCGTGTTAGGCCAGAAATGGCTTCATACCAAACAAACAATCGGTCTTTCATGCCGGAGGCTTCATTTGTTGCCCCAAAGCTAGGCATCCCCTCCTATGATGCGTGACAGGTCAACTGTGAGACTCTCAGACAAACTCTGAGCATCTGTCTGTGGGCGCATCTCTAGGATAAGCCACACTGTGGAAAATTCTTGGCGCCAGACCGCTTATGCTCTGGTGCCCCCTCAGGCAAATTTGTGACACCTTTGCCGTTGCCCTTCTCTGAGAGCAAGTAGGGGCTGCCAAACCAGATGGCCGAGTGGGTCTGAGTTCTACTTGTGGCCCTTGTTTGAGTAAAAGACTACTTTGGGGTTAGGGTGAGCCGGCAACTGCCTTGGCTAGATTCTTGAGAGCGTCGTGTTTGGTATGTCCAGCAAATGTTGTCACATGTAACCAGCGAGACGTTTGGTCAGAAAGCGGGAAGCTTTGATAAACACGCCGTGTCGCAATCCAGGGAGATTAAGGCCTGGCCCGCTAGGCGCAGGCGGGCAGGCGGGCTGGCAGGCTGGCAGGCTACCAAACAACAGAAATACTCAGGCGCCCGCAGACGCTCCGTGACTCCCGCGAGGACGGACGCGGGGAAAATGCGCAGATTCAAGGGGTATTTAGGACCTATCGCAATACGGCAACTTTCCCTCTTTGTCGCGTTTGTCTGCCAATCAAACGTGCAAATCGCACTCTGTGTCACTCTATATTTTGTACGCTGCACTACAACCCCCTCGGTCCGCACCAGCGCTTGGCTTTACACAAAACAAGGAGAAGGGTGCACCGTTCCCGGCGGCACTGCAATACCGGGTCGATGCGTGGAGCGAACGGAGCAAGCCCCTTTTTCAGCTCCAGCTGCTAAAAATCCATTTAATATATCGTCCCCAAATTGAGGACATATCAGATATTAAACTGATAAGAACAGATACTACACTTGATCTTAGCCAAAAGGCCGAGAAGCGATGACCCCTTGCTGTTGGCTGCCCCGAGCCACCTCCTGCACAGCTCTCGCTGGCCGCGGTGCGGTGCGGCGCGGCGCGGCCGCTTCAAACGGCCGCGTGAACGACCGCTGCTTAGCAGCTCCGCCCAGACGCTCCTTGGCGCAGCCGCACGTCTCGCGAAGGACCGCTGTTTTGCTTTTCACAAACACACGAGGCTCTGCCGTACTGCAAAGCCTGCCAAAAATAGATTTAACTCGTGGGTGTTCCTCTCCACGGAAGTCTTTAGTAAAAGGCGAAAGACTTGTACGTTATGAAGAGAAACCAGAGTAAGTACAACCCGCTCCTCAACAGCAGCCGAAGACCCCAGTCGTCCCAGTCACCACCTTCACGGTAAGCCTCACTTGGCTTGCCGCGTGCCGAATCCCAGGCCACGCCCCTTTCCCCTACCCCGCATAGCGCTCTCAGGGAGTCTTGGGTGCCCAGTTTGCTTGTCTTTCGTGTCGCTGCCACTACACCTTCTGGAAGAGGCGTTGCCCCTTTGCCACTGGCGCTCACCGCGTGATGTTTGTATTTTTTGTGAAATGCAGCAAAGGACAGTTCAGTTGGATGACGAACAAACCGTTCTGAATATGCCACATAAAAACACTTAAGAGTAATGCCAGACTGTTTCTGCTACCGAAGCAAAGAGCGGAAAAAGAAGTCAATGACTGATGGCGTCCATCCGACTCAGGACTTTAATTTAATGTCGGGATCCTGTAGGAATGATGACTCCATTTTTTCTTTCTTCCCCCCAGTGATCTGACCGGTCAGTGGCCGGGGGTCGGGGGTGGGGTTGACGGGTTGTGATCCGAACCTCTGAAGTTCACTTGCCCCGGAGCAGGTTAGCTGTTCAGCATAAGTTACCATGGTAAGAAGCGGGACCACCGCCGTAAGCCTGAAAACCCAGGGTTAAACCCGAAGTTACCTCGCTAAAGGGGCCATGCTAATCTTCTCTGTATCGATTCCAATTTTTCATATGTGCTGCCTTAGCAAGCACGCAAGCCTCGGAGCGCCGCTTCCCTTTTAGTCCCCCGTGGGCAGAATGACCCCTTGACCGCGGTGGAGCTGCTGGAGGGCAGTAGGCAGCACCCTTAAGCATGACAAGAGCGAGGGATGGGGCTTTCAGTTGCTGACATCAGTGTCTTTTCAATTGCTATGAACTGCCTGCTACTTCTTTCTGCATGTTTATGAAAGTCACAAAGCGTGTTAGGCCAGAAATGGCTTCATACCAAACAAACAATCGGTCTTTCATGCCGGAGGCTTCATTTGTTGCCCCAAAGCTAGGCATCCCCTCCTATGATGCGTGACAGGTCAACTGTGAGACTCTCAGACAAACTCTGAGCATCTGTCTGTGGGCGCATCTCTAGGATAAGCCACACTGTGGAAAATTCTTGGCGCCAGACCGCTTATGCTCTGGTGCCCCCTCAGGCAAATTTGTGACACCTTTGCCGTTGCCCTTCTCTGAGAGCAAGTAGGGGCTGCCAAACCAGATGGCCGAGTGGGTCTGAGTTCTACTTGTGGCCCTTGTTTGAGTAAAAGACTACTTTGGGGTTAGGGTGAGCCGGCAACTGCCTTGGCTAGATTCTTGAGAGCGTCGTGTTTGGTATGTCCAGCAAATGTTGTCACATGTAACCAGCGAGACGTTTGGTCAGAAAGCGGGAAGCTTTGATAAACACGCCGTGTCGCAATCCAGGGAGATTAAGGCCTGGCCCGCTAGGCGCAGGCGGGCAGGCGGGCTGGCAGGCTGGCAGGCTACCAAACAACAGAAATACTCAGGCGCCCGCAGACGCTCCGTGACTCCCGCGAGGACGGACGCGGGGAAAATGCGCAGATTCAAGGGGTATTTAGGACCTATCGCAATACGGCAACTTTCCCTCTTTGTCGCGTTTGTCTGCCAATCAAACGTGCAAATCGGACTCTGTGTCACTCTATATTTTGTACGCTGCACTACAACCCCCTCGGTCCGCACCAGCGCTTGGCTTTACACAAAACAAGTAGAAGGGTGCACCGTTCCCGGCGGCACTGCAATACCGGGTCGATGCGTGGAGCGAACGGAGCAAGCCCCTTTTTCAGCTCCAGCTGCTAAAAATCCATTTAATATATCGTCCCCAAATTGAGGACATATCAGATATTAAACTGATAAGAACAGATACTACACTTGATCTTAGCCAAAAGGCCGAGAAGCGATGACCCCTTGCTGTTGGCTGCCCCGAGCCGCCTCCTGCACAGCTCTCGCTGGCCGCGGTGCGGTGCGGTGCGGCGCGGCCGCTTCAAACGGCCGCGTGAACGACCGCTGCTTAGCAGCTCCGCCCAGACGCTCCTTGGCGCAGCCGCACGTCTCGCGAAGGACCGCTGTTTTGCTTTTCACAAACACACGAGGCTCTGCCGTACTGCAAAGCCTGCCAAAAATAGATTTAACTCGTGGGTGTTCCTCTCCACGGAAGTCTTTAGTAAAAGGCGAAAGACTTGTACGTTATGAAGAGAAACCAGAGTAAGTACAACCCGCTCCTCAACAGCAGCCGAAGACCCCAGTCGTCCCAGTCACCACCTTCACGGTAAGCCTCACTTGGCTTGCCGCGTGCCGAATCCCAGGCCACGCCCCTTTCCCCTACCCCGCATAGCGCTCTCAGGGAGTCTTGGGTGCCCAGTTTGCTTGTCTTTCGTGTCGCTGCCACTACACCTTCTGGAAGAGGCGTTGCCCCTTTGCCACTGGCGCTCACCGCGTGATGTTTGTATTTTTTGTGAAATGCAGCAAAGGACAGTTCAGTTGGATGACGAACAAACCGTTCTGAATATGCCACATAAAAACACTTAAGAGTAATGCCAGACTGTTTCTGCTACCGAAGCAAAGAGCGGAAAAAGAAGTCAATGACTGATGGCGTCCATCCGACTCAGGACTTTAATTCCATGTCGGGATCCTGTAGGAATGATGACTCCATTTTTTCTTTCTTCCCCCCAGTGATCTGACCGGTCAGTGGCCGGGGGTCGGGGGTGGGGTTGACGGGTTGTGATCCGAACCTCTGAAGTTCACTTGCCCCGGAGCAGGTTAGCTGTTCAGCATAAGTTACCATGGTAAGAAGCGGGACCACCGCCGTAAGCCTGAAAACCCAGGGTTAAACCCGAAGTTACCTCGCTAAACCCGAATCCTGCTTCGCAGTACAGGCCTCGGGAATTCCAGCCAGGTGCTCGTGAGGAGCAGGGCACAACACGAGCAGATCAAAATGCGGAAACGCTTCACGATTTTGCGTGTCATCCTTTTGCAGGGGCCATGCTAATCTTCTCTGTATCGATTCCAATTTTTCATATGTGCTGCCTTAGCAAGCACGCAAGCCTCGGAGCGCCGCTTCCCTTTTAGTCCCCCGTGGGCAGAATGACCCCTTGACCGCGGTGGAGCTGCTGGAGGGCAGTAGGCAGCACCCTTAAGCATGACAAGAGCGAGGGATGGGGCTTTTCAGTTGCTGACATCAGTGTCTTTTCAATTGCTATGAACTGCCTGCTACTTCTTTCTGCATGTTTATGAAAGTCACAAAGCGTGTTAGGCCAGAAATGGCTTCATACCAAACAAACAATCGGTCTTTCATGCCGGAGGCTTCATTTGTTGCCCCAAAGCTAGGCATCCCCTCCTATGATGCGTGACAGGTCAACTGTGAGACTCTCAGACAAACTCTGAGCATCTGTCTGTGGGCGCATCTCTAGGATAAGCCACACTGTGGAAAATTCTTGGCGCCAGACCGCTTATGCTCTGGTGCCCCCTCAGGCAAATTTGTGACACCTTTGCCGTTGCCCTTCTCTGAGAGCAAGTAGGGGCTGCCAAACCAGATGGCCGAGTGGGTCTGAGTTCTACTTGTGGCCCTTGTTTGAGTAAAAGACTACTTTGGGGTTAGGGTGAGCCGGCAACTGCCTTGGCTAGATTCTTGAGAGCGTCGTGTTTGGTATGTCCAGCAAATGTTGTCACATGTAACCAGCGAGACGTTTGGTCAGAAAGCGGGAAGCTTTGATAAACACGCCGTGTCGCAATCCAGGGAGATTAAGGCCTGGCCCGCTAGGCGCAGGCGGGCAGGCGGGCTGGCAGGCTGGCAGGCTACCAAACAACAGAAATACTCAGGCGCCCGCAGACGCTCCGTGACTCCCGCGAGGACGGACGCGGGGAAAATGCGCAGATTCAAGGGGTATTTAGGACCTATCGCAATACGGCAACTTTCCCTCTTTGTCGCGTTTGTCTGCCAATCAAACGTGCAAATCGCACTCTGTGTCACTCTATATTTTGTACGCTGCACTACAACCCCCTCGGTCCGCACCAGCGCTTGGCTTTACACAAAACAAGGAGAAGGGTGCACCGTTCCCGGCGGCACTGCAATACCGGGTCGATGCGTGGAGCGAACGGAGCAAGCCCCTTTTTCAGCTCCAGCTGCTAAAAATCCATTTAATATATCGTCCCCAAATTGAGGACATATCAGATATTAAACTGATAAGAACAGATACTACACTTGATCTTAGCCAAAAGGCCGAGAAGCGATGACCCCTTGCTGTTGGCTGCCCCGAGCCGCCTCCTGCACAGCTCTCGCTGGCCGCGGTGCGGTGCGGCGCGGCCGCTTCAAACGGCCGCGTGAACGACCGCTGCTTAGCAGCTCCGCCCAGACGCTCCTTGGCGCAGCCGCACGTCTCGCGAAGGACCGCTGTTTTGCTTTTCACAAACACACGAGGCTCTGCCGTACTGCAAAGCCTGCCAAAAATAGATTTAACTCGTGGGTGTTCCTCTCCACGGAAGTCTTTAGTAAAAGGCGAAAGACTTGTACGTTATGAAGAGAAACCAGAGTAAGTACAACCCGCTCCTCAACAGCAGCCGAAGACCCCAGTCGTCCCAGTCACCACCTTCACGGTAAGCCTCACTTGGCTTGCCGCGTGCCGAATCCCAGGCCACGCCCCTTTCCCCTACCCCGCATAGCGCTCTCAGGGAGTCTTGGGTGCCCAGTTTGCTTGTCTTTCGTGTCGCTGCCACTACACCTTCTGGAAGAGGCGTTGCCCCTTTGCCACTGGCGCTCACCGTGTGATGTTTGTATTTTTTGTGAAATGCAGCAAAGGACAGTTCAGTTGGATGACGAACAAACCGTTCTGAATATGCCACATAAAAACACTTAAGAGTAATGCCAGACTGTTTCTGCTACCGAAGCAAAGAGCGGAAAAAGAAGTCAATGACTGATGGCGTCCATCCGACTCAGGACTTTAATTCCATGTCGGGATCCTGTAGGAATGATGACTCCATTTTTTCTTTCTTCCCCCCAGTGATCTGACCGGTCAGTGGCCGGGGGTCGGGGGTGGGGTTGACGGGTTGTGATCCGAACCTCTGAAGTTCACTTGCCCCGGAGCAGGTTAGCTGTTCAGCATAAGTTACCATGGTAAGAAGCGGGACCACCGCCGTAAGCCTGAAAACCCAGGGTTAAACCCGAAGTTACCTCGCTAAACCCGAATCCTGCTTCGCAGTACAGGCCTCGGGAATTCCAGCCAGGTGCTCGTGAGGAGCAGGGCACAACACGAGCAGATCAAAATGCGGAAACGCTTCACGATTTTGCGTGTCATCCTTTCGCAGGGGCCATGCTAATCTTCTCTGTATCGATTCCAATTTTTCATATGTGCTGCCTTAGCAAGCACGCAAGCCTCGGAGCGCCGCTTCCCTTTTAGTCCCCCGTGGGCAGAATGACCCCTTGACCGCGGTGGAGCTGCTGGAGGGCAGTAGGCAGCACCCTTAAGCATGACAAGAGCGAGGGATGGGGCTTTCAGTTGCTGACATCAGTGTCTTTTCAATTGCTATGAACTGCCTGCTACTTCTTTCTGCATGTTTATGAAAGTCACAAAGCGTGTTAGGCCAGAAATGGCTTCATACCAAACAAACAATCGGTCTTTCATGCCGGAGGCTTCATTTGTTGCCCCAAAGCTAGGCATCCCCTCCTATGATGCGTGACAGGTCAACTGTGAGACTCTCAGACAAACTCTGAGCATCTGTCTGTGGGCGCATCTCTAGGATAAGCCACACTGTGGAAAATTCTTGGCGCCAGACCGCTTATGCTCTGGTGCCCCCTCAGGCAAATTTGTGACACCTTTGCCGTTGCCCTTCTCTGAGAGCAAGTAGGGGCTGCCAAACCAGATGGCCGAGTGGGTCTGAGTTCTACTTGTGGCCCTTGTTTGAGTAAAAGACTACTTTGGGGTTAGGGTGAGCCGGCAACTGCCTTGGCTAGATTCTTGAGAGCGTCGTGTTTGGTATGTCCAGCAAATGTTGTCACATGTAACCAGCGAGACGTTTGGTCAGAAAGCGGGAAGCTTTGATAAACACGCCGTGTCGCAATCCAGGGAGATTAAGGCCTGGCCCGCTAGGCGCAGGCGGGCAGGCGGGCTGGCAGGCTGGCAGGCTACCAAACAACAGAAATACTCAGGCGCCCGCAGACGCTCCGTGACTCCCGCGAGGACGGACGCGGGGGAAAATGCGCAGATTCAAGGGGTATTTAGGACCTATCGCAATACGGCAACTTTCCCTCTTTGTCGCGTTTGTCTGCCAATCAAACGTGCAAATCGCACTCTGTGTCACTCTATATTTTGTACGCTGCACTACAACCCCCTCGGTCCGCACCAGCGCTTGGCTTTACACAAAACAAGGAGAAGGGTGCACCGTTCCCGGCGGCACTGCAATACCGGGTCGATGCGTGGAGCGAACGGAGCAAGCCCCTTTTTCAGCTCCAGCTGCTAAAAATCCATTTAATATATCGTCCCCAAATTGAGGACATATCAGATATTAAACTGATAAGAACAGATACTACACTTGATCTTAGCCAAAAGGCCGAGAAGCGATGACCCCTTGCTGTTGGCTGCCCCGAGCCGCCTCCTGCACAGCTCTCGCTGGCCGCGGTGCGGTGCGGCGCGGCGCGGCCGCTTCAAACGGCCGCGTGAACGACCGCTGCTTAGCAGCTCCGCCCAGACGCTCCTTGGCGCAGCCGCACGTCTCGCGAAGGACCGCTGTTTTGCTTTTCACAAACACACGAGGCTCTGCCGTACTGCAAAGCCTGCCAAAAATAGATTTAACTCGTGGGTGTTCCTCTCCACGGAAGTCTTTAGTAAAAGGCGAAAGACTTGTACGTTATGAAGAGAAACCAGAGTAAGTACAACCCGCTCCTCAACAGCAGCCGAAGACCCCAGTCGTCCCAGTCACCACCTTCACGGTAAGCCTCACTTGGCTTGCCGCGTGCCGAATCCCAGGCCACGCCCCTTTCCCCTACCCCGCATAGCGCTCTCAGGGAGTCTTGGGTGCCCAGTTTGCTTGTCTTTCGTGTCGCTGCCACTACACCTTCTGGAAGAGGCGTTGCCCCTTTGCCACTGGCGCTCACCGCGTGATGTTTGTATTTTTTGTGAAATGCAGCAAAGGACAGTTCAGTTGGATGAGCGAACAAACCGTTCTGAATATGCCACATAAAAACACTTAAGAGTAATGCCAGACTGTTTCTGCTACCGAAGCAAAGAGCGGAAAAAGAAGTCAATGACTGATGGCGTCCATCCGACTCAGGACTTTAATTTAATGTCGGGATCCTGTAGGAATGATGACTCCATTTTTTCTTTCTTCCCCCAGTGATCTGACCGGTCAGTGGCCGGGGGTCGGGGGTGGGGTTGACGGGTTGTGATCCGAACCTCTGAAGTTCACTTGCCCCGGAGCAGGTTAGCTGTTCAGCATAAGTTACCATGGTAAGAAGCGGGACCACCGCCGTAAGCCTGAAAACCCAGGGTTAAACCCGAAGTTACCTCGCTAAACCCGAATCCTGCTTCGCAGTACAGGCCTCGGGAATTCCAGCCAGGTGCTCGTGAGGAGCAGGGCACAACACGAGCAGATCAAAATGCGGAAACGCTTCACGATTTTGCGTGTCATCCTTTCGCAGGGGCCATGCTAATCTTCTCTGTATCGATTCCAATTTTTCATATGTGCTGCCTTAGCAAGCACGCAAGCCTCGGAGCGCCGCTTCCCTTTTAGTCCCCCGTGGGCAGAATGACCCCTTGACCGCGGTGGAGCTGCTGGAGGGCAGTAGGCAGCACCCTTAAGCATGACAAGAGCGAGGGATGGGGCTTTCAGTTGCTGACATCAGTGTCTTTTCAATTGCTATGAACTGCCTGCTACTTCTTTCTGCATGTTTATGAAAGTCACAAAGCGTGTTAGGCCAGAAATGGCTTCATACCAAACAAACAATCGGTCTTTCATGCCGGAGGCTTCATTTGTTGCCCCAAAGCTAGGCATCCCCTCCTATGATGCGTGACAGGTCAACTGTGAGACTCTCAGACAAACTCTGAGCATCTGTCTGTGGGCGCATCTCTAGGATAAGCCACACTGTGGAAAATTCTTGGCGCCAGACCGCTTATGCTCTGGTGCCCCCTCAGGCAAATTTGTGACACCTTTGCCGTTGCCCTTCTCTGAGAGCAAGTAGGGGCTGCCAAACCAGATGGCCGAGTGGGTCTGAGTTCTACTTGTGGCCCTTGTTTGAGTAAAAGACTACTTTGGGGTTAGGGTGAGCGGCAACTGCCTTGGCTAGATTCTTGAGAGCGTCGTGTTTGGTATGTCCAGCAAATGTTGTCACATGTAACCAGCGAGACGTTTGGTCAGAAAGCGGGAAGCTTTGATAAACACGCCGTGTCGCAATCCAGGGAGATTAAGGCCTGGCCCGCTAGGCGCAGGCGGGCAGGCGGGCTGGCAGGCTGGCAGGCTACCAAACAACAGAAATACTCAGGCGCCCGCAGACGCTCCGTGACTCCCGCGAGGACGGACGCGGGGAAAATGCGCAGATTCAAGGGGTATTTAGGACCTATCGCAATACGGCAACTTTCCCTCTTTGTCGCGTTTGTCTGCCAATCAAACGTGCAAATCGCACTCTGTGTCACTCTATATTTTGTACGCTGCACTACAACCCCCTCGGTCCGCACCAGCGCTTGGCTTTACACAAAACAAGGAGAAGGGTGCACCGTTCCCGGCGGCACTGCAATACCGGGTCGATGCGTGGAGCGAACGGAGCAAGCCCCTTTTTCAGCTCCAGCTGCTAAAAATCCATTTAATATATCGTCCCCAAATTGAGGACATATCAGATATTAAACTGATAAGAACAGATACTACACTTGATCTTAGCCAAAAGGCCGAGAAGCGATGACCCCTTGCTGTTGGCTGCCCCGAGCCGCCTCCTGCACAGCTCTCGCTGGCCGCGGTGCGGTGCGGCGCGGCCGCTTCAAACGGCCGCGTGAACGACCGCTGCTTAGCAGCTCCGCCCAGACGCTCCTTGGCGCAGCCGCACGTCTCGCGAAGGACCGCTGTTTTGCTTTTCACAAACACACGAGGCTCTGCCGTACTGCAAAGCCTGCCAAAAATAGATTTAACTCGTGGGTGTTCCTCTCCACGGAAGTCTTTAGTAAAAGGCGAAAGACTTGTACGTTATGAAGAGAAACCAGAGTAAGTACAACCCGCTCCTCAACAGCAGCCGAAGACCCCAGTCGTCCCAGTCACCACCTTCACGGTAAGCCTCACTTGGCTTGCCGCGTGCCGAATCCCAGGCCACGCCCCTTTCCCCTACCCCGCATAGCGCTCTCAGGGAGTCTTGGGTGCCCAGTTTGCTTGTCTTTCGTGTCGCTGCCACTACACCTTCTGGAAGAGGCGTTGCCCCTTTGCCACTGGCGCTCACCGTGTGATGTTTGTATTTTTTGTGAAATGCAGCAAAGGACAGTTCAGTTGGATGACGAACAAACCGTTCTGAATATGCCACATAAAAACACTTAAGAGTAATGCCAGACTGTTTCTGCTACCGAAGCAAAGAGCGGAAAAAGAAGTCAATGACTGATGGCGTCCATCCGACTCAGGACTTTAATTTAATGTCGGGATCCTGTAGGAATGATGACTCCATTTTTTCTTTCTTCCCCCCAGTGATCTGACCGGTCAGTGGCCGGGGGTCGGGGGTGGGGTTGACGGGTTGTGATCCGAACCTCTGAAGTTCACTTGCCCCGGAGCAGGTTAGCTGTTCAGCATAAGTTACCATGGTAAGAAGCGGGACCACCGCCGTAAGCCTGAAAACCCAGGGTTAAACCCGAAGTTACCTCGCTAAACCCGAATCCTGCTTCGCAGTACAGGCCTCGGGAATTCCAGCCAGGTGCTCGTGAGGAGCAGGGCACAACACGAGCAGATCAAAATGCGGAAACGCTTCACGATTTTGCGTGTCATCCTTTCGCAGGGGCCATGCTAATCTTCTCTGTATCGATTCCAATTTTTTATATGTGCTGCCTTAGCAAGCACGCAAGCCTCGGAGCGCCGCTTCCCTTTTAGTCCCCCGTGGGCAGAATGACCCCTTGACCGCGGTGGAGCTGCTGGAGGGCAGTAGGCAGCACCCTTAAGCATGACAAGAGCGAGGGATGGGGCTTTCAGTTGCTGACATCAGTGTCTTTTCAATTGCTATGAACTGCCTGCTACTTCTTTCTGCATGTTTATGAAAGTCACAAAGCGTGTTAGGCCAGAAATGGCTTCATACCAAACAAACAATCGGTCTTTCATGCCGGAGGCTTCATTTGTTGCCCCAAAGCTAGGCATCCCCTCCTATGATGCGTGACAGGTCAACTGTGAGACTCTCAGACAAACTCTGAGCATCTGTCTGTGGGCGCATCTCTAGGATAAGCCACACTGTGGAAAATTCTTGGCGCCAGACCGCTTATGCTCTGGTGCCCCCTCAGGCAAATTTGTGACACCTTTGCCGTTGCCCTTCTCTGAGAGCAAGTAGGGGCTGCCAAACCAGATGGCCGAGTGGGTCTGAGTTCTACTTGTGGCCCTTGTTTGAGTAAAAGACTACTTTGGGGTTAGGGTGAGCCGGCAACTGCCTTGGCTAGATTCTTGAGAGCGTCGTGTTTGGTATGTCCAGCAAATGTTGTCACATGTAACCAGCGAGACGTTTGGTCAGAAAGCGGGAAGCTTTGATAAACACGCCGTGTCGCAATCCAGGGAGATTAAGGCCTGGCCCGCTAGGCGCAGGCGGGCTGGCAGGCTGGCAGGCTACCAAACAACAGAAATACTCAGGCGCCCGCAGACGCTCCGTGACTCCCGCGAGGACGGACGCGGGGAAAATGCGCAGATTCAAGGGGTATTTAGGACCTATCGCAATACGGCAACTTTCCCTCTTTGTCGCGTTTGTCTGCCAATCAAACGTGCAAATCGCACTCTGTGTCACTCTATATTTTGTACGCTGCACTACAACCCCCTCGGTCCGCACCAGCGCTTGGCTTTACACAAAACAAGGAGAAGGGTGCACCGTTCCCGGCGGCACTGCAATACCGGGTCGATGCGTGGAGCGAACGGAGCAAGCCCCTTTTTCAGCTCCAGCTGCTAAAAATCCATTTAATATATCGTCCCCAAATTGAGGACATATCAGATATTAAACTGATAAGAACAGATACTACACTTGATCTTAGCCAAAAGGCCGAGAAGCGATGACCCCTTGCTGTTGGCTGCCCCGAGCCGCCTCCTGCACAGCTCTCGCTGGCCGCGGTGCGGTGCGGCGCGGCCGCTTCAAACGGCCGCGTGAACGACCGCTGCTTAGCAGCTCCGCCCAGACGCTCCTTGGCGCAGCCGCACGTCTCGCGAAGGACCGCTGTTTTGCTTTTCACAAACACACGAGGCTCTGCCGTACTGCAAAGCCTGCCAAAAATAGATTTAACTCGTGGGTGTTCCTCTCCACGGAAGTCTTTAGTAAAAGGCGAAAGACTTGTACGTTATGAAGAGAAACCAGAGTAAGTACAACCCGCTCCTCAACAGCAGCCGAAGACCCCAGTCGTCCCAGTCACCACCTTCACGGTAAGCCTCACTTGGCTTGCCGCGTGCCGAATCCCAGGCCACGCCCCTTTCCCCTACCCCGCATAGCGCTCTCAGGGAGTCTTGGGTGCCCAGTTTGCTTGTCTTTCGTGTCGCTGCCACTACACCTTCTGGAAGAGGCGTTGCCCCTTTGCCACTGGCGCTCACCGTGTGATGTTTGTATTTTTTGTGAAATGCAGCAAAGGACAGTTCAGTTGGATGACGAACAAACCGTTCTGAATATGCCACATAAAAACACTTAAGAGTAATGCCAGACTGTTTCTGCTACCGAAGCAAAGAGCGGAAAAAGAAGTCAATGACTGATGGCGTCCATCCGACTCAGGACTTTAATTCCATGTCGGGATCCTGTAGGAATGATGACTCCATTTTTTCTTTCTTCCCCCCAGTGATCTGACCGGTCAGTGGCCGGGGGTCGGGGGTGGGGTTGACGGGTTGTGATCCGAACCTCTGAAGTTCACTTGCCCCGGAGCAGGTTAGCTGTTCAGCATAAGTTACCATGGTAAGAAGCGGGACCACCGCCGTAAGCCTGAAAACCCAGGGTTAAACCCGAAGTTACCTCGCTAAACCCGAATCCTGCTTCGCAGTACAGGCCTCGGGAATTCCAGCCAGGTGCTCGTGAGGAGCAGGGCACAACACGAGCAGATCAAAATGCGGAAACGCTTCACGATTTTGCGTGTCATCCTTTCGCAGGGGCCATGCTAATCTTCTCTGTATCGATTCCAATTTTTCATATGTGCTGCCTTAGCAAGCACGCAAGCCTCGGAGCGCCGCTTCCCTTTTAGTCCCCCGTGGGCAGAATGACCCCTTGACCGCGGTGGAGCTGCTGGAGGGCAGTAGGCAGCACCCTTAAGCATGACAAGAGCGAGGGATGGGGCTTTTCAGTTGCTGACATCAGTGTCTTTTCAATTGCTATGAACTGCCTGCTACTTCTTTCTGCATGTTTATGAAAGTCACAAAGCGTGTTAGGCCAGAAATGGCTTCATACCAAACAAACAATCGGTCTTTCATGCCGGAGGCTTCATTTGTTGCCCCAAAGCTAGGCATCCCCTCCTATGATGCGTGACAGGTCAACTGTGAGACTCTCAGACAAACTCTGAGCATCTGTCTGTGGGCGCATCTCTAGGATAAGCCACACTGTGGAAAATTCTTGGCGCCAGACCGCTTATGCTCTGGTGCCCCCTCAGGCAAATTTGTGACACCTTTGCCGTTGCCCTTCTCTGAGAGCAAGTAGGGGCTGCCAAACCAGATGGCCGAGTGGGTCTGAGTTCTACTTGTGGCCCTTGTTTGAGTAAAAGACTACTTTGGGGTTAGGGTGAGCCGGCAACTGCCTTGGCTAGATTCTTGAGAGCGTCGTGTTTGGTATGTCCAGCAAATGTTGTCACATGTAACCAGCGAGACGTTTGGTCAGAAAGCGGGAAGCTTTGATAAACACGCCGTGTCGCAATCCAGGGAGATTAAGGCCTGGCCCGCTAGGCGCAGGCGGGCAGGCGGGCTGGCAGGCTGGCAGGCTACCAAACAACAGAAATACTCAGGCGCCCGCAGACGCTCCGTGACTCCCGCGAGGACGGACGCGGGGAAAATGCGCAGATTCAAGGGGTATTTAGGACCTATCGCAATACGGCAACTTTCCCTCTTTGTCGCGTTTGTCTGCCAATCAAACGTGCAAATCGCACTCTGTGTCACTCTATATTTTGTACGCTGCACTACAACCCCCTCGGTCCGCACCAGCGCTTGGCTTTACACAAAACAAGGAGAAGGGTGCACCGTTCCCGGCGGCACTGCAATACCGGGTCGATGCGTGGAGCGAACGGAGCAAGCCCCTTTTTCAGCTCCAGCTGCTAAAAATCCATTTAATATATCGTCCCCAAATTGAGGACATATCAGATATTAAACTGATAAGAACAGATACTACACTTGATCTTAGCCAAAAGGCCGAGAAGCGATGACCCCTTGCTGTTGGCTGCCCCGAGCCGCCTCCTGCACAGCTCTCGCTGGCCACGGTGCGGTGCGGCGCGTCCGCTTCAAACGGCCGCGTGAACGACCGCTGCTTAGCAGCTCCGCCAAAGCGCCAAAAATAGATTTAACTCGTGGGTGTTCCTCTCCACGGAAGTCTTTAGTAAAAGGCGAAAGACTTGTACGTTATGAAGAGAAACCAGAGTAAGTACAACCCGCTCCTCAACAGCAGCCGAAGACCCCAGTCGTCCCAGTCACCACCTTCACGGTAAGCCTCACTTGGCTTGCCGCGTGCCGAATCCCAGGCCACGCCCCTTTCCCCTACCCCGCATAGCGCTCTCAGGGAGTCTTGGGTGCCCAGTTTGCTTGTCTTTCGTGTCGCTGCCACTACACCTTCTGGAAGAGGCGTTGCCCCTTTGCCACTGGCGCTCACCGTGTGATGTTTGTATTTTTTGTGAAATGCAGCAAAGGACAGTTCAGTTGGATGACGAACAAACCGTTCTGAATATGCCACATAAAAACACTTAAGAGTAATGCCAGACTGTTTCTGCTACCGAAGCAAAGAGCGGAAAAAGAAGTCAATGACTGATGGCGTCCATCCGACTCAGGACTTTAATTCCATGTCGGGATCCTGTAGGAATGATGACTCCATTTTTTCTTTCTTCCCCCCAGTGATCTGACCGGTCAGTGGCCGGGGGTCGGGGGTGGGGTTGACGGGTTGTGATCCGAACCTCTGAAGTTCACTTGCCCCGGAGCAGGTTAGCTGTTCAGCATAAGTTACCATGGTAAGAAGCGGGACCACCGCCGTAAGCCTGAAAACCCAGGGTTAAACCCGAAGTTACCTCGCTAAACCCGAATCCTGCTTCGCAGTACAGGCCTCGGGAATTCCAGCCAGGTGCTCGTGAGGAGCAGGGCACAACACGAGCAGATCAAAATGCGGAAACGCTTCACGATTTTGCGTGTCATCCTTTCGCAGGGGCCATGCTAATCTTCTCTGTATCGATTCCAATTTTTCATATGTGCTGCCTTAGCAAGCACGCAAGCCTCGGAGCGCCGCTTCCCTTTTAGTCCCCCGTGGGCAGAATGACCCCTTGACCGCGGTGGAGCTGCTGGAGGGCAGTAGGCAGCACCCTTAAGCATGACAAGAGCGAGGGATGGGGCTTTTCAGTTGCTGACATCAGTGTCTTTTCAATTGCTATGAACTGCCTGCTACTTCTTTCTGCATGTTTATGAAAGTCACAAAGCGTGTTAGGCCAGAAATGGCTTCATACCAAACAAACAATCGGTCTTTCATGCCGGAGGCTTCATTTGTTGCCCCAAAGCTAGGCATCCCCTCCTATGATGCGTGACAGGTCAACTGTGAGACTCTCAGACAAACTCTGAGCATCTGTCTGTGGGCGCATCTCTAGGATAAGCCACACTGTGGAAAATTCTTGGCGCCAGACCGCTTATGCTCTGGTGCCCCCTCAGGCAAATTTGTGACACCTTTGCCGTTGCCCTTCTCTGAGAGCAAGTAGGGGCTGCCAAACCAGATGGCCGAGTGGGTCTGAGTTCTACTTGTGGCCCTTGTTTGAGTAAAAGACTACTTTGGGGTTAGGGTGAGCCGGCAACTGCCTTGGCTAGATTCTTGAGAGCGTCGTGTTTGGTATGTCCAGCAAATGTTGTCACATGTAACCAGCGAGACGTTTGGTCAGAAAGCGGGAAGCTTTGATAAACACGCCGTGTTGCAATCCAGGGAGATTAAGGCCTGGCCCGCTAGGCGCAGACGGGCAGGCGGGCTGGCAGGCTGGCAGGCTACCAAACAACAGAAATACTCAGGCGCCCGCAGACGCTCCGTGACTCCCGCGAGGACGGACGCGGGGAAAATGCGCAGATTCAAGGGGTATTTAGGACCTATCGCAATACGGCAACTTTCCCTCTTTGTCGCGTTTGTCTGCCAATCAAACGTGCAAATCGCACTCTGTGTCACTCTATATTTTGTACGCTGCACTACAACCCCCTCGGTCCGCACCAGCGCTTGGCTTTACACAAAACAAGGAGAAGGGTGCACCGTTCCCGGCGGCACTGCAATACCGGGTCGATGCGTGGAGCGAACGGAGCAAGCCCCTTTTTCAGCTCCAGCTGCTAAAAATCCATTTAATATATCGTCCCCAAATTGAGGACATATCAGATATTAAACTGATAAGAACAGATACTACACTTGATCTTAGCCAAAAGGCCGAGAAGCGATGACCCCTTGCTGTTGGCTGCCCCGAGCCGCCTCCTGCACAGCTCTCGCTGGCCGCGGTGCGGCGCGGCGCGGCGCGGCCGCTTCAAACGGCCGCGTGAACGACCGCTGCTTAGCAGCTCCGCCCAGACGCTCCTTGGCGCAGGCGCACGTCTCGCGAAGGACCGCTGTTTTGCTTTTCACAAACACACGAGGCTCTGCCGTACTGCAAAGCCTGCCAAAAATAGATTTAACTCGTGGGTGTTCCTCTCCACGGAAGTCTTTAGTAAAAGGCGAAAGACTTGTACGTTATGAAGAGAAAACCAGAGTAAGTACAACCCGCTCCTCAACAGCAGCCGAAGACCCCAGTCGTCCCAGTCACCACCTTCACGGTAAGCCTCACTTGGCTTGCCGCGTGCCGAATCCCAGGCCACGCCCCTTTCCCCTACCCCGCATAGCGCTCTCAGGGAGTCTTGGGTGCCCAGTTTGCTTGTCTTTCGTGTCGCTGCCACTACACCTTCTGGAAGAGGCGTTGCCCCTTTGCCACTGGCGCTCACCGCGTGATGTTTGTATTTTTTGTGAAATGCAGCAAAGGACAGTTCAGTTGGATGACGAACAAACCGTTCTGAATATGCCACATAAAAACACTTAAGAGTAATGCCAGACTGTTTCTGCTACCGAAGCAAAGAGCGGAAAAAGAAGTCAATGACTGATGGCGTCCATCCGACTCAGGACTTTAATTCCATGTCGGGATCCTGTAGGAATGATGACTCCATTTTTTCTTTCTTCCCCCCAGTGATCTGACCGGTCAGTGGCCGGGGGTCGGGGGTGGGGTTGACGGGTTGTGATCCGAACCTCTGAAGTTCACTTGCCCCGGAGCAGGTTAGCTGTTCAGCATAAGTTACCATGGTAAGAAGCGGGACCACCGCCGTAAGCCTGAAAACCCAGGGTTAAACCCGAAGTTACCTCGCTAAACCCGAATCCTGCTTCGCAGTACAGGCCTCGGGAATTCCAGCCAGGTGCTCGTGAGGAGCAGGGCACAACACGAGCAGATCAAAATGCGGAAACGCTTCACGATTTTGCGTGTCATCCTTTCGCAGGGGCCATGCTAATCTTCTCTGTATCGATTCCAATTTTTCATATGTGCTGCCTTAGCAAGCACGCAAGCCTCGGAGCGCCGCTTCCCTTTTAGTCCCCCGTGGGCAGAATGACCCCTTGACCGCGGTGGAGCTGCTGGAGGGCAGTAGGCAGCACCCTTAAGCATGACAAGAGCGAGGGATGGGGCTTTTCAGTTGCTGACATCAGTGTCTTTTCAATTGCTATGAACTGCCTGCTACTTCTTTCTGCATGTTTATGAAAGTCACAAAGCGTGTTAGGCCAGAAATGGCTTCATACCAAACAAACAATCGGTCTTTCATGCCGGAGGCTTCATTTGTTGCCCCAAAGCTAGGCATCCCCTCCTATGATGCGTGACAGGTCAACTGTGAGACTCTCAGACAAACTCTGAGCATCTGTCTGTGGGCGCATCTCTAGGATAAGCCACACTGTGGAAAATTCTTGGCGCCAGACCGCTTATGCTCTGGTGCCCCCTCAGGCAAATTTGTGACACCTTTGCCGTTGCCCTTCTCTGAGAGCAAGTAGGGGCTGCCAAACCAGATGGCCGAGTGGGTCTGAGTTCTACTTGTGGCCCTTGTTTGAGTAAAAGACTACTTTGGGGTTAGGGTGAGCCGGCAACTGCCTTGGCTAGATTCTTGAGAGCGTCGTGTTTGGTATGTCCAGCAAATGTTGTCACATGTAACCAGCGAGACGTTTGGTCAGAAAGCGGGAAGCTTTGATAAACACGCCGTGTCGCAATCCAGGGAGATTAAGGCCTGGCCCGCTAGGCGCAGGCGGGCAGGCGGGCTGGCAGGCTGGCAGGCTACCAAACAACAGAAATACTCAGGCGCCCGCAGACGCTCCGTGACTCCCGCGAGGACGGACGCGGGGAAAATGCGCAGATTCAAGGGGTATTTAGGACCTATCGCAATACGGCAACTTTCCCTCTTTGTCGCGTTTGTCTGCCAATCAAACGTGCAAATCGCACTCTGTGTCACTCTATATTTTGTACGCTGCACTACAACCCCCTCGGTCCGCACCAGCGCTTGGCTTTACACAAAACAAGGAGAAGGGTGCACCGTTCCCGGCGGCACTGCAATACCGGGTCGATGCGTGGAGCGAACGGAGCAAGCCCCTTTTTCAGCTCCAGCTGCTAAAAATCCATTTAATATATCGTCCCCAAATTGAGGACATATCAGATATTAAACTGATAAGAACAGATACTACACTTGATCTTAGCCAAAAGGCCGAGAAGCGATGACCCCTTGCTGTTGGCTGCCCCGAGCCGCCTCCTGCACAGCTCTCGCTGGCCGCGGTGCGGTGCGGCGCGGCCGCGTGAACGACCGCTGCTTAGCAGCTCCGCCCAGACGCTCCTTGGCGCAGGCGCACGTCTCGCGAAGGACCGCTGTTTTGCTTTTCACAAACACACGAGGCTCTGCCGTACTGCAAAGCCTGCCAAAAATAGATTTAACTCGTGGGTGTTCCTCTCCACGGAAGTCTTTAGTAAAAGGCGAAAGACTTGTACGTTATGAAGAGAAACCAGAGTAAGTACAACCCGCTCCTCAACAGCAGCCGAAGACCCCAGTCGTCCCAGTCACCACCTTCACGGTAAGCCTCACTTGGCTTGCCGCGTGCCGAATCCCAGGCCACGCCCCTTTCCCCTACCCCGCATAGCGCTCTCAGGGAGTCTTGGGTGCCCAGTTTGCTTGTCTTTCGTGTCGCTGCCACTACACCTTCTGGAAGAGGCGTTGCCCCTTTGCCACTGGCGCTCACCGCGTGATGTTTGTATTTTTTGTGAAATGCAGCAAAGGACAGTTCAGTTGGATGACGAACAAACCGTTCTGAATATGCCACATAAAAACACTTAAGAGTAATGCCAGACTGTTTCTGCTACCGAAGCAAAGAGCGGAAAAAGAAGTCAATGACTGATGGCGTCCATCCGACTCAGGACTTTAATTCCATGTCGGGATCCTGTAGGAATGATGACTCCATTTTTTCTTTCTTCCCCCCAGTGATCTGACCGGTCAGTGGCCGGGGGTCGGGGGTGGGGTTGACGGGTTGTGATCCGAACCTCTGAAGTTCACTTGCCCCGGAGCAGGTTAGCTGTTCAGCATAAGTTACCATGGTAAGAAGCGGGACCACCGCCGTAAGCCTGAAAACCCAGGGTTAAACCCGAAGTTACCTCGCTAAACCCGAATCCTGCTTCGCAGTACAGGCCTCGGGAATTCCAGCCAGGTGCTCGTGAGGAGCAGGGCACAACACGAGCAGATCAAAATGCGGAAACGCTTCACGATTTTGCGTGTCATCCTTTCGCAGGGGCCATGCTAATCTTCTCTGTATCGATTCCAATTTTTCATATGTGCTGCCTTAGCAAGCACGCAAGCCTCGGAGCGCCGCTTCCCTTTTAGTCCCCCGTGGGCAGAATGACCCCTTGACCGCGGTGGAGCTGCTGGAGGGCAGTAGGCAGCACCCTTAAGCATGACAAGAGCGAGGGATGGGGCTTTTCAGTTGCTGACATCAGTGTCTTTTCAATTGCTATGAACTGCCTGCTACTTCTTTCTGCATGTTTATGAAAGTCACAAAGCGTGTTAGGCCAGAAATGGCTTCATACCAAACAAACAATCGGTCTTTCATGCCGGAGGCTTCATTTGTTGCCCCAAAGCTAGGCATCCCCTCCTATGATGCGTGACAGGTCAACTGTGAGACTCTCAGACAAACTCTGAGCATCTGTCTGTGGGCGCATCTCTAGGATAAGCCACACTGTGGAAAATTCTTGGCGCCAGACCGCTTATGCTCTGGTGCCCCCTCAGGCAAATTTGTGACACCTTTGCCGTTGCCCTTCTCTGAGAGCAAGTAGGGGCTGCCAAACCAGATGGCCGAGTGGGTCTGAGTTCTACTTGTGGCCCTTGTTTGAGTAAAAGACTACTTTGGGGTTAGGGTGAGCCGGCAACTGCCTTGGCTAGATTCTTGAGAGCGTCGTGTTTGGTATGTCCAGCAAATGTTGTCACATGTAACCAGCGAGACGTTTGGTCAGAAAGCGGGAAGCTTTGATAAACACGCCGTGTCGCAATCCAGGGAGATTAAGGCCTGGCCCGCTAGGCGCAGGCGGGCAGGCGGGCTGGCAGGCTGGCAGGCTACCAAACAACAGAAATACTCAGGCGCCCGCAGACGCTCCGTGACTCCCGCGAGGACGGACGCGGGGAAAATGCGCAGATTCAAGGGGTATTTAGGACCTATCGCAATACGGCAACTTTCCCTCTTTGTCGCGTTTGTCTGCCAATCAAACGTGCAAATCGCACTCTGTGTCACTCTATATTTTGTACGCTGCACTACAACCCCCTCGGTCCGCACCAGCGCTTGGCTTTACACAAAACAAGGAGAAGGGTGCACCGTTCCCGGCGGCACTGCAATACCGGGTCGATGCGTGGAGCGAACGGAGCAAGCCCCTTTTTCAGCTCCAGCTGCTAAAAATCCATTTAATATATCGTCCCCAAATTGAGGACATATCAGATATTAAACTGATAAGAACAGATACTACACTTGATCTTAGCCAAAAGGCCGAGAAGCGATGACCCCTTGCTGTTGGCTGCCCCGAGCCGCCTCCTGCACAGCTCTCGCTGGCCGCGGTGCGGTGCGGCGCGGCGCGGCCGCTTCAAACGGCCGCGTGAACGACCGCTGCTTAGCAGCTCCGCCCAGACGCTCCTTGGCGCAGGCGCACGTCTCGCGAAGGACCGCTGTTTTGCTTTTCACAAACACACGAGGCTCTGCCGTACTGCAAAGCCTGCCAAAAATAGATTTAACTCGTGGGTGTTCCTCTCCACGGAAGTCTTTAGTAAAAGGCGAAAGACTTGTACGTTATGAAGAGAAACCAGAGTAAGTACAACCCGCTCCTCAACAGCAGCCGAAGACCCCAGTCGTCCCAGTCACCACCTTCACGGTAAGCCTCACTTGGCTTGCCGCGTGCCGAATCCCAGGCCACGCCCCTTTCCCCTACCCCGCATAGCGCTCTCAGGGAGTCTTGGGTGCCCAGTTTGCTTGTCTTTCGTGTCGCTGCCACTACACCTTCTGGAAGAGGCGTTGCCCCTTTGCCACTGGCGCTCACCGCGTGATGTTTGTATTTTTTGTGAAATGCAGCAAAGGACAGTTCAGTTGGATGACGAACAAACCGTTCTGAATATGCCACATAAAAACACTTAAGAGTAATGCCAGACTGTTTCTGCTACCGAAGCAAAGAGCGGAAAAAGAAGTCAATGACTGATGGCGTCCATCCGACTCAGGACTTTAATTCCATGTCGGGATCCTGTAGGAATGATGACTCCATTTTTTCTTTCTTCCCCCCAGTGATCTGACCGGTCAGTGGCCGGGGGTCGGGGGTGGGGTTGACGGGTTGTGATCCGAACCTCTGAAGTTCACTTGCCCCGGAGCAGGTTAGCTGTTCAGCATAAGTTACCATGGTAAGAAGCGGGACCACCGCCGTAAGCCTGAAAACCCAGGGTTAAACCCGAAGTTACCTCGCTAAACCCGAATCCTGCTTCGCAGTACAGGCCTCGGGAATTCCAGCCAGGTGCTCGTGAGGAGCAGGGCACAACACGAGCAGATCAAAATGCGGAAACGCTTCACGATTTTGCGTGTCATCCTTTCGCAGGGGCCATGCTAATCTTCTCTGTATCGATTCCAATTTTTCATATGTGCTGCCTTAGCAAGCACGCAAGCCTCGGAGCGCCGCTTCCCTTTTAGTCCCCCGTGGGCAGAATGACCCCTTGACCGCGGTGGAGCTGCTGGAGGGCAGTAGGCAGCACCCTTAAGCATGACAAGAGCGAGGGATGGGGCTTTTCAGTTGCTGACATCAGTGTCTTTTCAATTGCTATGAACTGCCTGCTACTTCTTTCTGCATGTTTATGAAAGTCACAAAGCGTGTTAGGCCAGAAATGGCTTCATACCAAACAAACAATCGGTCTTTCATGCCGGAGGCTTCATTTGTTGCCCCAAAGCTAGGCATCCCCTCCTATGATGCGTGACAGGTCAACTGTGAGACTCTCAGACAAACTCTGAGCATCTGTCTGTGGGCGCATCTCTAGGATAAGCCACACTGTGGAAAATTCTTGGCGCCAGACCGCTTATGCTCTGGTGCCCCCTCAGGCAAATTTGTGACACCTTTGCCGTTGCCCTTCTCTGAGAGCAAGTAGGGGCTGCCAAACCAGATGGCCGAGTGGGTCTGAGTTCTACTTGTGGCCCTTGTTTGAGTAAAAGACTGCTTTGGGGTTAGGGTGAGCCGGCAACTGCCTTGGCTAGATTCTTGAGAGCGTCGTGTTTGGTATGTCCAGCAAATGTTGTCACATGTAACCAGCGAGACGTTTGGTCAGAAAGCGGGAAGCTTTGATAAACACGCCGTGTTGCAATCCAGGGAGATTAAGGCCTGGCCCGCTAGGCGCAGGCGGGCAGGCGGGCTGGCAGGCTGGCAGGCTACCAAACAACAGAAATACTCAGGCGCCCGCAGACGCTCCGTGACTCCCGCGAGGACGGACGCGGGGAAAATGCGCAGATTCAAGGGGTATTTAGGACCTATCGCAATACGGCAACTTTCCCTCTTTGTCGCGTTTGTCTGCCAATCAAACGTGCAAATCGGACTCTGTGTCACTCTATATTTTGTACGCTGCACTACAACCCCCTCGGTCCGCACCAGCGCTTGGCTTTACACAAAACAAGTAGAAGGGTGCACCGTTCCCGGCGGCACTGCAATACCGGGTCGATGCGTGGAGCGAACGGAGCAAGCCCCTTTTTCAGCTCCAGCTGCTAAAAATCCATTTAATATATCGTCCCCAAATTGAGGACATATCAGATATTAAACTGATAAGAACAGATACTACACTTGATCTTAGCCAAAAGGCCGAGAAGCGATGACCCCTTGCTGTTGGCTGCCCCGAGCCGCCTCCTGCACAGCTCTCGCTGGCCGCGGTGCGGTGCGGCGCGGCCGCTTCAAACGGCCGCGTGAACGACCGCTGCTTAGCAGCTCCGCCCAGACGCTCCTTGGCGCAGCCGCACGTCTCGCGAAGGACCGCTGTTTTGCTTTTCACAAACACACGAGGCTCTGCCGTACTGCAAAGCCTGCCAAAAATAGATTTAACTCGTGGGTGTTCCTCTCCACGGAAGTCTTTAGTAAAAGGCGAAAGACTTGTACGTTATGAAGAGAAACCAGAGTAAGTACAACCCGCTCCTCAACAGCAGCCGAAGACCCCAGTCGTCCCAGTCACCACCTTCACGGTAAGCCTCACTTGGCTTGCCGCGTGCCGAATCCCAGGCCACGCCCCTTTCCCCTACCCCGCATAGCGCTCTCAGGGAGTCTTGGGTGCCCAGTTTGCTTGTCTTTCGTGTCGCTGCCACTACACCTTCTGGAAGAGGCGTTGCCCCTTTGCCACTGGCGCTCACCGCGTGATGTTTGTATTTTTTGTGAAATGCAGCAAAGGACAGTTCAGTTGGATGACGAACAAACCGTTCTGAATATGCCACATAAAAACACTTAAGAGTAATGCCAGACTGTTTCTGCTACCGAAGCAAAGAGCGGAAAAAGAAGTCAATGACTGATGGCGTCCATCCGACTCAGGACTTTAATTCCATGTCGGGATCCTGTAGGAATGATGACTCCATTTTTTCTTTCTTCCCCCCAGTGATCTGACCGGTCAGTGGCCGGGGGTCGGGGGTGGGGTTGACGGGTTGTGATCCGAACCTCTGAAGTTCACTTGCCCCGGAGCAGGTTAGCTGTTCAGCATAAGTTACCATGGTAAGAAGCGGGACCACCGCCGTAAGCCTGAAAACCCAGGGTTAAACCCGAAGTTACCTCGCTAAACCCGAATCCTGCTTCGCAGTACAGGCCTCGGGAATTCCAGCCAGGTGCTCGTGAGGAGCAGGGCACAACACGAGCAGATCAAAATGCGGAAACGCTTCACGATTTTGCGTGTCATCCTTTCGCAGGGGCCATGCTAATCTTCTCTGTATCGATTCCAATTTTTCATATGTGCTGCCTTAGCAAGCACGCAAGCCTCGGAGCGCCGCTTCCCTTTTAGTCCCCCGTGGGCAGAATGACCCCTTGACCGCGGTGGAGCTGCTGGAGGGCAGTAGGCAGCACCCTTAAGCATGACAAGAGCGAGGGATGGGGCTTTTCAGTTGCTGACATCAGTGTCTTTTCAATTGCTATGAACTGCCTGCTACTTCTTTCTGCATGTTTATGAAAGTCACAAAGCGTGTTAGGCCAGAAATGGCTTCATACCAAACAAACAATCGGTCTTTCATGCCGGAGGCTTCATTTGTTGCCCCAAAGCTAGGCATCCCCTCCTATGATGCGTGACAGGTCAACTGTGAGACTCTCAGACAAACTCTGAGCATCTGTCTGTGGGCGCATCTCTAGGATAAGCCACACTGTGGAAAATTCTTGGCGCCAGACCGCTTATGCTCTGGTGCCCCCTCAGGCAAATTTGTGACACCTTTGCCGTTGCCCTTCTCTGAGAGCAAGTAGGGGCTGCCAAACCAGATGGCCGAGTGGGTCTGAGTTCTACTTGTGGCCCTTGTTTGAGTAAAAGACTACTTTGGGGTTAGGGTGAGCCGGCAACTGCCTTGGCTAGATTCTTGAGAGCGTCGTGTTTGGTATGTCCAGCAAATGTTGTCACATGTAACCAGCGAGACGTTTGGTCAGAAAGCGGGAAGCTTTGATAAACACGCCGTGTCGCAATCCAGGGAGATTAAGGCCTGGCCCGCTAGGCGCAGGCGGGCAGGCGGGCTGGCAGGCTGGCAGGCTACCAAACAACAGAAATACTCAGGCGCCCGCAGACGCTCCGTGACTCCCGCGAGGACGGACGCGGGGAAAATGCGCAGATTCAAGGGGTATTTAGGACCTATCGCAATACGGCAACTTTCCCTCTTTGTCGCGTTTGTCTGCCAATCAAACGTGCAAATCGCACTCTGTGTCACTCTATATTTTGTACGCTGCACTACAACCCCCTCGGTCCGCACCAGCGCTTGGCTTTACACAAAACAAGGAGAAGGGTGCACCAACACACGAGGCTCTGCCGTACTGCAAAGCCTGCCAAAAATAGATTTAACTCGTGGGTGTTCCTCTCCACGGAAGTCTTTAGTAAAAGGCGAAAGACTTGTACGTTATGAAGAGAAACCAGAGTAAGTACAACCCGCTCCTCAACAGCAGCCGAAGACCCCAGTCGTCCCAGTCACCACCTTCACGGTAAGCCTCACTTGGCTTGCCGCGTGCCGAATCCCAGGCCACGCCCCTTTCCCCTACCCCGCATAGCGCTCTCAGGGAGTCTTGGGTGCCCAGTTTGCTTGTCTTTCGTGTCGCTGCCACTACACCTTCTGGAAGAGGCGTTGCCCCTTTGCCACTGGCGCTCACCGCGTGATGTTTGTATTTTTTGTGAAATGCAGCAAAGGACAGTTCAGTTGGATGACGAACAAACCGTTCTGAATATGCCACATAAAAACACTTAAGAGTAATGCCAGACTGTTTCTGCTACCGAAGCAAAGAGCGGAAAAAGAAGTCAATGACTGATGGCGTCCATCCGACTCAGGACTTTAATTCCATGTCAGGATCCTGTAGGAATGATGACTCCATTTTTTCTTTCTTCCCCCCAGTGATCTGACCGGTCAGTGGCCGGGGGTCGGGGGTGGGGTTGACGGGTTGTGATCCGAACCTCTGAAGTTCACTTGCCCCGGAGCAGGTTAGCTGTTCAGCATAAGTTACCATGGTAAGAAGCGGGACCACCGCCGTAAGCCTGAAAACCCAGGGTTAAACCCGAAGTTACCTCGCTAAACCCGAATCCTGCTTCGCAGTACAGGCCTCGGGAATTCCAGCCAGGTGCTCGTGAGGAGCAGGGCACAACACGAGCAGATCAAAATGCGGAAACGCTTCACGATTTTGCGTGTCATCCTTTCGCAGGGGCCATGCTAATCTTCTCTGTATCGATTCCAATTTTTCATATGTGCTGCCTTAGCAAGCACGCAAGCCTCGGAGCGCCGCTTCCCTTTTAGTCCCCCGTGGGCAGAATGACCCCTTGACCGCGGTGGAGCTGCTGGAGGGCAGTAGGCAGCACCCTTAAGCATGACAAGAGCGAGGGATGGGGCTTTTCAGTTGCTGACATCAGTGTCTTTTCAATTGCTATGAACTGCCTGCTACTTCTTTCTGCATGTTTATGAAAGTCACAAAGCGTGTTAGGCCAGAAATGGCTTCATACCAAACAAACAATCGGTCTTTCATGCCGGAGGCTTCATTTGTTGCCCCAAAGCTAGGCATCCCCTCCTATGATGCGTGACAGGTCAACTGTGAGACTCTCAGACAAACTCTGAGCATCTGTCTGTGGGCGCATCTCTAGGATAAGCCACACTGTGGAAAATTCTTGGCGCCAGACCGCTTATGCTCTGGTGCCCCCTCAGGCAAATTTGTGACACCTTTGCCGTTGCCCTTCTCTGAGAGCAAGTAGGGGCTGCCAAACCAGATGGCCGAGTGGGTCTGAGTTCTACTTGTGGCCCTTGTTTGAGTAAAAGACTACTTTGGGGTTAGGGTGAGCCGGCAACTGCCTTGGCTAGATTCTTGAGAGCGTCGTGTTTGGTATGTCCAGCAAATGTTGTCACATGTAACCAGCGAGACGTTTGGTCAGAAAGCGGGAAGCTTTGATAAACACGCCGTGTTGCAATCCAGGGAGATTAAGGCCTGGCCCGCTAGGCGCAGGCGGGCAGGCGGGCTGGCAGGCTGGCAGGCTACCAAACAACAGAAATACTCAGGCGCCCGCAGACGCTCCGTGACTCCCGCGAGGACGGACGCGGGGAAAATGCGCAGATTCAAGGGGTATTTAGGACCTATCGCAATACGGCAACTTTCCCTCTTTGTCGCGTTTGTCTGCCAATCAAACGTGCAAATCGGACTC
The DNA here is from genome assembly GCA_038419695.1 of Scomberomorus guttatus. NCBI lineage: Eukaryota > Metazoa > Chordata > Actinopteri > Scombriformes > Scombridae > Scomberomorus > Scomberomorus guttatus. The sequence goes on from CM076452.1 coordinate 34,423,109, forward strand.
TGTGTCACTCTATATTTTGTACGCTGCACTACAACCCCCTCGGTCCGCACCAGCGCTTGGCTTTACACAAAACAAGGAGAAGGGTGCACCAACACACGAGGCTCTGCCGTACTGCAAAGCCTGCCAAAAATAGATTTAACTCGTGGGTGTTCCTCTCCACGGAAGTCTTTAGTAAAAGGCGAAAGACTTGTACGTTATGAAGAGAAACCAGAGTAAGTACAACCCGCTCCTCAACAGCAGCCGAAGACCCCAGTCGTCCCAGTCACCACCTTCACGGTAAGCCTCACTTGGCTTGCCGCGTGCCGAATCCCAGGCCACGCCCCTTTCCCCTACCCCGCATAGCGCTCTCAGGGAGTCTTGGGTGCCCAGTTTGCTTGTCTTTCGTGTCGCTGCCACTACACCTTCTGGAAGAGGCGTTGCCCCTTTGCCACTGGCGCTCACCGCGTGATGTTTGTATTTTTTGTGAAATGCAGCAAAGGACAGTTCAGTTGGATGACGAACAAACCGTTGTGAATATGCCACATAAAAACACTTAAGAGTAATGCCAGACTGTTTCTGCTACCGAAGCAAAGAGCGGAAAAAGAAGTCAATGACTGATGGCGTCCATCCGACTCAGGACTTTAATTCCATGTCGGGATCCTGTAGGAATGATGACTCCATTTTTTCTTTCTTCCCCCCAGTGATCTGACCGGTCAGTGGCCGGGGGTCGGGGGTGGGGTTGACGGGTTGTGATCCGAACCTCTGAAGTTCACTTGCCCCGGAGCAGGTTAGCTGTTCAGCATAAGTTACCATGGTAAGAAGCGGGACCACCGCCGTAAGCCTGAAAACCCAGGGTTAAACCCGAAGTTACCTCGCTAAACCCGAATCCTGCTTCGCAGTACAGGCCTCGGGAATTCCAGCCAGGTGCTCGTGAGGAGCAGGGCACAACACGAGCAGATCAAAATGCGGAAACGCTTCACGATTTTGCGTGTCATCCTTTCGCAGGGGCCATGCTAATCTTCTCTGTATCGATTCCAATTTTTCATATGTGCTGCCTTAGCAAGCACGCAAGCCTCGGAGCGCCGCTTCCCTTTTAGTCCCCCGTGGGCAGAATGACCCCTTGACCGCGGTGGAGCTGCTGGAGGGCAGTAGGCAGCACCCTTAAGCATGACAAGAGCGAGGGATGGGGCTTTTTTCAGTTGCTGACATCAGTGTCTTTTCAATTGCTATGAACTGCCTGCTACTTCTTTCTGCATGTTTATGAAAGTCACAAAGCGTGTTAGGCCAGAAATGGCTTCATACCAAACAAACAATCGGTCTTTCATGCCGGAGGCTTCATTTGTTGCCCCAAAGCTAGGCATCCCCTCCTATGATGCGTGACAGGTCAACTGTGAGACTCTCAGACAAACTCTGAGCATCTGTCTGTGGGCGCATCTCTAGGATAAGCCACACTGTGGAAAATTCTTGGCGCCAGACCGCTTATGCTCTGGTGCCCCCTCAGGCAAATTTGTGACACCTTTGCCGTTGCCCTTCTCTGAGAGCAAGTAGGGGCTGCCAAACCAGATGGCCGAGTGGGTCTGAGTTCTACTTGTGGCCCTTGTTTGAGTAAAAGACTACTTTGGGGTTAGGGTGAGCCGGCAACTGCCTTGGCTAGATTCTTGAGAGCGTCGTGTTTGGTATGTCCAGCAAATGTTGTCACATGTAACCAGCGAGACGTTTGGTCAGAAAGCGGGAAGCTTTGATAAACACGCCGTGTCGCAATCCAGGGAGATTAAGGCCTGGCCCGCTAGGCGCAGGCGGGCAGGCGGGCTGGCAGGCTGGCAGGCTACCAAACAACAGAAATACTCAGGCGCCCGCAGACGCTCCGTGACTCCCGCGAGGACGGACGCGGGGAAAATGCGCAGCTTCAAGGGGTATTTAGGACCTATCGCAATACGGCAACTTTCCCTCTTTGTCGCGTTTGTCTGCCAATCAAACGTGCAAATCGCACTCTGTGTCACTCTATATTTTGTACGCTGCACTACAACCCCCTCGGTCCGTACCAGCGCTTGGCTTTACACAAAACAAGGAGAAGGGTGCACCGTTCCCGGCGGCACTGCAATACCGGGTCGATGCGTGGAGCGAACGGAGCAAGCCCCTTTTTCAGCTCCAGCTGCTAAAAATCCATTTAATATATCGTCCCCAAATTGAGGACATATCAGATATTAAACTGATAAGAACAGATTTTTTTCTTTCGAAAAAAATTTATTGACACTTATTTCAAACACATTTCATGACACATTTCTTTTTTTGTTATATTTATGACATACAACATACCTTGAAATACAACTAATAAATAATAAATGTGATCTGTAAAACCATGTTTAAAACAATAAAAACAATTGTTTTAAGAAGCATTACAGATAAAATCGTTGTTTTCACAGGTAAAAGGTGTACATAAAAGAGTTTTCATGTGAGTCATGTGTGAGTGAGTCAAGTGTCCATTATAAAAGTCTTTAAAAGGGAGTGCATTTAGTTAAAATGCTGTGTTCAAGGTCCGTTTTTGTGCAGGAGCGCAGTGAGTCCCTAGCCAGGGTAACTCATTCCGCTCTCCCGAACAGTAGGTCTCTCGGGATCCTGTTGCGGAGCTCAGAGGAGACCCTCGCCCTGTTGCTCCTTCCCACCTGCCTCACCCGGAGAGCCAGGCCGCTGCTGCTTTGACCTTTTTGCGTGTAGCTCCGGCTCCTTCCTCCGAATGGGCACAGAGGCGATGCTTCTTTGCGGCTGTGTCCTAGGCCCGCCGCCTGCAGCTCTGGCCGCTTGGGCCGTCGCTGCGGCCATCTGGATCACAGCCACGGGGGGGATCTGCATGTGCTTCCTTGCCAGCAAGTTTCTGGAGGTCCACATGGCGTCTTTGATGGCGGCTAGGGTGAGCCACTGCTTGGCAAAGTCATTCTTTTTTGTTTCCGTTTGGCTCACCCCGTAGAGCACCAGTTGTGCTGTTAGGACCTCCCTTGCCGGCAAGTACGGGAATTTCAAGGAGCCGGCTGTTGCCCACTGGTCTACGGCAGCACTGCACTCCCAGAGCAGATGCCTCACCGACTCCGGCGCGCCACAACCGGGTCGGGGGCAGGTTGAGAGCGCCGACATGCCCCGGGAGTGCATCACGGACCTGACCGGGAGGATCTCGTGAGCCACCATCCATGACAGGTCCCGGAGTCTGTTCGGGAGAGCGGGATGGTTCACGTTGCGCCAAACTGTTGAGGGCTCGCCGAATGCGAGCCCGCGCACTGGACTCACTGGTTCTCGCTCCTGCACAAGAGAAAGCACAGAGCGATGGTTAGTTAAAATATGCAACTCCTCCTGCTCCAGGTTAAAATGCTTTAGAAATGTCTGAATAAAAGCATATGCTGTTGGCAGGCTAAAAGACACAGGCACTTTAAGATCGGTGGGTAAAATCTTAAGTCTTCTGAGATAAGAGCCCATCCAGAAACGTGTCATCGCTATGGTCTTGGGGTTTCTGGATGGGTCTGTAGCAATGTTGAGGTGCATTGTTGTGTATCTGCTTCCTAAAAACAGATAAAAGTCTGGCACTCCTTTTCCTCCTTTCTCCTTTGGCCTCTTCATCACCTCTCTCCTCAATCTCTCCCACTTGGATCCCCAAATAAAATAGAATATGGTTCGGTCCAGGTCTAAAAGCACTTTCCTAGGCGGGGTAAAAACAGAACTGATGAGTAAAAGCAAAGGTAAAATCACTGCTTTGATGATTAAAACCTTCCCTTCAATCGTCAGTCCTCTAAGTCCCCAGTATGCTAGTCTTTGCCTGACTTTTCCTACCACGTCTGGCCAGTTTGTTTTCCCTCCCCCATCCCGGTCAAATTTTATCCCTAGTATTTTCTGGTCGGTCTGGGTCATGGTCAGGGGGAGTCCTGTCGTCTCAGTCGCTGTCCATGGACCATAAAATTGGGCTTGGGTCTTGCTTCTGTTGAGTTTTGACCCAGAGGCCTGTCCAAACCAGTCGGTCAAGTCCAGCGTCCTGTTGACAGATAAAAGGTCAGTGCATAAAAGGTTGACGTCGTCCATGTATAAAATGCATTTGGTTTGGAGTCCCCCGCTCCCCGGTACTCCCACCCCATTGATTCGTCGGTCCCTTCTCAAGATCTGCGCCAGTGGTTCTATACAGGTAACGTAGAGGAGGGCAGATAACGGACAACCCTGACGGACACCGCAGTTAATGTCGACTGCCTTTGTCAGATGCCCGTTAACGACAAATTTGCTGGTAATGCCCCGGTACAGCAATCCCACCCAAGTCGTAAACCTTAAGGGAAACCCCATTTTTTGCAGTACCTGGAAAAGGTACTGGTGCGAGACCCGATCAAAGGCTTTCTCAAAATCTAGATTTAGGACTACTAGGCGGATGTTTCTGTCTCTCGCGTAACAGATGGTGTCACGGATCAGTACCAGGCTGTCGGTGATCTTCCTCCCCGGGATGGCGCAGGCTTGATCCGGGTGAATCACCTCTTCTAAAAACAAGGACATACGTGATGCTAAAAGTTTACTAAAAAGTTTACAGTCAAAGTTTAAAAGTGTGATAGGTCTCCAGTTCTTCAGGTCAGTCTTGTCTTTGTTTTTGTGGAGGAGAGTCACTATCCCTACTCTAAAACTGTCAGGAAGTCGGTCAAGTTGCTCAAAGTCCATAAAAACAGCAAGCAAGTCAGGTGCTAAAATGTCCCAAAACGTCAAATAAAATTCCAAGGGAAGTCCATCTTGTCCTGGGGACTTCCCTTTCTTAAAACTCATAATACATTTATTTAACTCCAAAATAGTAAAATCCTGGGTTAAAAGCACACTGTCCCTTACTGTGTTTTCAATAAAATTTAAGACTTCAGTCATGGTGTCTGTTTGAACAGGCTTCTCTTTATACAATTCCCCATAAAACCGTTCAACTATTTGATTGATTTCTTCCGTTGTCTCGGCCGTGCACCCGTTGTCTTTTGTTAGCTTTAAAATCCCCCCCCCTTTATTTACAATTTTCTTAAAAAAGTATCTTGTGCACTTCTCCCCCTCCTCTACTTCCCGTTCCCTGCTCCTTAAAATGACACCCTTGCTTTTTATTTCTGCTAAAACCGACATCTCTGTTTTAATTTGTTTAATCTCTTCATTAAAATCCATACCATATTGGTTTAATTTAAAATAGCGCTGTAGTCTTTTCTGCAGTCCCATCATGCGTCTGTTTTCCTTATTCTTTTTTCTCTTACCTACCTGTCTAAAGAAAGTCTGGGTCTTTGCCTTCACCATTTCCCACCAGTGTGCGCGTGTATCGTAAAAGTCTTGAAGGGTCTGCCACTCTCGGTACTGCTCCCTGTACTGACTAACTAGCTCCTTATCTTCTAAAAGGGAGCAGTTGAGTTTCCACAGACCGCTTCCTGGTGTCACACCCGAAGAGAGTGAGAGGGTGCAGGAAAGCATTAGGTGGTCGGAAAAGAAAACAGGAGTTAATCTAGCATCCGTGGGTGGGCAGTCCCGTATAAAAACATAATCTATGCGAGAGGCTCTAGCTCCGTCACCACTGAACCAGGTGAAGCCGTCCTCTCTGGGATGCATGGTTTTAAAACAGTCTTGGAGTTTAAAATCCTTGCACATGCCCTGTAATAAAACCGAAGTTTTATCAACTTTAAAATCTTCCCCTGCTCCTTTTCTATCTTTCCTGCTTAAAATACAGTTAAAATCCCCCCCCACCACTAAAGGGGCCCTACCTAGCATGTGGAACTGCAAGTCTTGTAAAAGGTCATACCTGTCATTCTTAGAGTTAAAGCCATAAATATTTAAGAGGTTAAAATCCTGTCCCATAAAAGTCAAATGTGCTAAAAGTGCCCGACCATCTCTCACCACAGTGCTGCCCTTCACCAGAACTTGAGGGTTTTTGATTAAAATGGCCACTCCATCATTCTTGTTTTGATTTGATCCAGTCCACATTGATGTTTGTGGCCACATCTCCTCCCACTGTCTGTAGTGCTTTAAAAACGGTAGGCCACATTCCTGTATTAAAAACACATCTGACTTAAAAGAGTTAAGAAAGGATAAAACACTTTGGGCTCTAACTCTCGACTTCACACTTCTCACATTGATGGTTGAGAAGGTGAGTGCCATGAGTATGTTTAAAAACAACAAGTATGCCATTTTAAAAGACTAAAAAGACATTAAAACCTTAAAATATCTAAAAAAGCTGTTGGGCAATTTCTTGTGAATGGAGTTCTTCCTTCACTCCCACGGGTGAAAGGTGAAGGGGTTGAGCTCCATTCCCCGGTCGGACTCTGGGGGTCGGCCTTGGACACAATGTTGCATTTAACTTTGAGTCTCGAGGGGTTGATTGCAGAGCTACGGTTAAGAAGGAGACCTCATTTGGTGAACTGGAGGGGAACACTCTGGGCTCCTCCACAGATGAACTGTCTGAGGAAAACCCAACTCTTCCCCTCTTCTCTGAGAATATAGGCGACTCAGAGGACAATTCTGAAGCAGGCCTCTTTGTTTGCTGGGCCGGGGGGAGGGGGGCATCCTCACTATCTTCTGATTGGATTCCTTCACATTCAGAACTAGCTCCGCCCTCTGCCTGCACCACCTCCTCCACAAAGCTCTCCATTGGTGGGGCTGTTGCAGGCCCCTCCCCCACTCCCTCCTCACCTGATCCCTGTCCTCCAATCACAGGATTTGGAGGGAGATTTGAATTTTCCTGCCCAGCCTCTTCACAAACCTCTCTAACCGGCTCATTTTGTTCACCATTTTGAATTTGCTTCACAGCCTTTAACTTGTTGGCAAATGACTTTGGGCAATCTCTGAAGAGGTGGTTTGATTCTCCACAAAGATTGCAACGTCTGCCATTGGTGCACTCCTCAAAGGTGTGCCCAATTTCTCTGCATTTTCCACAAACAATCTGCTGGCATGCTTCTGCCAGGTGCCCATGCTCACCACACTTGCGGCAGAGCTTGGGCTGACCCTGGTAGTGTATGTAGCCCCTGTTTTCTCCCAGAACTATCATGGATGGCAGATGTTTCAGGCCTTGGAAGCCTTGGGGGTCCTGCCACTGTTGGATAGGGACCCTCCAAGCACAGTTCCAGATGCCATCCTCATCTCTCACTTTGACAGCCTGGCCTTTAACAGTGCAGAATCTACCCAGCCACAAACAAATGTCATCTGCATTCACTGTCTCATTGAACATTCTCACGATAACTGTTTTCAGGGCATTATCAGTCAGCTTCTCAACACTGAACGCAGTAAACTGGGGTTTCACATTTTCAAAGCGTGTCCAAAATTCTTTCAGCAAACCAGCAGAACGGAAACTCACATCGAAACCTTTGTTAAAGGGCAATGTAAAAATACAATTCAGGTCATCCGGTGTAAAGTTCAAAACTTTCTGGATCAGCTTCCTGGAGAAGTCCAGTCTCGACATCCCCATGAGCTTTCCATCTTTTTCTTTGAAGGTAAAACGGACACTGTGGTGCCTCCGCATGCCGACACGGGTGGCCGACATGGTGGAGGCACCACAAGCTAAAAGGGTTCAAAGCAACTAAAAAAAACTAAATTACCAATAAATACACTAAAAGGCAAAATAAATAAGCAATAAATAGGTAAAACGCCCTAAAAACAAATAAATTAATTAAAAGGTACTTACCTTTAGCGTTTGGCCTGGTCAAGATGTTAAATCCAACAGAGAGCAGGTAGAAAGTCCTCTGGGCCAATGAATTCCTTTTGTGCAAGATTTATAACTATTAGAGAGTTATAACACTTTACAAAAGGAATGTAGTGAATATCCTCCAAAGCACCGGTAAAAAATCAATACCACAACAGGTAATAATTTTCACCGACAAACAGGAGGCGACCGCAGTCTTAGCCAAAAGGCCGAGAAGCGATGACCCCTTGCTGTTGGCTGCCCCGAGCCGCCTCCTGCACAGCTCTCGCTGGCCGCGGTGCGGTGCGGCGCGGCGCGGCCGCTTCAAACGGCCGCGTGAACGACCGCTGCTTAGCAGCTCCGCCCAGACGCTCCTTGGCGCAGGCGCACGTCTCGCGAAGGACCGCTGTTTTGCTTTTCACAAACACACGAGGCTCTGCCGTACTGCAAAGCCTGCCAAAAATAGATTTAACTCGTGGGTGTTCCTCTCCACGGAAGTCTTTAGTAAAAGGCGAAAGACTTGTACGTTATGAAGAGAAACCAGAGTAAGTACAACCCGCTCCTCAACAGCAGCCGAAGACCCCAGTCGTCCCAGTCACCACCTTCACGGTAAGCCTCACTTGGCTTGCCGCGTGCCGAATCCCAGGCCACGCCCCTTTCCCCTACCCCGCATAGCGCTCTCAGGGAGTCTTGGGTGCCCAGTTTGCTTGTCTTTCGTGTCGCTGCCACTACACCTTCTGGAAGAGGCGTTGCCCCTTTGCCACTGGCGCTCACCGCGTGATGTTTGTATTTTTTGTGAAATGCAGCAAAGGACAGTTCAGTTGGATGACGAACAAACCGTTCTGAATATGCCACATAAAAACACTTAAGAGTAATGCCAGACTGTTTCTGCTACCGAAGCAAAGAGCGGAAAAAGAAGTCAATGACTGATGGCGTCCATCCGACTCAGGACTTTAATTCCATGTCGGGATCCTGTAGGAATGATGACTCCGTTTTTTCTTTCTTCCCCCCAGTGATCTGACCGGTCAGTGGCCGGGGGTCGGGGGTGGGGTTGACGGGTTGTGATCCGAACCTCTGAAGTTCACTTGCCCCGGAGCAGGTTAGCTGTTCAGCATAAGTTACCATGGTAAGAAGCGGGACCACCGCCGTAAGCCTGAAAACCCAGGGTTAAACCCGAAGTTACCTCGCTAAACCCGAATCCTGCTTCGCAGTACAGGCCTCGGGAATTCCAGCCAGGTGCTCGTGAGGAGCAGGGCACAACACGAGCAGATCAAAATGCGGAAACGCTTCACGATTTTGCGTGTCATCCTTTCGCAGGGGCCATGCTAATCTTCTCTGTATCGATTCCAATTTTTCATATGTGCTGCCTTAGCAAGCACGCAAGCCTCGGAGCGCCGCTTCCCTTTTAGTCCCCCGTGGGCAGAATGACCCCTTGACCGCGGTGGAGCTGCTGGAGGGCAGTAGGCAGCACCCTTAAGCATGACAAGAGCGAGGGATGGGGCTTTTCAGTTGCTGACATCAGTGTCTTTTCAATTGCTATGAACTGCCTGCTACTTCTTTCTGCATGTTTATGAAAGTCACAAAGCGTGTTAGGCCAGAAATGGCTTCATACCAAACAAACAATCGGTCTTTCATGCCGGAGGCTTCATTTGTTGCCCCAAAGCTAGGCATCCCCTCCTATGATGCGTGACAGGTCAACTGTGAGACTCTCAGACAAACTCTGAGCATCTGTCTGTGGGCGCATCTCTAGGATAAGCCACACTGTGGAAAATTCTTGGCGCCAGACCGCTTATGCTCTGGTGCCCCCTCAGGCAAATTTGTGACACCTTTGCCGTTGCCCTTCTCTGAGAGCAAGTAGGGGCTGCCAAACCAGATGGCCGAGTGGGTCTGAGTTCTACTTGTGGCCCTTGTTTGAGTAAAAGACTACTTTGGGGTTAGGGTGAGCCGGCAACTGCCTTGGCTAGATTCTTGAGAGCGTCGTGTTTGGTATGTCCAGCAAATGTTGTCACATGTAACCAGCGAGACGTTTGGTCAGAAAGCGGGAAGCTTTGATAAACACGCCGTGTCGCAATCCAGGGAGATTAAGGCCTGGCCCGCTAGGCGCAGGCGGGCAGGCGGGCTGGCAGGCTGGCAGGCTACCAAACAACAGAAATACTCAGGCGCCCGCAGACGCTCCGTGACTCCCGCGAGGACGGACGCGGGGAAAATGCGCAGATTCAAGGGGTATTTAGGACCTATCGCAATACGGCAACTTTCCCTCTTTGTCGCGTTTGTCTGCCAATCAAACGTGCAAATCGCACTCTGTGTCACTCTATATTTTGTACGCTGCACTACAACCCCCTCGGTCCGCACCAGCGCTTGGCTTTACACAAAACAAGGAGAAGGGTGCACCGTTCCCGGCGGCACTGCAATACCGGGTCGATGCGTGGAGCGAACGGAGCAAGCCCCTTTTTCAGCTCCAGCTGCTAAAAATCCATTTAATATATCGTCCCCAAATTGAGGACATATCAGATATTAAACTGATAAGAACAGATACTACACTTGATCTTAGCCAAAAGGCCGAGAAGCGATGACCCCTTGCTGTTGGCTGCCCCGAGCCGCCTCCTGCACAGCTCTCGCTGGCCGCGGTGCGGTGCGGCGCGGCGCGGCCGCTTCAAACGGCCGCGTGAACGACCGCTGCTTAGCAGCTCCGCCCAGACGCTCCTTGGCGCAGGCGCACGTCTCGCGAAGGACCGCTGTTTTGCTTTTCACAAACACACGAGGCTCTGCCGTACTGCAAAGCCTGCCAAAAATAGATTTAACTCGTGGGTGTTCCTCTCCACGGAAGTCTTTAGTAAAAGGCGAAAGACTTGTACGTTATGAAGAGAAACCAGAGTAAGTACAACCCGCTCCTCAACAGCAGCCGAAGACCCCAGTCGTCCCAGTCACCACCTTCACGGTAAGCCTCACTTGGCTTGCCGCGTGCCGAATCCCAGGCCACGCCCCTTTCCCCTACCCCGCATAGCGCTCTCAGGGAGTCTTGGGTGCCCAGTTTGCTTGTCTTTCGTGTCGCTGCCACTACACCTTCTGGAAGAGGCGTTGCCCCTTTGCCACTGGCGCTCACCGCGTGATGTTTGTATTTTTTGTGAAATGCAGCAAAGGACAGTTCAGTTGGATGACGAACAAACCGTTCTGAATATGCCACATAAAAACACTTAAGAGTAATGCCAGACTGTTTCTGCTACCGAAGCAAAGAGCGGAAAAAGAAGTCAATGACTGATGGCGTCCATCCGACTCAGGACTTTAATTCCATGTCGGGATCCTGTAGGAATGATGACTCCATTTTTTCTTTCTTCCCCCCAGTGATCTGACCGGTCAGTGGCCGGGGGTCGGGGGTGGGGTTGACGGGTTGTGATCCGAACCTCTGAAGTTCACTTGCCCCGGAGCAGGTTAGCTGTTCAGCATAAGTTACCATGGTAAGAAGCGGGACCACCGCCGTAAGCCTGAAAACCCAGGGTTAAACCCGAAGTTACCTCGCTAAACCCGAATCCTGCTTCGCAGTACAGGCCTCGGGAATTCCAGCCAGGTGCTCGTGAGGAGCAGGGCACAACACGAGCAGATCAAAATGCGGAAACGCTTCACGATTTTGCGTGTCATCCTTTCGCAGGGGCCATGCTAATCTTCTCTGTATCGATTCCAATTTTTCATATGTGCTGCCTTAGCAAGCACGCAAGCCTCGGAGCGCCGCTTCCCTTTTAGTCCCCCGTGGGCAGAATGACCCCTTGACCGCGGTGGAGCTGCTGGAGGGCAGTAGGCAGCACCCTTAAGCATGACAAGAGCGAGGGATGGGGCTTTTCAGTTGCTGACATCAGTGTCTTTTCAATTGCTATGAACTGCCTGCTACTTCTTTCTGCATGTTTATGAAAGTCACAAAGCGTGTTAGGCCAGAAATGGCTTCATACCAAACAAACAATCGGTCTTTCATGCCGGAGGCTTCATTTGTTGCCCCAAAGCTAGGCATCCCCTCCTATGATGCGTGACAGGTCAACTGTGAGACTCTCAGACAAACTCTGAGCATCTGTCTGTGGGCGCATCTCTAGGATAAGCCACACTGTGGAAAATTCTTGGCGCCAGACCGCTTATGCTCTGGTGCCCCCTCAGGCAAATTTGTGACACCTTTGCCGTTGCCCTTCTCTGAGAGCAAGTAGGGGCTGCCAAACCAGATGGCCGAGTGGGTCTGAGTTCTACTTGTGGCCCTTGTTTGAGTAAAAGACTACTTTGGGGTTAGGGTGAGCCGGCAACTGCCTTGGCTAGATTCTTGAGAGCGTCGTGTTTGGTATGTCCAGCAAATGTTGTCACATGTAACCAGCGAGACGTTTGGTCAGAAAGCGGGAAGCTTTGATAAACACGCCGTGTCGCAATCCAGGGAGATTAAGGCCTGGCCCGCTAGGCGCAGGCGGGCAGGCGGGCTGGCAGGCTGGCAGGCTACCAAACAACAGAAATACTCAGGCGCCCGCAGACGCTCCGTGACTCCCGCGAGGACCGACGCGGGGAAAATGCGCAGATTCAAGGGGTATTTAGGACCTATCGCAATACGGCAACTTTCCCTCTTTGTCGCGTTTGTCCGCCAATCAAACGTGCAAATCGCACTCTGTGTCACTCTATATTTTGTACGCTGCACTACAACCCCCTCGGTCTGCACCAGCGCTTGGCTTTACACAAAACAAGGAGAAGGGTGCACCGTTCCCGGCGGCACTGCAATACCGGGTCGATGCGTGGAGCGAACGGAGCAAGCCCCTTTTTCAGCTCCAGCTGCTAAAAATCCATTTAATATATCGTCCCCAAATTGAGGACATATCAGATATTAAACTGATAAGAACAGATACTACACTTGATCTTAGCCAAAAGGCCGAGAAGCGATGACCCCTTGCTGTTGGCTGCCCCGAGCCGCCTCCTGCACAGCTCTCGCTGGCTGCGGTGCGGTGCGGCGCGGCTTTTCAAACGGCCGCGTGAACGACCGCTGCTTAGCAGCTCCGCCCAGACGCTCCTTGGCGCAGCCGCACATCTCGCGAAGGACCGCTGTTTTGCTTTTCACAAACACACGAGGCTCTGCCGTACTGCAAAGCCTGCCAAAAATAGATTTAACTCGTGGGTGTTCCTCTCCACGGAAGTCTTTAGTAAAAGGCGAAAGACTTGTACGTTATGAAGAGAAACCAGAGTAAGTACAACCCGCTCCTCAACAGCAGCCGAAGACCCCAGTCGTCCCAGTCACCACCTTCACGGTAAGCCTCACTTGGCTTGCCGCGTGCCGAATCCCAGGCCACGCCCCTTTCCCCTACCCCGCATAGCGCTCTCAGGGAGTCTTGGGTGCCCAGTTTGCTTGTCTTTCGTGTCGCTGCCACTACACCTTCTGGAAGAGGCGTTGCCCCTTTGCCACTGGCGCTCACCGTGTGATGTTTGTATTTTTTGTGAAATGCAGCAAAGGACAGTTCAGTTGGATGACGAACAAACCGTTCTGAATATGCCACATAAAAACACTTAAGAGTAATGCCAGACTGTTTCTGCTACCGAAGCAAAGAGCGGAAAAAGAAGTCAATGACTGATGGCGTCCATCCGACTCAGGACTTTAATTCCATGTCGGGATCCTGTAGGAATGATGACTCCATTTTTTCTTTCTTCCCCCCAGTGATCTGACCGGTCAGTGGCCGGGGGTCGGGGGTGGGGTTGACGGGTTGTGATCCGAACCTCTGAAGTTCACTTGCCCCGGAGCAGGTTAGCTGTTCAGCATAAGTTACCATGGTAAGAAGCGGGACCACCGCCGTAAGCCTGAAAACCCAGGGTTAAACCCGAAGTTACCTCGCTAAACCCGAATCCTGCTTCGCAGTACAGGCCTCGGGAATTCCAGCCAGGTGCTCGTGAGGAGCAGGGCACAACACGAGCAGATCAAAATGCGGAAACGCTTCACGATTTTGCGTGTCATCCTTTCGCAGGGGCCATGCTAATCTTCTCTGTATCGATTCCAATTTTTCATATGTGCTGCCTTAGCAAGCACGCAAGCCTCGGAGCGCCGCTTCCCTTTTAGTCCCCCGTGGGCAGAATGACCCCTTGACCGCGGTGGAGCTGCTGGAGGGCAGTAGGCAGCACCCTTAAGCATGACAAGAGCGAGGGATGGGGCTTTTCAGTTGCTGACATCAGTGTCTTTTCAATTGCTATGAACTGCCTGCTACTTCTTTCTGCATGTTTATGAAAGTCACAAAGCGTGTTAGGCCAGAAATGGCTTCATACCAAACAAACAATCGGTCTTTCATGCCGGAGGCTTCATTTGTTGCCCCAAAGCTAGGCATCCCCTCCTATGATGCGTGACAGGTCAACTGTGAGACTCTCAGACAAACTCTGAGCATCTGTCTGTGGGCGCATCTCTAGGATAAGCCACACTGTGGAAAATTCTTGGCGCCAGACCGCTTATGCTCTGGTGCCCCCTCAGGCAAATTTGTGACACCTTTGCCGTTGCCCTTCTCTGAGAGCAAGTAGGGGCTGCCAAACCAGATGGCCGAGTGGGTCTGAGTTCTACTTGTGGCCCTTGTTTGAGTAAAAGACTACTTTGGGTTTAGGGTGAGCCGGCAACTGCCTTGGCTAGATTCTTGAGAGCGTCGTGTTTGGTATGTCCAGCAAATGTTGTCACATGTAACCAGCGAGACGTTTGGTCAGAAAGCGGGAAGCTTTGATAAACACGCCGTGTTGCAATCCAGGGAGATTAAGGCCTGGCCCGCTAGGCGCAGGCGGGCAGGCGGGCTGGCAGGCTGGCAGGCTACCAAACAACAGAAATACTCAGGCGCCCGCAGACGCTCCGTGACTCCCGCGAGGACGGACGCGGGGAAAATGCGCAGATTCAAGGGGTATTTAGGACCTATCGCAATACGGCAACTTTCCCTCTTTGTCGCGTTTGTCTGCCAATCAAACGTGCAAATCGGACTCTGTGTCACTCTATATTTTGTACGCTGCACTACAACCCCCTCGGTCCGCACCAGCGCTTGGCTTTACACAAAACAAGGAGAAGGGTGCACCGTTCCCGGCGGCACTGCAATACCGGGTCGATGCGTGGAGCGAACGGAGCAAGCCCCTTTTTCAGCTCCAGCTGCTAAAAATCCATTTAATATATCGTCCCCAAATTGAGGACATATCAGATATTAAACTGATAAGAACAGATACTACACTTGATCTTAGCCAAAAGGCCGAGAAGCGATGACCCCTTGCTGTTGGCTGCCCCGAGCCGCCTCCTGCACAGCTCTCGCTGGCCGCGGTGCGGTGCGGCGCGGCGCGGCCGCTTCAAACGGCCGCGTGAACGACCGCTGCTTAGCAGCTCCGCCCAGACGCTCCTTGGCGCAGCCGCACGTCTCGCGAAGGACCGCTGTTTTGCTTTTCACAAACACACGAGGCTCTGCCGTACTGCAAAGCCTGCCAAAAATAGATTTAACTCGTGGGTGTTCCTCTCCACGGAAGTCTTTAGTAAAAGGCGAAAGACTTGTACGTTATGAAGAGAAACCAGAGTAAGTACAACCCGCTCCTCAACAGCAGCCGAAGACCCCAGTCGTCCCAGTCACCACCTTCACGGTAAGCCTCACTTGGCTTGCCGCGTGCCGAATCCCAGGCCACGCCCCTTTCCCCTACCCCGCATAGCGCTCTCAGGGAGTCTTGGGTGCCCAGTTTGCTTGTCTTTCGTGTTGCTGCCACTACACCTTCTGGAAGAGGCGTTGCCCCTTTGCCACTGGCGCTCACCGTGTGATGTTTGTATTTTTTGTGAAATGCAGCAAAGGACAGTTCAGTTGGATGACGAACAAACCGTTCTGAATATGCCACATAAAAACACTTAAGAGTAATGCCAGACTGTTTCTGCTACCGAAGCAAAGAGCGGAAAAAGAAGTCAATGACTGATGGCGTCCATCCGACTCAGGACTTTAATTCCATGTCGGGATCCTGTAGGAATGATGACTCCATTTTTTCTTTCTTCCCCCCAGTGATCTGACCGGTCAGTGGCCGGGGGTCGGGGGTGGGGTTGACGGGTTGTGATCCGAACCTCTGAAGTTCACTTGCCCCGGAGCAGGTTAGCTGTTCAGCATAAGTTACCATGGTAAGAAGCGGGACCACCGCCGTAAGCCTGAAAACCCAGGGTTAAACCCGAAGTTACCTCGCTAAACCCGAATCCTGCTTCGCAGTACAGGCCTCGGGAATTCCAGCCAGGTGCTCGTGAGGAGCAGGGCACAACACGAGCAGATCAAAATGCGGAAACGCTTCACGATTTTGCGTGTCATCCTTTCGCAGGGGCCATGCTAATCTTCTCTGTATCGATTCCAATTTTTCATATGTGCTGCCTTAGCAAGCACGCAAGCCTCGGAGCGCCGCTTCCCTTTTAGTCCCCCGTGGGCAGAATGACCCCTTGACCGCGGTGGAGCTGCTGGAGGGCAGTAGGCAGCACCCTTAAGCATGACAAGAGCGAGGGATGGGGCTTTTCAGTTGCTGACATCAGTGTCTTTTCAATTGCTATGAACTGCCTGCTACTTCTTTCTGCATGTTTATGAAAGTCACAAAGCGTGTTAGGCCAGAAATGGCTTCATACCAAACAAACAATCGGTCTTTCATGCCGGAGGCTTCATTTGTTGCCCCAAAGCTAGGCATCCCCTCCTATGATGCGTGACAGGTCAACTGTGAGACTCTCAGACAAACTCTGAGCATCTGTCTGTGGGCGCATCTCTAGGATAAGCCACACTGTGGAAAATTCTTGGCGCCAGACCGCTTATGCTCTGGTGCCCCCTCAGGCAAATTTGTGACACCTTTGCCGTTGCCCTTCTCTGAGAGCAAGTAGGGGCTGCCAAACCAGATGGCCGAGTGGGTCTGAGTTCTACTTGTGGCCCTTGTTTGAGTAAAAGACTACTTTGGGGTTAGGGTGAGCCGGCAACTGCCTTGGCTAGATTCTTGAGAGCGTCGTGTTTGGTATGTCCAGCAAATGTTGTCACATGTAACCAGCGAGACGTTTGGTCAGAAAGCGGGAAGCTTTGATAAACACGCCGTGTCGCAATCCAGGGAGATTAAGGCCTGGCCCGCTAGGCGCAGGCGGGCAGGCGGGCTGGCAGGCTGGCAGGCTACCAAACAACAGAAATACTCAGGCGCCCGCAGACGCTCCGTGACTCCCGCGAGGACGGACGCGGGGAAAATGCGCAGATTCAAGGGGTATTTAGGACCTATCGCAATACGGCAACTTTCCCTCTTTGTCGCGTTTGTCTGCCAATCAAACGTGCAAATCGCACTCTGTGTCACTCTATATTTTGTACGCTGCACTACAACCCCCTCGGTCCGCACCAGCGCTTGGCTTTACACAAAACAAGGAGAAGGGTGCACCGTTCCCGGCGGCACTGCAATACCGGGTCGATGCGTGGAGCGAACGGAGCAAGCCCCTTTTTCAGCTCCAGCTGCTAAAAATCCATTTAATATATCGTCCCCAAATTGAGGACATATCAGATATTAAACTGATAAGAACAGATACTACACTTGATCTTAGCCAAAAGGCCGAGAAGCGATGACCCCTTGCTGTTGGCTGCCCCGAGCCGCCTCCTGCACAGCTCTCGCTGGCCGCGGTGCGGTGCGGCGCGGCCGCTTCAAACGGCCGCGTGAACGACCGCTGCTTAGCAGCTCCGCCCAGACGCTCCTTGGCGCAGCCGCACGTCTCGCGAAGGACCGCTGTTTTGCTTTTCACAAACACACGAGGCTCTGCCGTACTGCAAAGCCTGCCAAAAATAGATTTAACTCGTGGGTGTTCCTCTCCACGGAAGTCTTTAGTAAAAGGCGAAAGACTTGTACGTTATGAAGAGAAACCAGAGTAAGTACAACCCGCTCCTCAACAGCAGCCGAAGACCCCAGTCGTCCCAGTCACCACCTTCACGGTAAGCCTCACTTGGCTTGCCGCGTGCCGAATCCCAGGCCACGCCCCTTTCCCCTACCCCGCATAGCGCTCTCAGGGAGTCTTGGGTGCCCAGTTTGCTTGTCTTTCGTGTCGCTGCCACTACACCTTCTGGAAGAGGCGTTGCCCCTTTGCCACTGGCGCTCACCGTGTGATGTTTGTATTTTTTGTGAAATGCAGCAAAGGACAGTTCAGTTGGATGACGAACAAACCGTTCTGAATATGCCACATAAAAACACTTAAGAGTAATGCCAGACTGTTTCTGCTACCGAAGCAAAGAGCGGAAAAAGAAGTCAATGACTGATGGCGTCCATCCGACTCAGGACTTTAATTCCATGTCGGGATCCTGTAGGAATGATGACTCCATTTTTTCTTTCTTCCCCCCAGTGATCTGACCGGTCAGTGGCCGGGGGTCGGGGGTGGGGTTGACGGGTTGTGATCCGAACCTCTGAAGTTCACTTGCCCCGGAGCAGGTTAGCTGTTCAGCATAAGTTACCATGGTAAGAAGCGGGACCACCGCCGTAAGCCTGAAAACCCAGGGTTAAACCCGAAGTTACCTCGCTAAACCCGAATCCTGCTTCGCAGTACAGGCCTCGGGAATTCCAGCCAGGTGCTCGTGAGGAGCAGGGCACAACACGAGCAGATCAAAATGCGGAAACGCTTCACGATTTTGCGTGTCATCCTTTCGCAGGGGCCATGCTAATCTTCTCTGTATCGATTCCAATTTTTCATATGTGCTGCCTTAGCAAGCACGCAAGCCTCGGAGCGCCGCTTCCCTTTTAGTCCCCCGTGGGCAGAATGACCCCTTGACCGCGGTGGAGCTGCTGGAGGGCAGTAGGCAGCACCCTTAAGCATGACAAGAGCGAGGGATGGGGCTTTTCAGTTGCTGACATCAGTGTCTTTTCAATTGCTATGAACTGCCTGCTACTTCTTTCTGCATGTTTATGAAAGTCACAAAGCGTGTTAGGCCAGAAATGGCTTCATACCAAACAAACAATCGGTCTTTCATGCCGGAGGCTTCATTTGTTGCCCCAAAGCTAGGCATCCCCTCCTATGATGCGTGACAGGTCAACTGTGAGACTCTCAGACAAACTCTGAGCATCTGTCTGTGGGCGCATCTCTAGGATAAGCCACACTGTGGAAAATTCTTGGCGCCAGACCGCTTATGCTCTGGTGCCCCCTCAGGCAAATTTGTGACACCTTTGCCGTTGCCCTTCTCTGAGAGCAAGTAGGGGCTGCCAAACCAGATGGCCGAGTGGGTCTGAGTTCTACTTGTGGCCCTTGTTTGAGTAAAAGACTACTTTGGGGTTAGGGTGAGCCGGCAACTGCCTTGGCTAGATTCTTGAGAGCGTCGTGTTTGGTATGTCCAGCAAATGTTGTCACATGTAACCAGCGAGACGTTTGGTCAGAAAGCGGGAAGCTTTGATAAACACGCCGTGTCGCAATCCAGGGAGATTAAGGCCTGGCCCGCTAGGCGCAGGCGGGCAGGCGGGCTGGCAGGCTGGCAGGCTACCAAACAACAGAAATACTCAGGCGCCCGCAGACGCTCCGTGACTCCCGCGAGGACCGACGCGGGGAAAATGCGCAGATTCAAGGGGTATTTAGGACCTATCGCAATACGGCAACTTTCCCTCTTTGTCGCGTTTGTCCGCCAATCAAACGTGCAAATCGCACTCTGTGTCACTCTATATTTTGTACGCTGCACTACAACCCCCTCGGTCCGCACCAGCGCTTGGCTTTACACAAAACAAGTAGAAGGGTGCACCGTTCCCGGCGGCACTGCAATACCGGGTCGATGCGTGGAGCGAACGGAGCAAGCCCCTTTTTCAGCTCCAGCTGCTAAAAATCCATTTAATATATCGTCCCCAAATTGAGGACATATCAGATATTAAACTGATAAGAACAGATACTACACTTGATCTTAGCCAAAAGGCCGAGAAGCGATGACCCCTTGCTGTTGGCTGCCCCGAGCCGCCTCCTGCACAGCTCTCGCTGGCCGCGGTGCGGTGCGGCGCGGCGCGGCCACTTCAAACGGCCGCGTGAACGACCGCTGCTTAGCAGCTCCGCCCAGACACTCCTTGGCGCAGCCGCACGTCTCGCGAAGGACCGCTGTTTTGCTTTTCACAAACACACGAGGCTCTGCCGTACTGCAAAGCCTGCCAAAAATAGATTTAACTCGTGGGTGTTCCTCTCCACGGAAGTCTTTAGTAAAAGGCGAAAGACTTGTACGTTATGAAGAGAAACCAGAGTAAGTACAACCCGCTCCTCAACAGCAGCCGAAGACCCCAGTCGTCCCAGTCACCACCTTCACGGTAAGCCTCACTTGGCTTGCCGCGTGCCGAATCCCAGGCCACGCCCCTTTCCCCTACCCCGCATAGCGCTCTCAGGGAGTCTTGGGTGCCCAGTTTGCTTGTCTTTCGTGTCGCTGCCACTACACCTTCTGGAAGAGGCGTTGCCCCTTTGCCACTGGCGCTCACCGCGTGATGTTTGTATTTTTTGTGAAATGCAGCAAAGGACAGTTCAGTTGGATGACGAACAAACCGTTCTGAATATGCCACATAAAAACACTTAAGAGTAATGCCAGACTGTTTCTGCTACCGAAGCAAAGAGCGGAAAAAGAAGTCAATGACTGATGGCGTCCATCCGACTCAGGACTTTAATTCCATGTCGGGATCCTGTAGGAATGATGACTCCATTTTTTCTTTCTTCCCCCCAGTGATCTGACCGGTCAGTGGCCGGGGGTCGGGGGTGGGGTTGACGGGTTGTGATCCGAACCTCTGAAGTTCACTTGCCCCGGAGCAGGTTAGCTGTTCAGCATAAGTTACCATGGTAAGAAGCGGGACCACCGCCGTAAGCCTGAAAACCCAGGGTTAAACCCGAAGTTACCTCGCTAAACCCGAATCCTGCTTCGCAGTACAGGCCTCGGGAATTCCAGCCAGGTGCTCGTGAGGAGCAGGGCACAACACGAGCAGATCAAAATGCGGAAACGCTTCACGATTTTGCGTGTCATCCTTTCGCAGGGGCCATGCTAATCTTCTCTGTATCGATTCCAATTTTTCATATGTGCTGCCTTAGCAAGCACGCAAGCCTCGGAGCGCCGCTTCCCTTTTAGTCCCCCGTGGGCAGAATGACCCCTTGACCGCGGTGGAGCTGCTGGAGGGCAGTAGGCAGCACCCTTAAGCATGACAAGAGCGAGGGATGGGGCTTTTCAGTTGCTGACATCAGTGTCTTTTCAATTGCTATGAACTGCCTGCTACTTCTTTCTGCATGTTTATGAAAGTCACAAAGCGTGTTAGGCCAGAAATGGCTTCATACCAAACAAACAATCGGTCTTTCATGCCGGAGGCTTCATTTGTTGCCCCAAAGCTAGGCATCCCCTCCTATGATGCGTGACAGGTCAACTGTGAGACTCTCAGACAAACTCTGAGCATCTGTCTGTGGGCGCATCTCTAGGATAAGCCACACTGTGGAAAATTCTTGGCGCCAGACCGCTTATGCTCTGGTGCCCCCTCAGGCAAATTTGTGACACCTTTGCCGTTGCCCTTCTCTGAGAGCAAGTAGGGGCTGCCAAACCAGATGGCCGAGTGGGTCTGAGTTCTACTTGTGGCCCTTGTTTGAGTAAAAGACTACTTTGGGGTTAGGGTGAGCCGGCAACTGCCTTGGCTAGATTCTTGAGAGCGTCGTGTTTGGTATGTCCAGCAAATGTTGTCACATGTAACCAGCGAGACGTTTGGTCAGAAAGCGGGAAGCTTTGATAAACACGCCGTGTCGCAATCCAGGGAGATTAAGGCCTGGCCCGCTAGGCGCAGGCGGGCAGGCGGGCTGGCAGGCTGGCAGGCTACCAAACAACAGAAATACTCAGGCGCCCGCAGACGCTCCGTGACTCCCGCGAGGACGGACGCGGGGAAAATGCGCAGATTCAAGGGGTATTTAGGACCTATCGCAATACGGCAACTTTCCCTCTTTGTCGCGTTTGTCTGCCAATCAAACGTGCAAATCGGACTCTGTGTCACTCTATATTTTGTACGCTGCACTACAACCCCCTCGGTCCGCACCAGCGCTTGGCTTTACACAAAACAAGTAGAAGGGTGCACCGTTCCCGGCGGCACTGCAATACCGGGTCGATGCGTGGAGCGAACGGAGCAAGCCCCTTTTTCAGCTCCAGCTGCTAAAAATCCATTTAATATATCGTCCCCAAATTGAGGACATATCAGATATTAAACTGATAAGAACAGATACTACACTTGATCTTAGCCAAAAGGCCGAGAAGCGATGACCCCTTGCTGTTGGCTGCCCCGAGCCGCCTCCTGCACAGCTCTCGCTGGCCGCGGTGCGGTGCGGCGCGGCCGCTTCAAACGGCCGCGTGAACGACCGCTGCTTAGCAGCTCCGCCCAGACGCTCCTTGGCGCAGCCGCACGTCTCGCGAAGGACCGCTGTTTTGCTTTTCACAAACACACGAGGCTCTGCCGTACTGCAAAGCCTGCCAAAAATAGATTTAACTCGTGGGTGTTCCTCTCCACGGAAGTCTTTAGTAAAAGGCGAAAGACTTGTACGTTATGAAGAGAAACCAGAGTAAGTACAACCCGCTCCTCAACAGCAGCCGAAGACCCCAGTCGTCCCAGTCACTACCTTCACGGTAAGCCTCACTTGGCTTGCCGCGTGGCGAATCCCAGGCCACGCCCCTTTCCCCTACCCCGCATAGCGCTCTCAGGGAGTCTTGGGTGCCCAGTTTGCTTGTCTTTCGTGTCGCTGCCACTACACCTTCTGGAAGAGGCGTTGCCCCTTTGCCACTGGCGCTCACCGTGTGATGTTTGTATTTTTTGTGAAATGCAGCAAAGGACAGTTCAGTTGGATGACGAACAAACCGTTCTGAATATGCCACATAAAAACACTTAAGAGTAATGCCAGACTGTTTCTGCTACCGAAGCAAAGAGCGGAAAAAGAAGTCAATGACTGATGGCGTCCATCCGACTCAGGACTTTAATTCCATGTCGGGATCCTGTAGGAATGATGACTCCATTTTTTCTTTCTTCCCCCCAGTGATCTGACCGGTCAGTGGCCGGGGGTCGGGGGTGGGGTTGACGGGTTGTGATCCGAACCTCTGAAGTTCACTTGCCCCGGAGCAGGTTAGCTGTTCAGCATAAGTTACCATGGTAAGAAGCGGGACCACCGCCGTAAGCCTGAAAACCCAGGGTTAAACCCGAAGTTACCTCGCTAAACCCGAATCCTGCTTCGCAGTACAGGCCTCGGGAATTCCAGCCAGGTGCTCGTGAGGAGCAGGGCACAACACGAGCAGATCAAAATGCGGAAACGCTTCACGATTTTGCGTGTCATCCTTTCGCAGGGGCCATGCTAATCTTCTCTGTATCGATTCCAATTTTTCATATGTGCTGCCTTAGCAAGCACGCAAGCCTCGGAGCGCCGCTTCCCTTTTAGTCCCCCGTGGGCAGAATGACCCCTTGACCGCGGTGGAGCTGCTGGAGGGCAGTAGGCAGCACCCTTAAGCATGACAAGAGCGAGGGATGGGGCTTTTCAGTTGCTGACATCAGTGTCTTTTCAATTGCTATGAACTGCCTGCTACTTCTTTCTGCATGTTTATGAAAGTCACAAAGCGTGTTAGGCCAGAAATGGCTTCATACCAAACAAACAATCGGTCTTTCATGCCGGAGGCTTCATTTGTTGCCCCAAAGCTAGGCATCCCCTCCTATGATGCGTGACAGGTCAACTGTGAGACTCTCAGACAAACTCTGAGCATCTGTCTGTGGGCGCATCTCTAGGATAAGCCACACTGTGGAAAATTCTTGGCGCCAGACCGCTTATGCTCTGGTGCCCCCTCAGGCAAATTTGTGACACCTTTGCCGTTGCCCTTCTCTGAGAGCAAGTAGGGGCTGCCAAACCAGATGGCCGAGTGGGTCTGAGTTCTACTTGTGGCCCTTGTTTGAGTAAAAGACTACTTTGGGGTTAGGGTGAGCCGGCAACTGCCTTGGCTAGATTCTTGAGAGCGTCGTGTTTGGTATGTCCAGCAAATGTTGTCACATGTAACCAGCGAGACGTTTGGTCAGAAAGCGGGAAGCTTTGATAAACACGCCGTGTCGCAATCCAGGGAGATTAAGGCCTGGCCCGCTAGGCGCAGGCGGGCAGGCGGGCTGGCAGGCTGGCAGGCTACCAAACAACAGAAATACTCAGGCGCCCGCAGACGCTCCGTGACTCCCGCGAGGACGGACGCGGGGAAAATGCGCAGATTCAAGGGGTATTTAGGACCTATCGCAATACGGCAACTTTCCCTCTTTGTCGCGTTTGTCCGCCAATCAAACGTGCAAATCGCACTCTGTGTCACTCTATATTTTGTACGCTGCACTACAACCCCCTCGGTCCGCACCAGCGCTTGGCTTTACACAAAACAAGGAGAAGGGTGCACCGTTCCCGGCGGCACTGCAATACCGGGTCGATGCGTGGAGCGAACGGAGCAAGCCCCTTTTTCAGCTCCAGCTGCTAAAAATCCATTTAATATATCGTCCCCAAATTGAGGACATATCAGATATTAAACTGATAAGAACAGATACTACACTTGATCTTAGCCAAAAGGCCGAGAAGCGATGACCCCTTGCTGTTGGCTGCCCCGAGCCGCCTCCTGCACAGCTCTCGCTGGCCGCGGTGCGGTGCGGCGCGGCCGCTTCAAACGGCCGCGTGAACGACCGCTGCTTAGCAGCTCCGCCCAGACGCTCCTTGGCGCAGCCGCACGTCTCGCGAAGGACCGCTGTTTTGCTTTTCACAAACACACGAGGCTCTGCCGTACTGCAAAGCCTGCCAAAAATAGATTTAACTCGTGGGTGTTCCTCTCCACGGAAGTCTTTAGTAAAAGGCGAAAGACTTGTACGTTATGAAGAGAAACCAGAGTAAGTACAACCCGCTCCTCAACAGCAGCCGAAGACCCCAGTCGTCCCAGTCACCACCTTCACGGTAAGCCTCACTTGGCTTGCCGCGTGGCGAATCCCAGGCCACGCCCCTTTCCCCTACCCCGCATAGCGCTCTCAGGGAGTCTTGGGTGCCCAGTTTGCTTGTCTTTCGTGTCGCTGCCACTACACCTTCTGGAAGAGGCGTTGCCCCTTTGCCACTGGCGCTCACCGTGTGATGTTTGTATTTTTTGTGAAATGCAGCAAAGGACAGTTCAGTTGGATGACGAACAAACCGTTCTGAATATGCCACATAAAAACACTTAAGAGTAATGCCAGACTGTTTCTGCTACCGAAGCAAAGAGCGGAAAAAGAAGTCAATGACTGATGGCGTCCATCCGACTCAGGACTTTAATTCCATGTCGGGATCCTGTAGGAATGATGACTCCATTTTTTCTTTCTTCCCCCCAGTGATCTGACCGGTCAGTGGCCGGGGGTCGGGGGTGGGGTTGACGGGTTGTGATCCGAACCTCTGA
Organism: Scomberomorus guttatus; assembly: GCA_038419695.1. Classification (NCBI taxonomy): domain Eukaryota; kingdom Metazoa; phylum Chordata; class Actinopteri; order Scombriformes; family Scombridae; genus Scomberomorus; species Scomberomorus guttatus. The sequence goes on from CM076452.1 coordinate 34,448,093, forward strand.
AGTTCACTTGCCCCGGAGCAGGTTAGCTGTTCAGCATAAGTTACCATGGTAAGAAGCGGGACCACCGCCGTAAGCCTGAAAACCCAGGGTTAAACCCGAAGTTACCTCGCTAAACCCGAATCCTGCTTCGCAGTACAGGCCTCGGGAATTCCAGCCAGGTGCTCGTGAGGAGCAGGGCACAACACGAGCAGATCAAAATGCGGAAACGCTTCACGATTTTGCGTGTCATCCTTTCGCAGGGGCCATGCTAATCTTCTCTGTATCGATTCCAATTTTTCATATGTGCTGCCTTAGCAAGCACGCAAGCCTCGGAGCGCCGCTTCCCTTTTAGTCCCCCGTGGGCAGAATGACCCCTTGACCGCGGTGGAGCTGCTGGAGGGCAGTAGGCAGCACCCTTAAGCATGACAAGAGCGAGGGATGGGGCTTTTCAGTTGCTGACATCAGTGTCTTTTCAATTGCTATGAACTGCCTGCTACTTCTTTCTGCATGTTTATGAAAGTCACAAAGCGTGTTAGGCCAGAAATGGCTTCATACCAAACAAACAATCGGTCTTTCATGCCGGAGGCTTCATTTGTTGCCCCAAAGCTAGGCATCCCCTCCTATGATGCGTGACAGGTCAACTGTGAGACTCTCAGACAAACTCTGAGCATCTGTCTGTGGGCGCATCTCTAGGATAAGCCACACTGTGGAAAATTCTTGGCGCCAGACCGCTTATGCTCTGGTGCCCCCTCAGGCAAATTTGTGACACCTTTGCCGTTGCCCTTCTCTGAGAGCAAGTAGGGGCTGCCAAACCAGATGGCCGAGTGGGTCTGAGTTCTACTTGTGGCCCTTGTTTGAGTAAAAGACTACTTTGGGGTTAGGGTGAGCCGGCAACTGCCTTGGCTAGATTCTTGAGAGCGTCGTGTTTGGTATGTCCAGCAAATGTTGTCACATGTAACCAGCGAGACGTTTGGTCAGAAAGCGGGAAGCTTTGATAAACACGCCGTGTCGCAATCCAGGGAGATTAAGGCCTGGCCCGCTAGGCGCAGGCGGGCAGGCGGGCTGGCAGGCTGGCAGGCTACCAAACAACAGAAATACTCAGGCGCCCGCAGACGCTCCGTGACTCCCGCGAGGACCGACGCGGGGAAAATGCGCAGATTCAAGGGGTATTTAGGACCTATCGCAATACGGCAACTTTCCCTCTTTGTCGCGTTTGTCCGCCAATCAAACGTGCAAATCGCACTCTGTGTCACTCTATATTTTGTACGCTGCACTACAACCCCCTCGGTCCGCACCAGCGCTTGGCTTTACACAAAACAAGGAGAAGGGTGCACCGTTCCCGGCGGCACTGCAATACCGGGTCGATGCGTGGAGCGAACGGAGCAAGCCCCTTTTTCAGCTCCAGCTGCTAAAAATCCATTTAATATATCGTCCCCAAATTGAGGACATATCAGATATTAAACTGATAAGAACAGATACTACACTTGATCTTAGCCAAAAGGCCGAGAAGCGATGACCCCTTGCTGTTGGCTGCCCCGAGCCGCCTCCTGCACAGCTCTCGCTGGCTGCGGTGCGGTGCGGCGCGGCGCGGCGCGGTGCGGCGCGGCTTTTCAAACGGCCGCGTGAACGACCGCTGCTTAGCAGCTCCGCCCAGACGCTCCTTGGCGCAGCCGCACGTCTCGCGAAGGACCGCTGTTTTGCTTTTCACAAACACACGAGGCTCTGCCGTACTGCAAAGCCTGCCAAAAATAGATTTAACTCGTGGGTGTTCCTCTCCACGGAAGTCTTTAGTAAAAGGCGAAAGACTTGTACGTTATGAAGAGAAACCAGAGTAAGTACAACCCGCTCCTCAACAGCAGCCGAAGACCCCAGTCGTCCCAGTCACCACCTTCACGGTAAGCCTCACTTGGCTTGCCGCGTGCCGAATCCCAGGCCACGCCCCTTTCCCCTACCCCGCATAGCGCTCTCAGGGAGTCTTGGGTGCCCAGTTTGCTTGTCTTTCGTGTCGCTGCCACTACACCTTCTGGAAGAGGCGTTGCCCCTTTGCCACTGGCGCTCACCGTGTGATGTTTGTATTTTTTGTGAAATGCAGCAAAGGACAGTTCAGTTGGATGACGAACAAACCGTTCTGAATATGCCACATAAAAACACTTAAGAGTAATGCCAGACTGTTTCTGCTACCGAAGCAAAGAGCGGAAAAAGAAGTCAATGACTGATGGCGTCCATCCGACTCAGGACTTTAATTCCATGTCGGGATCCTGTAGGAATGATGACTCCATTTTTTCTTTCTTCCCCCCAGTGATCTGACCGGTCAGTGGCCGGGGGTCGGGGGTGGGGTTGACGGGTTGTGATCCGAACCTCTGAAGTTCACTTGCCCCGGAGCAGGTTAGCTGTTCAGCATAAGTTACCATGGTAAGAAGCGGGACCACCGCCGTAAGCCTGAAAACCCAGGGTTAAACCCGAAGTTACCTCGCTAAACCCGAATCCTGCTTCGCAGTACAGGCCTCGGGAATTCCAGCCAGGTGCTCGTGAGGAGCAGGGCACAACACGAGCAGATCAAAATGCGGAAACGCTTCACGATTTTGCGTGTCATCCTTTCGCAGGGGCCATGCTAATCTTCTCTGTATCGATTCCAATTTTTCATATGTGCTGCCTTAGCAAGCACGCAAGCCTCGGAGCGCCGCTTCCCTTTTAGTCCCCCGTGGGCAGAATGACCCCTTGACCGCGGTGGAGCTGCTGGAGGGCAGTAGGCAGCACCCTTAAGCATGACAAGAGCGAGGGATGGGGCTTTTCAGTTGCTGACATCAGTGTCTTTTCAATTGCTATGAACTGCCTGCTACTTCTTTCTGCATGTTTATGAAAGTCACAAAGCGTGTTAGGCCAGAAATGGCTTCATACCAAACAAACAATCGGTCTTTCATGCCGGAGGCTTCATTTGTTGCCCCAAAGCTAGGCATCCCCTCCTATGATGCGTGACAGGTCAACTGTGAGACTCTCAGACAAACTCTGAGCATCTGTCTGTGGGCGCATCTCTAGGATAAGCCACACTGTGGAAAATTCTTGGCGCCAGACCGCTTATGCTCTGGTGCCCCCTCAGGCAAATTTGTGACACCTTTGCCGTTGCCCTTCTCTGAGAGCAAGTAGGGGCTGCCAAACCAGATGGCCGAGTGGGTCTGAGTTCTACTTGTGGCCCTTGTTTGAGTAAAAGACTACTTTGGGGTTAGGGTGAGCCGGCAACTGCCTTGGCTAGATTCTTGAGAGCGTCGTGTTTGGTATGTCCAGCAAATGTTGTCACATGTAACCAGCGAGACGTTTGGTCAGAAAGCGGGAAGCTTTGATAAACACGCCGTGTTGCAATCCAGGGAGATTAAGGCCTGGCCCGCTAGGCGCAGGCGGGCAGGCGGGCTGGCAGGCTGGCAGGCTACCAAACAACAGAAATACTCAGGCGCCCGCAGACGCTCCGTGACTCCCGCGAGGACGGACGCGGGGAAAATGCGCAGATTCAAGGGGTATTTAGGACCTATCGCAATACGGCAACTTTCCCTCTTTGTCGCGTTTGTCTGCCAATCAAACGTGCAAATCGGACTCTGTGTCACTCTATATTTTGTACGCTGCACTACAACCCCCTCGGTCCGCACCAGCGCTTGGCTTTACACAAAACAAGTAGAAGGGTGCACCGTTCCCGGCGGCACTGCAATACCGGGTCGATGCGTGGAGCGAACGGAGCAAGCCCCTTTTTCAGCTCCAGCTGCTAAAAATCCATTTAATATATCGTCCCCAAATTGAGGACATATCAGATATTAAACTGATAAGAACAGATACTACACTTGATCTTAGCCAAAAGGCCGAGAAGCGATGACCCCTTGCTGTTGGCTGCCCCGAGCCGCCTCCTGCACAGCTCTCGCTGGCCGCGGTGCGGTGCGGTGCGGCGCGGCCGCTTCAAACGGCCGCGTGAACGACCGCTGCTTAGCAGCTCCGCCCAGACGCTCCTTGGCGCAGCCGCACGTCTCGCGAAGGACCGCTGTTTTGCTTTTCACAAACACACGAGGCTCTGCCGTACTGCAAAGCCTGCCAAAAATAGATTTAACTCGTGGGTGTTCCTCTCCACGGAAGTCTTTAGTAAAAGGCGAAAGACTTGTACGTTATGAAGAGAAACCAGAGTAAGTACAACCCGCTCCTCAACAGCAGCCGAAGACCCCAGTCGTCCCAGTCACCACCTTCACGGTAAGCCTCACTTGGCTTGCCGCGTGCCGAATCCCAGGCCACGCCCCTTTCCCCTACCCCGCATAGCGCTCTCAGGGAGTCTTGGGTGCCCAGTTTGCTTGTCTTTCGTGTCGCTGCCACTACACCTTCTGGAAGAGGCGTTGCCCCTTTGCCACTGGCGCTCACCGCGTGATGTTTGTATTTTTTGTGAAATGCAGCAAAGGACAGTTCAGTTGGATGACGAACAAACCGTTCTGAATATGCCACATAAAAACACTTAAGAGTAATGCCAGACTGTTTCTGCTACCGAAGCAAAGAGCGGAAAAAGAAGTCAATGACTGATGGCGTCCATCCGACTCAGGACTTTAATTCCATGTCGGGATCCTGTAGGAATGATGACTCCATTTTTTCTTTCTTCCCCCCAGTGATCTGACCGGTCAGTGGCCGGGGGTCGGGGGTGGGGTTGACGGGTTGTGATCCGAACCTCTGAAGTTCACTTGCCCCGGAGCAGGTTAGCTGTTCAGCATAAGTTACCATGGTAAGAAGCGGGACCACCGCCGTAAGCCTGAAAACCCAGGGTTAAACCCGAAGTTACCTCGCTAAACCCGAATCCTGCTTCGCAGTACAGGCCTCGGGAATTCCAGCCAGGTGCTCGTGAGGAGCAGGGCACAACACGAGCAGATCAAAATGCGGAAACGCTTCACGATTTTGCGTGTCATCCTTTCGCAGGGGCCATGCTAATCTTCTCTGTATCGATTCCAATTTTTCATATGTGCTGCCTTAGCAAGCACGCAAGCCTCGGAGCGCCGCTTCCCTTTTAGTCCCCCGTGGGCAGAATGACCCCTTGACCGCGGTGGAGCTGCTGGAGGGCAGTAGGCAGCACCCTTAAGCATGACAAGAGCGAGGGATGGGGCTTTTCAGTTGCTGACATCAGTGTCTTTTCAATTGCTATGAACTGCCTGCTACTTCTTTCTGCATGTTTATGAAAGTCACAAAGCGTGTTAGGCCAGAAATGGCTTCATACCAAACAAACAATCGGTCTTTCATGCCGGAGGCTTCATTTGTTGCCCCAAAGCTAGGCATCCCCTCCTATGATGCGTGACAGGTCAACTGTGAGACTCTCAGACAAACTCTGAGCATCTGTCTGTGGGCGCATCTCTAGGATAAGCCACACTGTGGAAAATTCTTGGCGCCAGACCGCTTATGCTCTGGTGCCCACTCAGGCAAATTTGTGACACCTTTGCCGTTGCCCTTCTCTGAGAGCAAGTAGGGGCTGCCAAACCAGATGGCCGAGTGGGTCTGAGTTCTACTTGTGGCCCTTGTTTGAGTAAAAGACTACTTTGGGGTTAGGGTGAGCCGGCAACTGCCTTGGCTAGATTCTTGAGAGCGTCGTGTTTGGTATGTCCAGCAAATGTTGTCACATGTAACCAGCGAGACGTTTGGTCAGAAAGCGGGAAGCTTTGATAAACACGCCGTGTTGCAATCCAGGGAGATTAAGGCCTGGCCCGCTAGGCGCAGGCGGGCAGGCGGGCTGGCAGGCTGGCAGGCTACCAAACAACAGAAATACTCAGGCGCCCGCAGACGCTCCGTGACTCGCGCGAGGACGGACGCGGGGAAAATGCGCAGATTCAAGGGGTATTTAGGACCTATCGCAATACGGCAACTCTCCCTCTTTGTCGCGTTTGTCTGCCAATCAAACGTGCAAATCGGACTCTGTGTCACTCTATATTTTGTACGCTGCACTACAACCCCCTCGGTCCGCACCAGCGCTTGGCTTTACACAAAACAAGTAGAAGGGTGCACCGTTCCCGGCGGCACTGCAATACCGGGTCGATGCGTGGAGCGAACGGAGCAAGCCCCTTTTCAGCTCCAGCTGCTAAAAATCCATTTAATATATCGTCCCCAAATTGAGGACATATCAGATATTAAACTGATAAGAACAGATACTACACTTGATCTTAGCCAAAAGGCCGAGAAGCGATGACCCCTTGCTGTTGGCTGCCCCGAGCCGCCTCCTGCACAGCTCTCGCTGGCCGCGGTGCGGTGCGGTGCGGCGCGGCCGCTTCAAACGGCCCGCCGTGAACGACCGCTGCTTAGCAGCTCCGCCCAGACGCTCCTTGGCGCAGCCGCACGTCTCGCGAAGGACCGCTGTTTTGCTTTTCACAAACACACGAGGCTCTGCCGTACTGCAAAGCCTGCCAAAAATAGATTTAACTCGTGGGTGTTCCTCTCCACGGAAGTCTTTAGTAAAAGGCGAAAGACTTGTACGTTATGAAGAGAAACCAGAGTAAGTACAACCCGCTCCTCAACAGCAGCCGAAGACCCCAGTCGTCCCAGTCACCACCTTCACGGTAAGCCTCACTTGGCTTGCCGCGTGCCGAATCCCAGGCCACGCCCCTTTCCCCTACCCCGCATGAGCGCTCTCAGGGAGTCTTGGGTGCCCAGTTTGCTTGTCTTTCGTGTCGCTGCCACTACACCTTCTGGAAGAGGCGTTGCCCCTTTGCCACTGGCGCTCACCGCTGTGATGTTTGTATTTTTTGTGAAATGCAGCAAAGGACAGTTCAGTTGGATGACGAACAAAACCGTTCTGAATATGCCACATAAAAACACTTAAGAGTAATGCCAGACTGTTTCTGCTACCGAAGCAAAGAGCGGAAAAAGAAGTCAATGACTGATGGCGTCCATCCGACTCAGGACTTTAATTCCATGTCGGGATCCTGTAGGAATGATGACTCCATTTTTTCTTTCTTCCCCCCAGTGATCTGACCGGTCAGTGGCCGGGGGTCGGGGGTGGGGTTGACGGGTTGTGATCCGAACCTCTGAAGTTCACTTGCCCCGGAGCAGGTTAGCTGTTCAGCATAAGTTACCATGGTAAGAAGCGGGACCACCGCCGTAAGCCTGAAAACCAGGGTTAAACCCGAAGTTACCTCGCTAAACCCGAATCCTGCTTCGCAGTACAGGCCTCGGGAATTCCAGCCAGGTGCTCGTGAGGAGCAGGGCACAACACGAGCAGATCAAAATGCGGAAACGCTTCACGATTTTGCGTGTCATCCTTTCGCAGGGGCCATGCTAATCTTCTCTGTATCGATTCCAATTTTTCATATGTGCTGCCTTAGCAAGCACGCAAGCCTCGGAGCGCCGCTTCCCTTTTAGTCCCCCGTGGGCAGAATGACCCCTTGACCGCGGTGGAGCTGCTGGAGGGCAGTAGGCAGCACCCTTAAGCATGACAAGAGCGAGGGATGGGGCTTTTCAGTTGCTGACATCAGTGTCTTTTCAATTGCTATGAACTGCCTGCTACTTCTTTCTGCATGTTTATGAAAGTCACAAAGCGTGTTAGGCCAGAAATGGCTTCATACCAAACAAACAATCGGTCTTTCATGCCGGAGGCTTCATTTGTTGCCCCAAAGCTAGGCATCCCCTCCTATGATGCGTGACAGGTCAACTGTGAGACTCTCAGACAAACTCTGAGCATCTGTCTGTGGGCGCATCTCTAGGATAAGCCACACTGTGGAAAATTCTTGGCGCCAGACCGCTTATGCTCTGGTGCCCCCTCAGGCAAATTTGTGACACCTTTGCCGTTGCCCTTCTCTGAGAGCAAGTAGGGGCTGCCAAACCAGATGGCCGAGTGGGTCTGAGTTCTACTTGTGGCCCTTGTTTGAGTAAAAGACTACTTTGGGGTTAGGGTGAGCCGGCAACTGCATTGGCTAGATTCTTGAGAGCGTCGTGTTTGGCATGTCCAGCAAATGTTGTCACATGTAACCAGCGAGACGTTTGGTCAGAAAGCGGGAAGCTTTGATAAAACACGCCGTGTCGCAATCCAGGGAGATTAAGGCCTGGCCCGCTAGGCGCAGGCGGGCAGGCGGGCTGGCAGGCTGGCAGGCTACCAAACAACAGAAATACTCAGGCGCCCGCAGACGCTCCGTGACTGCCGCGAGGACGGACGCGGGGAAAATGCGCAGATTCAAGGGGTATTTAGGACCTATCGCAAAAATTACGAGCAAACTTTCCCTCTCTCTGTGCGTTTGTCTGCCAATCAAACGTGCAAATCGCACTCTGTGTCACTCTATATTTTGTACGCTGCACTACAACCCCCTCGGTCCGCACCAGCGCTTGGCTTTACACAAAACAAGGAGAAGGGGTGCACCGTTCCCGGCGGCACTGCAATACCGGGTCGATGCGTGGAGCGAACGGAGCAAGCCCCTTTTTCAGCTCCAGCTGCTAAAAAATCCATTTAATATATCGTCCCCAAATTGAGGACATATCAGATATTAAACTGATAAGAACAGATACTACACTTGATCTTAGCCAAAAAGGCCGAGAAGCGATGACCCCTTGCTGTTGGCTGCCCCGAGCCGCCTCCTGCACAGCTCTCGCTGGCCGCGGTGCGGTGCGGCCGCGGCGCGCGCTTCAAACGGCGCCGCGTGAACGACCGCTGCTTAGCAGCTCCGCCCAGACGCTCCTTGGCGCAGCCGCACGTCTCTGCGAAGGACCGCTGTTTTGCTTTTCACAAACACACGAGGCTCTGCCGTACTGCAAAGCCTGCCAAAAATAGATTTAACTCGTGGGGTGTTCCTCTCCACAGGAAGTCTTTAGTAAAAGGCCGAAAGACTTGTACGTTATGAAGAGAAACCAGAGTAAGTACAACCCGCTCCTCAACAGCAGCCGAAGACCCCAGTCGTCCCAGTCACCACCTTCACGGTAAGCCTCACTTGGCTTGCCGCGTGCCGAATCCCAGGCCACGCCCCTTTCCCCCTACCCCGCATTAGCGCTCTCAGGGAGTCTTGGGTGCCCAGTTTGCTTGTCTTTCGTGTCGCTGCCACTACACCTTCTGGAAGAGGCGTTGCCCCTTTGCCACTGGCGCTCACCGTGTGATGTTTGTATTTTTTGTGAAATGCAGCAAAGGACAGTTCAGTTGGATGACGAACAAACCGTTCTGAATATGCCACATAAAAACAACTTAAGAGTAATGCCAGACTGTTTCTGCTACCGAAGCAAAGAGCGGAAAAAGAAGTCAATGACTGATGGCGTCCATCCGACTCAGGACTTTAATTCCATGTCGGGATCCTGTAGGAATGATGACTCCATTTTTTCTCTTTCTTCCCCCCAGTGATCTGACCGGTCAGTGGCCGGGGGTCGGGGGTGGGGTTGACGGGTTGTGATCCGAACCTCTGAAGTTCACTTGCCCGAGAGCAGGTTAGCTGTTCAGCATAAGTTACCATGGTAAGAAGCGGGACCACCGCCGTAAGCCTGAAAACCCAGGGTTAAACCCGAAGTTACCTCGCTAAACCCGAATCCTGCTTCGCAGTACAGGCCTCGGGAATTCCAGCCAGGTGCTCGTGAGGAGCAGGGCACAACACGAGCAGATCAAAATGCGGAAACGCTTCACGATTTTGCGTGTCATCCTTTCGCAGGGGCCATGCTAATCTTCTCTGTATCGATTCCAATTTTTCATATGTGCTGCCTTAGCAAGCACGCAAGCTTCGGAGCGCCGCTTCCCTTTTAGTCCCCCGTGGGCAGAATGACCCCTTGACCGCGGTGGAGCTGCTGGAGGGCAGTAGGCAGCACCCTTAAGCATGACAACGAGCGAGGGATGGGGCTTTTCAGTTGCTGACATCAGTGTCTTTTCAATTGCTATGAACTGCCTGCTACTTCTTTCTGCATGTTTATGAAAGTCACAAAGCGTGTTAGGCCAGAAATGGCTTCATACCAAACAAACAATCGGTCTCTTTCATGCCGGAGGCTTCATTTGTTGCCCCAAAGCTAGGCATCACCTCCTATGATGCGTGACAGGTCAACTGTGAGACTCTCAGACAAACTCTGAGCATCTGTCTG
>CM076452.1:34458606-34496719 GCA_038419695.1 Scomberomorus guttatus
CACAAATATCAACAAAAATGCTACAGCAGAGGCTGAAAAATTAAATCTGAATAGTTTAAAAAGTTGAGATTTTGTTAAAATACAACATTTACAAGTACCTAGTTGCTCAAGGTAGTAATTTATTTTCCATCAAAAGCAGATAGTATCATGTTGATGAGTCTAGCCCAAACCACTACCCGGTCTCTGGTTGCCGATCAGCCTGCCAGCTTGTGTTTCCAGTAAGGTGAGACAGCAGCTTGGGGTCAACTGTCCATCAAAAAGCAAGACGGAGGTGCACGGTGGGGAGAGGCTAGGTGGGAGGGGTGAGGGTTGAGTTCCTGAAGGCGGCTTTAATTAACGCAGTAGCTGGTTAGGTTAGCGGTCAGCATGACACATTCTTGTCAGAAGACCTGAGAGTGCCAGGGCCAGCAATTAGCCTGTGCAGAAGTCAAGCGGTGATGGCGTAGAGGGCCCTAAGGTGCACGCTGGGATCCACTTTCAAACATGTTTGGGGTAGTAGTACTGTCTCTTATATGTGCTCAGGTTTGTGCGTAAGAGCAGGGTGTCATCTACTTTTAGCTTCATGCTCGAGTGTCACATTTCTTCAGCTTACGTCCAACCTTCTCTACTGAGTACTGAGTATGTCTTAGTTTAACACATGGACCAGACTTTCTGTGAGGAGACCAGTAGATTGAGTAAACACCCCTAAAACACTGCACGTGTGTGTGTGTGTGTGTGTGTGTGTGTGTGTGTGTGTGTGTGTGTGTGTGTGTGTGTGTGTGTGTGTGTGTGTGTGTGTGTGTGTACTGTATGAAAGCTGTGTAAACTGAGGCAGTGAATAATAGAGCTCTACACTCACAGCTCTCTGTACAACACTGACAAAAGTGGGTTCTTTACTGTTGGTTAGAGAAGTGGATTTAAAAAGGAACATCAGAGACAGATCATCATATTAGAGATCTGCCTGATCAAATTTGAGTATTTGCTGTTTTCTCAATTTTCATGCTTGTTATGGCAATTTTTCACAATTTCATCTACAATTAATTTAACTATTTCAACCCTTTTTTTCATTTGACAAAATATGCCAACCTGCTCAATATATTATATACGATTGAAGGAAGAACTATTCCAAAATAAAATATTGTCTCAATTATAAAACAACCCTGAGGATCTGACCAAGCATTCAATGGCAACTTTCGATACCAGATATTGTTTAATATTTGATGATATGGACACATTTATGTCGGTACTCAAAAAGTACTGTGGTTCAATACCTGATCTGATCTCTGGGTAAGATGACAAACGAGGTATTAACAAAAGTGTCGAACTGTTCTTTTAAATGGTTCTTTACAGCACCATGTGATGTAGTACAACCCTGCAAAAGTGTCTTCTGCTGTATGAAACCCTTTTTTTGAGTGTGTGTGTGCGAGGGAGGCCTCATGTGGGCCTGACCTGATTCCAGCCAAGCATCGCGTGCCTGACCAGAGCGTCTCTCTGTTCTCTTTCTCTCTTTCTCTTTCCCATCCATCCATCCCTCTTGCTTGCTCGCTCTCTCCCCTTCTCTCTCATCCATTCTTCTCTTGCTCTCTTTTTCTCTCTCCCTTTTTTCCTCACATTATAGTGTGCCTCACCGCCCATGCTGCACAGTTCACTTGAACACACTCTTTTGCACACACACACACACATACACACACACTCCCACACACAGGGTCCCACAGGCTCCCAGCATGCTTACCTCAGTAGAACAGAACTGAACAATTTCACAGCGGCTTTACAGCAGACAAAATGAGTGTGGCACTGTCTGCCTCTGTGCTGTTCAATGAAAATTTACATATCTGGGCTAAAGTTTAAGGATTAAACAGGAAATCATCTTTTTCCATTTTAGATATTAAAACATGGTGTACCAACATGATAAAAAGAGCTATTCTCAGAAAGGAAATGTACATGCCAAATGCTTTGCAAGTGCATTGCTGGATGCAAAAGCATCAGCATTGAGAAGTCTTGAGGGCCCAGTTTAACTTGCCAACCTGCTGCTGGAAGTATGCCAGCATGAAAAAGAGGGCATGAATAGTTTGCCACGATTTATATTTCACTGGGCAGGTGGAAAGATGGCGTGTGTGTGTGTGTGTGTGTGTGTGTGTGTGTGTGTGTGTGTGTGTGTGTGTGATCCTGTAGTGGCAGTAGATTTTTTAGTGCACAATACGCATACACACACACACACACACTCACCAAGACAATAGGAGTGGCATGATGGAAACCTAGAGACGTAAACGATGCTGCTGTTCACTTAGTCATGTCATAGGTTTCTATGCTATTTGGCTAGCATGTAGCCCCAGCCCTGGTTCTCACGCACACGCACAAGTTTGCACAGCTATCTGTGTCCGCATTGACTCCATTCATTTTGTACAGCCTAACCCTAACCATAACCAATTCATTCGGCCATCAGTTTCCTGTTATGTCCTTGCACTGACAACATTACATACAGTGTGTTCAAACTCTCAACAAGTTAAGTCTTTGCAAGTTGACTTAAAGCATATATAAACAGCGGTATGGTCCTTAAACAGCTATTTTTCCAAGCTGCTACTGTGCTGTGCCTCATTACAAACTCCATAGGGTTTGGGCGGCCGTCACCCACTGTCACAACCCGCCCCCCTCCATCTTTCAGAGGTCCTGTTGTTGGGAGGGATGATCCAAGACCTGTCATCCCCAATTACCCAGATGTGGGCCTCGGCCTCTATCCCTCCCTCTAATTCCCCCCTTTCTCTCCCTCTGTTTCCTTTCTGTTCTTCTGGTTTGGACACAAAAAGATAGCAGGACGAGCAGCACCATTGTTTGTGAGTCCTATGTAAGGGTTAGTAAGGCATATACTGTATATATACTATTTAATCTTGCTGGGTTTTTAGTCATCACCTCATTTCTTTATGGCGCACAACAAAAATAGGCTGAATATTAGGGACTCTTTTGGTGAATTGTGAGTTATGGATTGTAAAAAAGCAGAATGGGAGTCCATAGGAATTTGTTGAGGTTACATTATGCACATTCACATGCTGGAGGACACAAAGAGCAGCAACAGGTAGCTGTTTTGAAAACTCTGCAAACTTTAAAGCCCTAAGCACACTTGGAAATCCAGATGGACAATCTTAAAGTTATTTAATTTAAAAGATATAATCTACTGGCCCTTAGTCAGCCCTATTTCGCACACATGGGGCCTTATAAACCTCAGTATGCTTCAAATAAAGTGCTTGTCAGATCATCTAAGAGTATCAGAAAACCCTGTTCCAACTATGGAATCTTTAACTTTCCAAAACAGACACATCCATTTTACGCAATGATTGGCCAAGCGTGTGGAGGTGTGAACATAAGCTAGCTTTGAACTTCAACAATTTCTCTTTTTTCATTCTTCACACTATCATTTTTTTGTGTGTGCAAACACTATGAATGCCTTCAAGGAGAAATTGCTCCAAAGTGTGCACCATTATCTCTATTTGTATGATTCTCATTCAAGCTCATTATATTACTTTTTCACATTATTATCCTTTACTTGACTGGGAGATTCAGTGTTTAAAGAATGAATACCATTGATGCATTTTTTTTGTAGGAAGCCCATCAGGTGATCTCTGTTGGGTGACCTACTTCATAAAGAACTTTGTTCCCACACTGGATCTGTAAATTTGATGTGTTGAACCTACACGTGGCTATTTTAGCAGCCCTGCGAGGCTGGCCCATGCCGGTCTGGGGGAGAGAGGACAGGCTGCCACCACTGCTGCGTCTTTAAAAACTCTATCCAAGCTGCTTTTCAGATTACCAGCGCTGCAAACTAGGTAATCGCCCCTCAGCACGAAAGGGCTTAAATACCAACTGCAAAGTACGCGCAATTCATTTCCAGCGCCACCTCATCCTGCTCGCTACTTTAATCAGATTCTTGTTTTTGCTGTTTTGTTCTCACTATTATGCGAGTGGGTGCTGTTGTTTATCTCTCATTCTTGTTTGGATACACTTATATGCTTATGGCTGGTGTATGTGAGAGTGGGAGTGTGTGCAAGGCCGTGTGTGTTTGCATGATTGATCATTTAAGGCCCTCTCAGCTTTTTCCTGGTGGCAGGTGGCACCAATATGGTGTTACAGTGCTGAGTGTGAACCAAATACACATAAAAGGAAGGAAGGAAAAAGGAAAGAGAAACATGCAAGATGGCTAAGAGGCTAAGAAAAGTACAACAAAGAATATCTGATTCAATTGAGAATTTTGACATGGAAAAAACAGGGTTTTTTTTTTTTTTAGGGATTAGAGCTGATCTCTGGTAAACTGCCAGAAATAACAGAATGGAGAGACCAACTGTGAAAATAACATTTAAGAAGTCAAATTTCTTCTTGATCTCAACTTGTAATAATGCAGAATGCAAAATCAATAACAGATCAGTTACGGTGTTCACCAATATCCTCTATCCATATCCCCCACATAGACCACTTTCAGTTGTATTATTTTCTTCCCCTAAGTTTTTTTTTCTCTCCATGGCAGCCATTTTGGCACCTGGAGAAGTCGTGATGATAGTGGTAGTGGCAAACACCCAAACAGAGGAGAACAGCACAAGGGGGTTTGTTTTGGTGCAGCTATGGAAAAAGTTAGCCAGTGAATGTTGGGGAGGCAGGCAACACATCATACTACTAGAGCCAAGAAGAGTTCTTCAACATCCCCCTTGTGCTGTTTTGCAAGAAGGAGGAGTGCAAAATAACTCCACATGCAGAGCCAACAATCCCTGCTTCTCAAAAGTTGGTACTTATAGATAAATGCTATTACTAGAGTAGAAGCGTCGGACTTGGCGATACCTGTAAAAGAAGAGATGTTGGATTCCTCATTTAACCATAGTCTTTCATGTTACGCTAAAATTGATTGAATTTGGAATGTAATGAACTGAATTAAGATTGAAACACTTTTATCTACCTGTTTTAGAGGTTTGGATTACATTGCAATCAGCAAGGAAAGAATGTGATTTCCGGTCGCATTAAAGCAGCAACAGCCTTGTACGATGAGAGAAAAAAGTCCCGGAAAAAGTGAGTTTATTCGCGTTCTTGTGTGTAATGGTGACAACACCCCCTTCCTCCAATGTTCCTTTCTCAGCTCATATGGTTTACATCAGGCAGCACGATCTACATGACGTAAGTGTGTGTGTGTGTGTGTGTGTGTGTGTGTGTTCGTGCATGGGGAATGGCAGGGAAACCAGTCCTGCTTTCCAGATGTGAAAGAAAAGGAGGGAAGTAGGGAGAACAGGATGGACAAAAAAGAGTGTGACACCACAAATGAGCTATCAACTCCTGCTTCCAGTTTCAGTTTGTCTCGTGGTCAGTGGGAGTGGACGTGGATCACCTGTCACCTTTATTGACACTAAGCCCCATGTAGCCAGATCATATCTTACCCAACAACAGGGCCTGACACTGTCCTCAAACCACAGTTTCCTCATTTGCTCACACTGCAAAGGAATCCATTTTGTAAACACTACTACGTACACTTGGCCTTGGATATTTTGGCCTCCACACCTCCTCCTCGAGAACAAACACCCCTCTCAACAGCCACAACAGCTTCTTTCTAAGGCCCTCAGTTTTAACCAGCCCCCAAGTACTGGCTGCTCTCTCAACCTGACCCCTCTGTGACCTCTCCGTGGCCCAGGCTCTCCAGCCATTAAAACGAAGGATGTAAAGAAGGGCTGTGACTTCTGCTCATTAAAGGACATTTGGCGCAATTAAGCCTTTAAGTGTCCCTCCCTTGATTACTTCTCAAGATAGTGTTTGTAGAGTGAGCCTGCATTTCTAAAGGCCAGACACAGTCGCCCCCCAGCAACACCCCCTTTCCTTTTTTTCTATTTTTACAGTGGTCCAGACCGTAAAGTCAGTCAAGAGGTGGCTTTGGCTGTTTCGCAGTGAGGTCAGGAAGGGTCGTGAACCCTCCGTGACACCTAGAAATGAGCCCTGTAAAGCAAGTGTGTTGAATACACTTCTTTATCAATTGGTGTCATCGGGGTTCCTAAAAAAGTGCAAACCCAACAGTGTGCTTCACTATTACTGCATGACCACAGGGCTATTTCAATAGCTACCTGACATTGCTGACTAAATGTCCCATGTTGCAGCTAAAGCAGAACAAGGGTTCACTGTGAAAGTTTCAACTTTGCCCACTGCAAAAGCTTCTCAAGGACAGCCACCATGACTTTTTCACTGAAAAATGTTACCCTCAAGGGGAGAACTCTGTGGACAGGACCGGAAATCAACTACCAGAAGGGAGCAAGTTTAAACAACAAGCTGGCCTACTCAGGTGATTTGACTGGAGTGATGCATCTCTGTGGTTGGAGCCTTGTTGTCTTAGACGCCAGGTTTATATGGCTCCAGGGTCAACTGGTCACTGTTTTACAGGGGTGGAGGCTAGTTCACAGGCAGTCCTGGCCCCTCTCATGCCATCTGGCAGCCATAAAGTCAACCCAGTTAGCCTGACTTTTGTACTGTTTAATGGGGCTCTCTGGGGGTGAGCTTAGAAGACATTAGACTTCTGTTTTACCCCTTGCTCTTCACCTTTTACCCAGCAACTGCAGTCTAATTCATCCTTGGAACAGGATGAGGTCAGAAGTTCGACTTTGGCATCTGTTTGATTTGTTACAGCATAGAGTTTCTGGATTTTTTTCTTTGTGTACACATGTCCAGGGTATTGCATCAAGAAGCACTGTGCTAAGAGCTGCAACAATTGTGTCAGTGGGTTGTCATCACAACTGACCTAAGCATCTTTGCAACTGTAGTAACCTGCCAAATGCCCAGCCCTCCTTCATCATTTATTGATTTCTTGCAGCAGAATACGTGCTGAAGGTTACATGGAGGATGTTGCTGCAATATTCAATACGCATCCAGTTTCTTTTTTACTCTGTGCAAAAACAGCTGATGGCAGTGAAGAATATGAGACTTAAAATAGATAACATGCAGAAACAGGCTTTCTCTGCAGTCAAGAACTCACATCTTTTTCCGCTTTTCTGACACTTCCCCAGCCTTCTACACCAGTCTTGGTGGCATCACTTTCATAGATGGCGAGGCCTCGCAGACATGTCAGATAAGAGAGTGAGAAAGGAAACGTGAGCATTCTCAGCGCCACCAGAACTAGAAACGGCAGAAATAACAGCCAGGCCAGTGGAAAGGTCACAGATAAATGAAATGCTTCCCCAGTCTGACATGTATTCTTAACCTCAAACACAAAACCAGTCAGTGATTATTTCCAGACGAGTATGATGTTGTGCTTTGAGAGAGTGCTAAAAAAGTTTGTTAAGGGTGCCAAATTTAGAGCCTTTTAGATTTGAGCTATTTCTTTTCTGTCTATATGTGGAGTAGTGCTGGGCGGTATACCAATTCATCCGGTATATCGGTTTTAATTTCATCTATGATATGAATTTTTCATATACTGCCATACCAGTGCATAGCTGATATAATTGCTGTAACTCTTCAATAGGTGGCAAAATATATAATTGCCATGAAGAGTGCTATGGTTGGGGCAAGCTGTGGAGAGTATATTGAGAGGGGACCTCTATTAAATGCATAACCTTCTTACTAATGCTTATGACTCTATGACTATAACACAACGCTCTTGAACAAGGCAAAACACCATGGTACACAAATTAACAATTTGTAACACTAATAATTGTACATTTACAAAATTACACCACCAAACTGCATGCTGGGTGCAGCTCACTAGCTAGCCGGGCAGTTCCGTTATTGAGATTCTGGAGGTTCAGATTGAGATTCAGGCGAAAAAGGCCTTGCATATAATGATGGTTATTGTGGCAACCACCGTCAGCCTCCTACTGCTTTAGAAATATTTGATTTATAATGAAATGTAATATAATATATACATATAATATAGTTATAAAATATTACATTAATGACAAAAGTTTGTTTGTGAGTCTGAATGAAAGTAAACACAGGAACTAGCGCCCGTAGCAGCATTACGGCTATCTGCATAGGGAACTACATCCGGGGCAGTTTGCACGTTGGTTTGTTTATCTGAGGCTGTGCATAGCTCAATTCAATCTCAATTCAATTCAATTTTATTTATATAGCGCCAAATCATAACAAGAGTCATCTCAGGACACTTCACATAGAGCAGGACTAGACCGTACTCTTAAATTTACAAAGACCTAACATTCCCCCATGAGCAGCACTTGGCGACAGCAGCAAGGAAAAACTCCCCTTTAAGTGGAAGAAACCTCAAGCAGAACTGGGCTCTAGGTGGGCGGCCATCTGCCTTGACTGGTTGGATTGAGTGCGTCAGTGTCTGTTCCTGCTAGAGAAGAAGTAACTGAGTAGATGAAATAAAATGGTTCATGTCTGCAAGTTTCCAAATTGCAAGGATAAAATGACCAGATCCACACTGTGCAGTTTTCATGGACTACTGCTGGATGATAGAGACTTGCATACTGTAATTCCTCACACAGTTACGTGTTGTAATCACATTTTCCTTACTGTGTGGAGCTGAACGTTTGGTCCAGCTGGCCTCGCTCTTTTCTTCCAGTTGATTTTTTTCAGAGTTGAAACAATCTCCAGGACGACAATGTTGATAAACGCTGTAAATTCATTTGTAGTAGTTACACAGATGGGATTACTCTCATCCGTGGACACTTCTAGATTTTCCGAGTCTGGCAGCAACAGGTCCAACTGGAGAAAAATGTTTTCTTCTTCACTCTTCAGGAGAGCAGTGACTGCAGGAACACCAGCAGTTTCTCTGAGGTAACCGTTACTGTACGTTTACTTTCCTGATGGTCCTGTTGCCTTTCTGCCTCCATTCTTCGTTTTTCCTCTTTTAGTTGTTTCATCCCCTCTCTGTGTACTCCGGCTCAAATAAATATAGGCGGCCATTCAAAGTGAAATGACTCATGATAGTTCTCATAAGGGTCCACGGGAGAATTCGTCATTGCATTTAGTTTTTTTAGTTTCCTTACAGTCTAACCATGGTGAAAGTCAGCCTCATACATGTAAACAAACCAGCAAACGCAGATGAATATGTGGGTGGTTCGGTTAGCTGGCAAACTGCCTGGGATATAGATCTCTATGCAGTTACCCATAATACTGCTTCAGGCTGCTAGTTCCTTTGTTTACTTTCATTCAGACTCAGAAACAAACTTTTGAAGCAATTCATGTAAACTCTATGTACACCTGACAGTAGAATAAGCCACTATAAACCTATGTAAAGTCATGCCCAGTCATGCAAAAAAACTAAAACTAAACTAAACTAAAACTACTGTAATATACAGTGAAACCGCCTGAATCTTAAAAACTACTGTGAGTTTTTGGCCATACCGCCCAGCACTAATGTGGAATCTCCAAGCTTCTTTGAGTAATTTTTTTTTCTCCTGCAACTGAAATTCAAAAGCATTCCAAGCAGAACAAATTTGACTAGTCAGAAATGATAAGATGCCTGCAGAGGAGCTGACTGTAGTTCGCAGCCAGCTAAAGAGGGAGGCCCAGCACGAAAAAAGCTTGAGGACAGTGCTTTTGTCCCAATTACAGCTAATCCCTTTAGTTGCAGAGAAAGTGGAGACCCCCTGCTAGCTTGCTCTGACTATACAGAGGAAGCTATGCAGAGGGGAAAGCCAAGCAAATGAGGGGGAGGAAAGACCTCGTCACCCCCCTTAGAGAAGAGAAAGTCAAGAACTATCATCTGTCTTTTGTCTTTGCAATTCATCTCCCCTTTCAGATGAAAACATGCCACTTTTTAGCCAGCGCCTGAAATATGTTAAGCGGGGAGACATTAGCCAGACCAATCCTGTTATGAGCATTTGCGTAGGGGAAGGGAGGGGGCAACAAGGAGGAGGGTGCAATCTTCTTAAGTGATTAATCACCAAGTGAAAGTGAAACCTACTGAGGGATTTCTCCACCTCAAAATATCAACTACCCTCATTTGCTTTGTTTCTTTAATCTACACACATGTTGCATCAAACCTTTTGTAAAACAATACTAACCCAGCTGTGGTGTGAAAATAAATTGTAACATTTGCTGCAAAGGAAACAGAGTTGGTTACTGACAAAACTGCACTTTTACTTACTACTATAGAAAAGTCTCCAGAAGGTACAAGACACAACTTTTTTTCCTGAATTGTTTTCTGCTCTTTCCAGATTCCCCACCCTAGAGAACATTTTTGAAAAGTGCTGTGAGAAGAAAAATGCATTTTCAAATGTATCCAACATAGTATTGACATGGTCTTATTCATCATTAGCATGGGAAAAGTGGTTTGTCAACCGGCATCATTATGCAAACTGTGGGGTTGCAGGAAAAGGCAATTAGCAGGGCCCGGGTGTGAAAAACAAACACATTTGGTGAAGTTTCACCCTTATTACCTCATTAGGCGGTGCAATGAAGGAGAAGGCATCTTTTTTTGCCTACAGGCCTCTGGCTATGTGCAGAGAGAGCTATATCAGCGGGGCTCTGTGAGACAGAAATCCAGAAAAAAAAGAAAGAAGTGGGGCATATTGTGCTGGGGGTCACAACCTCTCCACAGAGAAGATAAAGTCATGGCAGATATAGTTGTGTGTCTTGTGTTTTGTATGTTCCTAGCTAATCTGTGTGGGTGCCTGCACTCTGCATGCATGATTAATCATTACTGCTCACACATGTGTAGGTATCTGCTTGTGTGGGTACTTGGTGGGGGGTTAAAAGGGTGTTTCGAAGGCTGATGTTTCTGGAGTGAAGCTAACCATAGCTGAAAGTCTTCCCATAGAATATGAAATTGATCAGTCCAGCCATAACAATAAACTGATGATTCGCTCAAACCTCAGCATGTAGCAACATTAAAAAATGTAAGGATGGTAATTTGAGGCATTATTACACTAAACACACACACCCATCCCCTCCTTCTCCTCAGCTTCCTCCACCAACACTTCCACTGTTGGGGTCCCCCTTGTCCTGCACCCCATACACCCCTACCTACTTGCCTTTAATAGGACGAGATGGGGCAGCGGGGCCTTTTTATGAGCTGCTGTTCGCAAAGCAATTACTGCGCTTTAATGAGGCTGTCTGGAATTTCAAAGGCCCCCACCGCCGTGTCACTTAAGCCAAGCACAGGAAAAATATAAAACCACTACTGAGAAAGGCAGCCGACCATCTTGAGATAGGAGAATGAAAAGAAAGGGGAAAAAACACCTTTCACGTGTGTGTGTGTGTGTGTGTGTGTGTGTGTGTGTGTGTGTGTGTGTGTGGGTTTGTGTGTGTGCTCATTAACAGAAACTCAGATAAACCACCTCCTAGATTGAATTTTCCAGAAAACTCTTCCACAGAGCTCATATGCCCATATGCACAAATATCTACACCTTCTGTGGGGAAATACTTGTGATGAGAGTGAAACTAATGATGAGAACAGTAACTCTTACAATGCTCAACTAAAGTGAAATGAAGCTATTATTCCTCATTTTGCTAAGAACCCCCCCCCCCCCCCCCCAAATGACCACTTTGTGAACCAAGCCTTTATTGTGCAAGTAGTTGTGTGATGCTGAACACCTGAAGATTATTTGACTAACTTTTTTCTTCTTTTTCTCTTTTCCCATGGCTCTGTGGTGTGTTCCTGTTGCTGCTTTCCATCTATAGGTGAGTGTCACTATCTGCAGTCCTCTATAACAGACCATACTTTCTATCCCAGGCCCTCTTCTCTGTTGTTTCCATAGCTGCAGTCACAACACAATGTTAGATGTTGCAGCAGCTGTCCATGTCCACCTTGATAACACACTACACAAACTTCCAGAAATACTGCTGCCTTTCACACGATGATAGTTTACACTGGTGCTGCAGTAAAACACACACAGCCAGTCCAGGTTAGTCATGTTACATGTGCACGCCTGCATAACTGTAATTCTATGGCGGCGGCAGCTACGCTCGCCCACATGTGAACTGTGTTCAAAGCTTGTAAACTGAGATTTGTCTGGTAGTTTTGGGAGGGAGGAGCTGCAGCGTGGGGAGGAAGGGTGCGGTAGTGAAACCCCCAGTGCAGACCAACGTGGGTTTAACCAAAATGGCCGCCTGCCACAGGCCTCTGTGAGATGGAGTAGGGTGTAACCACATGCTTCTGCTATCTTCCACGTAGCAGCGGTGCATGATGCGACCTACAAACTGGGAAGTGTGTGCGCACAGTAGGGCTTTGCTTTGTTCAATCCCCTATCTTACAGCTTTTTTTCACAAGCGTACCCGCCACCAACTTTCAGTTTGTGTCAACCTGCTCCTCGAAGCCACAAAGCTTTGCAGAGAGACACTTCTGCCAACGGTTATGATTAATTGTCATATTCTGCTTTGTACTTGGGTGCCATTCAGCTCAGTAATCCTCATTTCAGAAACCACTGTCCACTCCAGTTAAAACACAGTTTACTGTAACTAAGTTGAAAGTTCAGTCTTGACCTTGGAAAAGGTGGTGTGACAAAGAAATCTTAACTCAAGGACCACCTGCTAGCTTTTTCCTGAGCTTTCAAGCAGATCTCACGGTCTTCCTCAGCAGATGGAAAAAACAGATTCCATACGCTGAGGAATCGATGCAGCAGAAGTCGAGATGTCATAATGTTTAGACCTTACTATGGGTTAAAAATATCATGTCCTATATTTTTCATAATGCAACTTAATAATATCTTTCACTAGACACTCCCTGCTTGGACAGAAGACATTTTACAACTGTTCTTACAGGATGAGGTAGATTATTACAAAAGGTACAGTGGACATGCAAAGTCCATATTTAGTTAATTGATTTAAGTTCAAATACTCATCTACTGTTCTGTATCAGCTGTATTGTTGTCTGTGGGAGGAAGTTGCTGAAGTTTACTTTTTATTTGACGAAGCAGGAATGTAAAGACTTCTTTAAGATTTAAATCCTCACCCTGCACCAACAAAAGAGGTTGATGTTCTTCTCACTGTGGATGGCTGCCTCCACTTAGAACAAAGGCCCAGTCGTCCACCTCTGGGAAATAATGCATCAGCTCATCTGTGGGATGTGGGAGACCTGGGGGGGAAGGAGCAGGAGGGCATCAAAGGTCAAGGGTCAGGGTGGTCCTTCGTGTGTGTGGCGTAGCATGGTCTACATCCTCCTCTTCGGAATGCAAATGAATGCTGGTGGTGTGGCCACCGCACCCTGAGGGCTTGTGTGTGTGTGTGTGTGTGTGTGTGTGTGTGTGTGTGTGTGTATATTTGGGAGATAGGAGGGGCTATCCCAGGACAGGGGTGAGAGGTCATGTCCTTTGCTAGGGAGGGAGAGAGAGGGAGAGAGATGAGAAATAAGCGACAACCAGCTTGGCACTATTGATGTGTGAGCGTCTTAGCTAGCAAGTATTGAAAAGCAATCTTGTGGTATAACAATGAAAAATCTAAACCTGTAATGGCTCATTACCACATCCTTACTGCTAAAAATCAGTCCACAAGGATTACTATACAAATGATGCATCCTGAAATACATGTCCAGCTTCATGTCTGTTGTGGAGTATATCAGCCAACATAATGCACCTAATTAAATCAATTTTGATCTTGAATTCTGTGCAGTGAGTAATCGCCAGTGTACTCACTGTGTGTTCAGCCATGGCGTCCATGCTAGATGAAGTAGCATGTTCCTGTGGGTTGAGAAGTAGTTTTTGACTAAACCCACAACCCAAATGACACCAAGGTGTGATCAGATACATGACAGTGTTTTGGGGAATGGTCAACAAGGCAAAAAAGTTGACAAGTTCAAGTTGACAAGCCACGATTGAAACCAGATGCAACACTTTGTTTTGACCTGCCATTTAGTTTGCTCACATCCGCCATATTTGTTATTGTTTTGACTACACTACACAAGAAACTGACTCTTTGAGTCTGAGAACACTAACCAAAAGTTGTCCACATCAGACACGATATGAAACTTTGTATTTATCATGACAAAATATGCATGACTTTCATGTCATATTTCAGCCATAAAAAGCAAAACAAAAAAAGCACTAAATCACTGGCAGCGCCATCAGACAGTGGGTGTCCAGGTTTGGCCTCTGCTGTGTTCAGTGTTTCCATGTCACCTCGTCCAATGCTCCAACAGAGACACACTGAAGCAGAAAGAGGTGAAGAGAGATTGAGGAAAGAGGAGACAGTGAACACAGGAAAAGAGGAGGGAAACTGTGTTCGTGCATGCAGACGTGTGTGTGTGTGTGTGTGTGTGTGTGTGGGTGTAGCGGGCGGCACGCCCTTGCAGGTTTCTCTATCACTCAGCTTCCATTAATTTTTAATTGCTTCCTCCGCCTGGCACACAGCTCCACTTTTCACTCAGTGAGCAGAAAGGAGGAAGGACTCCCCAGCAGAGGAGAGGGGGAGAAGAGATGGAGAGGGGGAGGAGGAAGGACAGAGTGAGAAGGAGGGATGGGGGAGAAGGAGGAGAGATAAAGACAGAGAGAGGAAATAAGAGGAAGAGAGGACACAAGAGGAAATAGTTGATAAAACCGCTGCCACAGGGCAGATTTGGCTCGACCTCCACCAGAACCTCCTTGACAAACCTCATTTCACTCTCCCAACTTCCTTCTCCTCCTCCTCTTCCTCCCTCCATCCTCCCTCCCTCCTTCTCTCCTCTTTCCTTATTCACTGTTCCCCTGCCTTTTCTTTCAGCTGCTGTATTCCAACCTGTAGTTGCCTTTATCACTGTTGGTGAATAAATGAAAAGGAGAGGAAACCCAAAGCCTTTGATGGAAAACAGTTTCAGCACACTCAACACTTCCACCATGTTTCCCTCCATCCACCGTTTCAGCCTCTCCCTCCCCCTCTCTCTAAATTAAACATCAAAGGGAGAGCCCTCCACTAGGTGCTCTTGCTCACCCGCACTGCCAGCGATGCCATGGCGCTTTTTCCTTGTTTGAAAGTCACAGAACGTATTTCGCACCCAATCTAACCCTCTTCTGCTTCTGCTGCTGCCTACTCCTGCTGGAGTGCTCTCTTGAGTTTTCAAGTGTGTGAGTGGGGGTGGAGAAAAAAAAAAAAAACATTTTCTTGCTCACTTTTGTAATTTGGATAAACTATCAGCGCAGGTTAAGGGCTACAACAAGAGTAGCATTGATCAGTTTGAATATTAATCAAACAGTACCATATCTATCATATTAGAAGTAAATGATATTGGAGCTTTAATTAAAGCACATTTATTGGCCTTGAATATCTGTACAACCCCTATTTCTAGTTTGTGGGTTGCACTAATTAAACTGGTGCGAGAGGGAGGTGGAAGAGCTGTGCAGCTCCGTGCCTGCCACTCTGTGAGAGAGAGAGAGAGAGAGAGAGAGCCTGCAGTGTACATTAGTGCTGTCGAGAGAGACAGAGAGAGGCGGGTATTAGTGTGGAGGGGAGGGAGGGAAGGCGGGTGGATGGAACAGCTGCAGTCTGGGCCTCCAGCCTACTGGCTAGACTGCTAAAAGTTATTATTGAGCTTCTGACCAGAGACTACCTCCATCCTTCCATCCATCCATGATGCAAAATAAAAATATAAAAAAATACAAAAACTGAAGAAAAAATGAAGTACAACACTCCGTGTTAGAAAATTCTAAACTATAAAAGCCTGTTTCAGCCGGGATGTTGTGATCTGAAAACCTAAAACATCTTGATTTTTTTATAGAATTAAATACTTAAAAATGTTCTTACAGTTTGAGTGCTGCACCTCTTTTAGCTTCATTGCAGAGGTCTTTGGGGTCCACACAGTTCCTAGTACCAAAGACCTGACCTGACTAATTGTATTCAGGCTAATCGGGTCAGGTAGGTGTATAGCCACGGGTTTCAGGTCTGTGTGTAATTATCATCCGGGTCCCTTTTGGATTGAGATTCTTTTACTTGAAAATGAATTTACGTAAATCGAGTTTATGATCCAATCAACACACTTAGGGAGTTTTCAGCCAGGTCGCCAAATGACGATGTCTTTGATGATGATTCAAAAGTATCTTGGGAAATGTAGGAAAGTCAAATGTACCAATATCCTGTAATTGCCACTTGTGACTGCTGTTCAGTAAAAAGTGCTTTGACTTAACAAATTAAAGAATGCCAGTGCTTATAATCCAAATGTTGATCAGAGGGTTTTCCATTCATAGGTAGAATTACTGATGCAAACTACATGTAAAAGTTTGTAAATTTAGTTATGGTAATTGCCACATTGGAAGATACTGAATACTGCTACAAAATATCCACTACCTACAAGTTCAGTCCCAATATACAAGTGTCAGTTTTAGCATTCAGGGAGTTACTAGAGGAGAGGTAGAGTGGAGAGGATGAAAGAAAGACATGGGAAGGGAGGAGGAGAGAGACTGCTGGCTCCTTGCCATGCCCTCTCAGTGTGACCTTCCTCATAAATAGCTCATACGACCCCCCCCACTTGTTCAATGGGAGGAAGATAGAGAAAGCTGAGACGAATTTAAGCACTGCAACAAGCCCCCGTTTTATTTCTGCCAGTCTCCCTTTTTATAACAAGAAAGCCAGGTGTAGCAGACGCTCATAAACATGAGCTGCCAGTAGATCGCGTTGGACATCCTGACCCCCTCATTCATCCTGTTTTGATGTGAAGATGAAAAGCTGCAGAAGCGAATGCAAAAAAAAAAAACTGTTTGTCAAAACTCCACACAAAATTAAAATTTCTCACAAAGGACAGTGAAGATGGTGAACTATTGCTCAAGCTGCTTCCCAGCTCTGATTAAAATATATGACATTTCTAAGGTCACAAGACCGGGGACATCTTCCAGAGCTCATTTGACTGTTAAATAGAGCAGTGTTGCAATTAACTATTCCATAAATTGGTTTGCCAAATTAAATTGGCAGAGTGTGACATCAAGTCTCTATGGAGACAGGACCAATCCTTCTGTTTCACTTCATGCTGAAAAACAGATGTAAGTTTTTTTTTTTTTTAAGTTAAAACGAGAGAGCTGGACTCAAATCAAGGTTTTGCAGACCAAATTTATTGCCACCATTAATATAGGCACTGCTGGCTTAATATCACACCAGTATAACACTAGTGTGCTTTACTAGAGGAACCAGAGCCAAGTCAGTCAAAGCTGCTTTGTTGTTTAGGATGGTGGGGAAAATGAGCAAACGATCTGTAGGTTTTCTAACATGGCGGTGCAGTTTTTTTCCTCCGTCCCTCTGCTCCTGCTTTGTCACCAGGATGCAGTCACTGCCGGCCGAGGCAGATGGCACGTGGATCGTGAAAGGGCATCGCCCACCAATCCTCACCCACCAACCCGGCAGCACCCACCTGGGTGCCACCTGCTCCTCTTGTCTGTTTGACCCTCATGCCAGCCACACACACACACCAAAGGACCGCAGGACTAAAAACTGTGAGGACAAAGAATTAGATTTTACACTTGTTTTCTATTTTCAGGCTCCACCAGCATCATTAGGCCTACTCTTCTCTGTCTGTTGTTTTAAGTAAAAAGTTGAAAGGTACAGACAGTCAGGACACACATATTAAGACTAACATTGCTGCAATTAGTACTGTTAGAAAAAAATCATGCACATGGTAAAGGTTAACATCCATATTTCCAGTATTTACTAGTGGAACAGCCTCTGAACAAGTCCAGTGGTTGCTGCAGCTGTCTTTGCTGCCTGCTCCACACACGCTCTACACTGCTATAGGAGACTTAAAGGTTGACCTATATACAGTAGCTAGCTATAGATGTGCCTGTTGTCTCTGAGTCACCCACTGTATCCCTCCAAGGCTTTGTCGTCCATGCTCATCCCTATAGTGAAAGCTGGGCTCTTTATGTAGCTATACACAAGAGTATTAAGTTTCTGCACAATGCACCTTTGGGATGGAAGGGTTCTGTTCAGAATGCATTCACATCATAGAAGATTTGCAAGAGTGACTTATAGGAGCATACCACTGATTTAGTTTGAGTTAGCCTTTTAATCACTAATCACCTTTGCAGTATTGATGATAATTTCTAAAAGCATATATTTTTAGCTGATGTCCTGAAGCTTGGCGAAAATAATATGTGACTTAAGGGCAGAGGTCAGGGTGGATGGGTGGAAGCCTGGGCTGTAAAGTACACCCTCACAGCCCCCGCAAGGCGGGCCTCCCCAGTCCAAACGGGCCCTGCCCCCGCCTGTCAATAACTATTATGGTAAGAATTTAAAAAAAAGTTTTTATTTATTTAAAAAAAATTACAATTACATTAGGGTGCACATTATGATATTGACTGTATTTTAAGAGCCAACATTGGTGTAAAAACAAAATAAACATTTTAAAAAGTCTTTGGCATATATAACAAAGAAAACTATGGGCCAGCAGAGACTTTTGGTCCAATTAATTAGGTGGCAAATCCGAATCAGTACAACTTAGTGACATCACCACTGTCTGAAAACAGAGCCACTTCAAAAATGAAACGGAAAATACCAAAGCGGTGCCCAAAAACAGCACAATAAGCAAAAATTTAATGCCAAACTTCCGCAAATAGTATCTATATTTGGAACAGTATCCTACCAGCTGTGAAGGATGCTGTCTGTCAGAGTTAACAGGTAGGCTGATGGTTGCTGTAACTTAGTTTTGACAGTGTTGGCAAGATAAACAATTAATTGTACTTGTTATTTCTCCAATACGATATACTATTTTATATAAGTTAGTCATATGAAGTTGGCCTGTAGCCTATATGCTGAGGTTTTTTTCAGAATCATAAATATTTTTACTTTATTGGGTTTTCACATAACAGGGAATTTTTCTTTATATTATAGTACAAAATAGGCTACTTAAAATATACAGAGAAAAATAGGCTACCACAAAAGAGTCATAAATATAGAATACGAGGATGAAATAGGCCAACCTGATTGTAAGACAGTGAATGATGAATAGTGATTGAAGAATACGTTACAAATCAGTGGGGGTGGCACGATTTCTATTCTAAATTGAAAATCTATGGAAATGAGCATTCAATTTTGACCTTTGAAATCAAAAGCAGGATCGTCAATTCTCCCAGTATTTTTTTTCTCTCCACTCCCACCTACTCGCTCGCGTCCGAAAAACAACATTTCAAAGATGATACAGCGTAGCTTACCGGTAGCCCGCAGCTGCATTACTCTAAGACACAATGGCCACTGCCGGAGTCGGAGATGATGGAGAAACAACAGAACTGGAAAATCGTCCAGCTTCCCTGAAGTCACCGGTGTGGCAACACTTTGCCTTTGAGTTGTGTAAAACTACAGTTTGTAGGCAATGCTACACACTTTGGTAAAGTTGGAAATATATT
Source organism: Scomberomorus guttatus (assembly GCA_038419695.1). NCBI lineage: Eukaryota > Metazoa > Chordata > Actinopteri > Scombriformes > Scombridae > Scomberomorus > Scomberomorus guttatus. The sequence continues at coordinate 34,477,791 of CM076452.1, forward strand.
GACAGATTTGAACTTCCCAGCTTCAGGTGAGGGAGAGCCTCACCTGATGCTTTGTTCTGTTACAAAGCTCCAACAGTTTAAAATTTACTTGATAACATTAACTCCATAATCTGTGCCCAGTGTTCTAAAGTGGCCTATTAAATTCCACTGTGTGTTTGAAATGATGCTAAGTATCCTCACTATGAAAGATGTTAAGTCGCTTGCTCAGTGCTGCAGGAGAGGCACCCACTTAGGGTTGACTGCAGGGGGGCCTCGTGTTTGTGTTCCGGTGCTGGTGAAAGCATGTGACTTTGCTGGCGTTTGCCAGGAAAACTCACATGGTTCCCTACCCACCAACAGTCAATTTGGTATCTTCTAACCATGACCATGACCGTTCCCTAACTCCCTAACAAAGTAGTTCTTTGTTTAACCATGACTGTCAAAAGGTCCCTGACCTTGAAAGTAGTTAAAAACCAAACCCTTGTCTTTCTGTAACCCTAAGCAAATCATTATAGTGCTTAAATCTAACCAAACCCTAACCATAGTAGTATCATATCAGAAAACACTACAGTGGAAACTGCTATAAGCGGATGATCATTATCACCGATTTTTTTCTTTTTCTTTATTTCTCATGCAGATTACTATCTAATTGACATTTGTATATTATATTTCTCTTGTCATTTTAAAAAAGACAAAAGAGAGAAAGAGAAGAAATAATGAGAGGAATAGTTATTTTCTGATTGTTTCATGGCAGTTGCAACACACCCTGCACCTCCACACAAACCTGCAGACGTGCGCCGCAACACCTGATAATGGTGCCGCAGCTGCTAAGTAAATATCATACGTGTATCATGGGAGTAAGGTAAAAAAAAATAGAATTACCATAGTTTTAAAATGTTTTTCCATATGTTTGAATGAACACTGTAAGTGGACTACTTGATTACTATAAGTGAATTATATAATAAACAGCATTTGTATAGGAATGATTCTGTCCCAAGCTTTTTGATGCATATATGTGGTTGATCACTGTAACCGTGATCACTACAAGCGGTTTTCACTGTAATATGAGTTGTTTTGTAACTACTACAGAATGCACTGGTAAACAGTGTTGTCCTGCCGATAGAGGTGGCAAATCAGAAAATGCTAATATGGGTGATTGTGGAAGGCAGTCACAAACAATGTATCTTGATGTATAATCTGTAGGACTTGTTGCATCTCCAGCAGGTCTTAAGTCTGTACGAGCAGATTTTTATAGTGAAATAAACTGAAATCCAAGAAAGAGCATGGTGTGCTTTGGAAAATGGCTATCAATGTTGCACACAGTTTTTAATTAATTTAAAAATGCCACAAATGGCCTTTTAACTATCAGAACCATGGCTTGGAAGGTTCAAACTAATTTAAAGCAGTCAAAGTGATATATTTGAAGTTTGCCTTAGGCTTTAGTTGTGTGAATCTGCAGGTAATACCTTGTTGGTGAGTTTAGGAAGTAGGGGCAAACTGAGAAAGCTGAGGCTAATTGTATTTCCTGGTAGGAAGCTTGTTTTTACTCTCTTTCCCTTATGATGTAATTAAAACATTTGAAGTTAGGTGAGCCTACAAGTTACATCATTCTCCCCTCTCCAACTTAAGGAAGTCCTTCCATACATTGTCTTCATTAATGTTAAGTGTACATGCTAGTCACTCATTAGAAATATCACTCACAGCATTGCAGGACATGACATGACTTTAGGTCCTCTCCACTGCTTTTCCCAGTTTGATTTTACAAGGGGGGTGTGGATTACCTCAGTGTGGGCCTTGAATAAGACTGCTTGTTCCAAAACAGATGTGGTGTGTTGTGCGGTGCTCTAGCAGAGAGAATGAGCTCATTGTTTACAGTTGAACCTGGTGCTAATCTTTTCTGAAACGCTAACAGCTGCCTAACTGCACCCCCAGCCAGCCTTGATATCCCCCCCCCCCACGGCTTCTGCGTGTGCGTGTGTGTTGGCCCAGGCAGACTCCAAAAGACCAACGAGGCGCCTGATGATTGCAACCCCCTCTTCCCCCGCCCCACTCAAAGCACCATCAACTCCAGCCCAGTGCACTCCCCAAATCTAATCTACACAATGAAATCGATCTGCGTCACCGCTCACTACGGCCAGGGCAGACTCACCAGTGTTGGGTTGCCTACTTAAACTGCCCCCCCCACCAGTGCCTAGGAGGGATTGGGTCAGATCATGTTGGGGGACTTAGTCCCACACACACACACACACAATAACTCACTTTCACATCCAGCTGTGGTTGCACAAACCTAGGCTCAGTGCATGTGGTCATATAGTGGTTGCAAGCAAAGCGTCAAATACAGAGATTCTGCAGTGTGATCGCAATGGTTGATAGGCCTCCAATACAACTTTTTGATACAATCACACACGCATGTAGGCACTTGTTCATTCGTTATCGCTGAAACACAGTCCTACACACTGCAAGTGTTGGAAGTCATTTTTCATGACTAATCTAGTTAAATAACTAAGAGCTGTTGGCTTTGCAGGGGAGTGAACATAAAACTAGACAAATGGAGGGATGAAGCCAGTTGAGGGATGATAGTTGTACTCCTCCTAATTGACTCAAGTGCCCTTATTAGTCTTGGGCCATTAGCACCTCAGTTTCCCTCTAATTCACCACATCTATTTGCAGTATCTGCTGTTGTGCGCACCCCTGCTTGTTACGTTTTCTGCTCCATGCAGGTAAACTTTGGCCGTTGTATTAACGTATTCTCTGTGAAGTTCAAACTGGTGCGTGGTTTCACCTCGGCGACAGTGGCGAGACGTGTGAGTTTCCCTTCCATAAATGTATTTTTTATAGGCCGTAGAGACACAGGGGAGAGGCTGGGCCCTTGTTTGTGGTGAGCATCAGGACTAAAGACAGTTTGATGTTAATTTCCCTGCACTTAAGCCCACAGGCAGCTTCCTGCCTGCCTCAGCTCTTGATGCATTTTTTATTTTTCTTGTGCCTTTCTTCTCCTTCCCCCTTTCTCTTTCCGTTGTTATGTTTTCCGCCTCTGTTTTCTTTTTTTTTTTGTTTTCTTACTTTCTCCTTTCTGGTATGGAACTGTAATCTCCCTCCCACATGGCAGGACAAAATAAAGGGGAATGGGGAAGTGAAGGAAATGGCCGTTTCCTTTTTTTGTTACCACATCGCCTTCATACATCCCATTCTCTTTTTCCACTATCTGCATACTCTGATTTGTTCAGGGTGTATATGAAAGGCTTATCGTCACATGTTGGGAAGATAAAACGATGAGACTGTACAACCACAAGAAAAAGAGAGTTTGAGAGAGAGGCACAGAGAGGAAAGAGGGAGACCTCTCAGGGAAGTACAGCCAGTGGAAAATCTCCAGGCCTGCCAGTTCCAACTGGTACATTCTGGACTCTGGACACAACACTTTTATTTCCCCCGTCCTCTAAGAGAAAGACAGATGTTCTGCCTTTCTGCTCTCCAACTTAAGCTTTTTCCCCTATGTTCATGACCTTTAGAGGTGTCCCAGTGGGCAAATTAGCCCCCCAAAGCTTGAATTTTTGGCACCATTGCTGCAACTTCCAGGCCCCATGTCAAACTGAATAAGAAGAGGTCAGGAACGGTTAGCACAAGAAGTCTAAAAAATGACAGGACTTGCTGCCTGAGTGCACAACAGCAGTAATACCCAAAATCCAAAGTGCATGCATTGGACAAGACTGCTTCAAAAGCAGTATGTACACATGGACCCATGGACAAAATTTATGTTACACTGACCCTCATGGATACATGGAAAGTCAAATCATTTTAGCTTTAAGCTGCAGTTCCTTTAATGACCATTAGATGCTTGCCCCTTAAAAAACTCAAGACTGTATTGTAGTTGACACATTTAAATTGCATGTCTGTTCAGCAATAATACCCAAAGGTGTTCAGTTTAATATCATAGAAGACTAAGGGAAGCTCGACTCTGAAGCTTGGCTCAATTGTCCCCCAAATTCAACTACTCGACAATTGTGTTTCTTAAACCCATTTGGTCCTCAAGTGTACCATCCTTCCTGAGGTTGGTTAGGCATTGGCTATTTAATGTTGTCACTGTCTGTGAAGTCTTACATTGTGTCACCAACATTTGTTCCCATAGCAGAAGGCCAGCCAAGTCCTCTGCTCTGATAAAGCCTCATGTGCCCAAAAACAATGAGCTCACAGAGGGAAAACAAACACATATACAACCGATATGAAAAGTTGTGCAGTATTGTGCTTAACTGATAAAATGGAGATTACAGCCGGATGACTTTATCTGGAGTTTCTCAGCATTGAAACGACGGCCCGCAAATTCAATCTTTGATTGAGAGGATTTTTTTTTTCTTTTGAAGGAACAGATGAAAGTAACTGTGTGTTCCACAGTGCAGTAACAAAACAGAGTGTGATAAGTCTGTCTGGGAATCTCGTCTCTTCAGCTTCAGACATAACAGATGAGTGCGATGTGAGATTGGAGGGAGTCAAGGGGAGGAGGAGGAGGTGGGGGAGTGTCACATAGTTTACCAAATGCAATTATGTAACTGTGTCATGGATGCAAGGAATGGGGAAATGAGGAGGGTGGGAGGCGTCTGGACAAGAGAAAAGACTAAGACCATGTACTTAACTGGAAGAAGCCTTGGATCATTGAGGAGTATGCAGTGAGTCCAAATTTGATGTTTGTTAAAATTGAATATATACAGCAGATTAAGCAAAAAATTGTATAAAGAAGCAGTAGCTAAAAAATATAGCCTAATAACATTTTCAGTCCACAGTTTTTGCTCCTATTTTCCACATAAACATCATGTTTAAAGGCTAGTTTCATCGTAACTGCAAGGTCTTTGTCATACAAGGTTTTGAATTGACAGAGACAGACAGAACAAAGAGACAGCACTTGAGCGATCGAGGTTAAAGGATATGTAAAGAGAGGGAAAGAGAGACGGTAACAGACAGCTGACAGAGTCCAGAGACAGCTGATAGAGTCTGTGACGTCTTCAGCCAGAGTCTGTCTCTCTGGCTCTTGTCTGTGTGTCACGTACACTTTTCCCATAGCCACCATCAGTGCTCGCCCTCCCTCCCTTTCCCTTTCTCTTCTCCCTCTCTCCCAGCCCAGATATCCCAGAGGGCCATGGGGTTGGCTAAGGCAGTAGGACTGATTGTCCAGAGTGACAGACGGCCGGCCGATTGGCCTGGCGCTGGCCAGTGTCAGCTGACAGTTTGTGTGTGTGTGTGTGTGTGTGTGTGTGTGTGTGTGTAAAATGTATGTCCTTCCTGTGAATGTGTGTATTTTGGAAAATGAAAAGCACATTGTTTATGAGACTTGGCATTGAAAGTGTAGGTTGTCTGAGCATTCCTAAAGCTCAGAAAGATGCAGTAAATGCTTAAAATGTTCTAGGGCATCCACGGTTCCTTGAAAAGTCTTGAAAAGTTTATTCAAACAAGTTAATGATCTTATTTTTCAGCATGTAATGATATGTTTCTGTAGTACATGCTGCCTAGTGACCAGCAGCTACTTATTCTGTTGGTTGGTTGTCCATCTGCCAGAAATTTCAAAAACATTGGCCTCCACATACATTGCCAGAAAGCCATATTTTACCAGCTTTGTTTCTTTATTTATTCTTTTAATTTGTTCTCAAATTGGTCTTAAATTCAGTCCCATCTAGAATTAATGGGGTCTTAAAAAGTCTTGCAGTTAGCTTTGGGAAACCTGCAGCTACCAAGCCGTTGGCAGTTTATAATAATCTGATATAATTTGATGGCATTACTACATGTGCTTCCCAACTTGCAGCAAGAAAGAAAAGAAGGCAGAGTGGCACCACGATGTGCACAGTCGCCTCTTTTATCTGCTGTTGTTTTCCACAGATTCAGACACTCTGATATGTGTGGGTTTCATTGAACAGTTTGCGTCTTAGGAAATGGCTTGGAAGTCAGCCCTCCCCTGCTTCTCAGGCCAGGAAACGCCAAACGTCTGAGATTCGTCATTCGTTCCATCTGGCAGAGTCAGTGGAGGGTTTGGAGGGGCCGAGGGCTTACATAACTAAAACAAATATCCGACATTTTAGGGGATTACATCATAAGAATGGGATCAAATTGGTAGGTTTTAGTTGCGTTTATGTGCTGGGAAGGTGCAGCACTGCCATTTTAAAGCAAGTTTGTTGTTTGAACAAGAGATTTGTACAAAATCACTCACTTTAGCAGCTGGTCTTGATAATTTGATGACGAGTAGAGTCATCAAATTACATCATAAATGTTGCAGCACATAATGTAATGTCTCACCAGGTGATGTAGTCATACATAACATTATCATAAAAAGCAAATATTACAGGAATCTTCTGAAGATGTTATTAGATTTTTTGGCAAATTATTCCATTTGCAGGTTTTCTAATGTTTTGGAAGAATTTATATGGTTGCTTCATGCATTGTTGGATTATTATTCTTGCACGTTGAAAGGCTTATTGCCTTCAGCAGGCGACTTGCCGAATGACGTCTATGTTCAAAACTTTGTTCAAGCCCCCCACCCTCCTTGTCCTGCTGGAACTGCTCTAAAATAAGGCGTGAGTGCCTCATGGAGAGAGAGGGGAAAAGAAAAAAGGCTTTCGCACACACCGACTGAATGATGGATTTTATTTGGTCTCTGTTTGCTGAGCCTGAGCTTGGCTGTGTTGGTCTGTTATGTCGGTTTCTATGGTGAAAAACACAGGCCATGCCAGACTCTGAGTAGTACAAGGAATAAAAAAAAAAAAAAAGTATGTGCAGGGACGGGGAGGGGAGAGACGGCGGGGTAACGAGGGAAACTCGATTCCAAGAATTCAGAGGGTGTGGAATCACAGAGAGCAAGACACGACAGACAGAACGTATATGTGCAGCAGACTGAAACACTGAAGCGAAGACAGACAGACAGACCAGCAACACAGACAGTCAGTGAATAATCTGAGTTGAACAGAAATAAGATGGCAGCTGAGAAAAAGTCCTGTCTCACAAGTTGCACATTTCCTAAAATGATGAAAACAAGAGGGTTCAAGAGACGAGCTTCTAAAGGCTGATACAAAATGAAGCTGCCAATAGCTGATACCAGAACAGATTTGTAACAGCAATATTATTAGAATCACTTCAGGTTTGAGGGCTTGTAGGCATTAACACAGACCACTGCACTCAGACTCAATAGTACATTATGCGAAATTTGAATTATTCACCTAATGGAGAGGGTGAATTACATGAATTCCATTTCATGTTTTTTATTTGCTCATTATAGGTGCTTATAAAGTTTGCAAATAGCAAGTGTGCACGATCAGCTGTGCTGAAAATAATGGAGGTGGAGGTAAAGAAGGCCACAGCTCCTCTGATTTATATCATAATATTAAAAACTGAGGATTTGTTTGCAATCTATGGTCTGTTGCTGCCCTGCTGGATTCTGTTCTAGCAATGTTGCCACGTTAGTCAAAGTTTCCAAATGTAAAAAAACAGCAAATGTTTAACAACTTTAACAACTTAATTAATTATAAAAATTGTTATTGACTAATTTTCTGTCCACCAACCCCACTTTCATATAGTATGTTGATTTCAAACCTTACTAATTTTTGGTGTTGACCAGAATGTGCCCTGAGCCCAAGGTAAAAAACTGTCGGGTACAGACCGCCAAACGCTCGCTCAGACTTATGCTCTTTACTCTCGTTATTCTCTAGTTTTCGAATTTAGATCAAAATTTTGCCAGTTTTACACTATTTGATTTCAGTAAGGTCGGTTGCTTGTTGTTTATCCTTTGGGAACTTTTGGCCCCTTATTTTAAATTAAAATTGCAGAAAGAATTGTTTTGTATCTGTACCGAGACTCAGGTTTGGCACTTTATCAGAAAATTGTAAATACCCAGCCCTGGCCATAGACTACTAATGTAGCATCAACCAATCACATTGATATAACCCTAGAACCTAACATATGCAGGAGACACTTCCACTGAGTGGAAATTTTGCTGTAATTGCCTCACTCTACCTGAAGTCCATTCAGATACAGTGCAAGGTTCAGTTCAGTTAACAGTGCTAATCCCACATTTCAGCATGAACAGAGCTGTTGCTTATTCATGCCATTTCCTCTCCATGAATGAAAGATGAGGTGCATTAGCGCACACTGACATGTGATTGATAGTGTGTGTGTGTGTGTGTGTGAGTGTGTGTGTGTGTGTGTGTGTGTGTGAATGAGAAATGAGGTATGTTAGCACTGTCAGAGCTCGGATTGATGGGGTGCATTTCATTTAACAGATTGAAGTGAGTGAAAGGTCAGCTGTGAGTGCAAGGCTGCTGCTACTACTCTGCCATTTCTTTGATTGGTGTGTGTGTGTGCGTGGAAGTGTGTGCGTGTGTGTGTGTGTGTGCAGGTGTGCAAAACCAAATGTTTAGACTAAATCAAAGCGCTCTTGTTTTTTCTTTTTTGTTAGTCTGCTGTATACGCAGCTGCATTGAATCTTTGTTCATCATTCCACATCTGTGCATCTGTGTGTTTGTGTGTGTGTGTGCATCTCATGCTTGTACCTACTCGTCTGTTATCAGTCCATCTATCTACAGCTTAGCTTGTGGTATGCAGCTCACCTGCAGTAAAGGAATTTGGAATGGACTCCCACACACACACAGACACACACACACACTGTGCCAACACACAGGTTTTTGTGTGTATATTGGCACAGTGGAGACACAGTTAGTGAGTCCAAAAGTAAGGTAGTCAGCACATATTGGCACACGGAGGCAACAGAAATGCATGTTGGTGTGCACACACACACACACACATTTACACTTCTTATGGCTAGTGCTGCCTGTCTGCAAACAGGCGAGGTGAGTCACGAGCAGTCTCTTTGCCCTTCTACCCATGCTGCTGGTGTGTATGTGCAGTCAGCACTCTTCCACGCACACAGTCACACACGCGCACACACACATTTTCATGCACATGCACACGCATACACACACACTCTGACAATCTAGCCAATTCCAAGAGCAAACAGATGTCATTCTGACCAAAAAACAACAACAGTGTACAGCTTGTTTCTGGCAGGTCACAGTGATCCCTGCTCTCTGGTGTGGGCTCCTTGTGCATGTGTGTGTGTCTGTGTGTATGAGACTCAGGTCGTAGAGGATCAGTCACACTGGGGTCTGCTTTGACTCTGTATCAACAGTTTAGTCTACACCTCTCCACAAAAGCCATGGGTTTACCGGTTGCCTCGGTGATGGCTCTGGTTCTCCCACCTGATTGGCTGCCCAATGATTCACTGTCGATGAGCTGCAAGTGTTTCCTATGCCCATGAACAGCTGCCTTGACCCCAGTGACACAGCAGGCCTGGGCTCACTTTAGTTTGGACTGATAAATGAAGCTGATATCAATTTATATCATTTTACAGATAAAAAAGACCAAAAAATGTTGTTTTTTTTATTTTCAGGAAATTAAAAGACAATGTTTAGAAAATTGGTCAATAAATCTGTCCACAGAAAGTCAATATAAACTATTTTTTATCAAGCTAAAATGACAAACTTACTCAGGTTCTGTCTTCCCAGATTTGAGGATTTACTGGTTTTAGACTTTTGGTCTGATAAAACAAGCAATTTGGAAAAAGTTGTGTTCTGGGAAATTGTGATCAGCATTTTTCACCATTTTCTTAAAGACATCTTTAAGACTAAATGGTTAAAAAAGACTTGACTTGAAAAAAGAATTGATGATAAAAAAAAAATTGTTAGTTGCATCCCTACAAATAATCATTCATACGTGTATCTGTCATTAAGCAGTCAGACAGTCATTCAGTCAGAGAGCCAGTCAGTAAACCAGTCAGTCAGATGGTCAGTCATGTGGTATTTCCAGGCCAGAGACAATCCAGGGGCTTTCTAAGACTAATTGACTGTGGCTTCAGAGCTGTCTACTGGTCACAAGGGCATGGCTGCTGGCCCAAGTGTGTGTCTGTGTGTGAGTGTGTACCTTCTTAGGAAGGCATGGCAGTTAACACATCGCAACAAACAAACCTTGATTGATGAGACAGCAGCCGATCTGATGTTCCAGCCCCCTTAGACAGAAGCTGGAGGCAGGCCCACTGTACACACATAGCACACAAACACACACACTTTTGCGTACACACTAAGTTTTCCAGTTTGCTGTGGCAACAACAAGGGCTGAAGAACATACAGCAAATTGTTTCCAGGTTCATTAATGTGTTTAGCACTCAACCGCCAAACCGGCTCTTCATTTAACTTTCATCACCTGCTAATAAAGCTTCACACCTGGAAAACCAGGGTTCTTTAAGGGTGCTTCAGTCAGGCAAGTGGCTTAAAAAGTGTTTAAAAATACTAGGATAAAACAAAAATACTTAAAGAACTAAGAATTTAAATATTTACAAGTTAAACTAAGCTGGGGGGTCAGGGAGGGACAATAACAAGGCACAAATCAGGAACAAAAAACTGTTTTGATAACAGGTATAGTGCAGTATAGTCTATTACTGACACAGTTTAGTTGTGCTGCAGTGGAAAAGGAAAACAAACCTTCTGTTTCTTGGAGTCAGGACAGCTGCTGTTTTATGATGATTTATGGTCTACCTGTATATAAAGTAGTTGAAACTAGCTCCACCTCCAGCAGCTACAACAGTAACATGCTGCTTACACACTGATGCTTCAGTATTAATAATCTAATGATGTCATATATAATAATATATCAGTCAGAGAGACCAAACCACTACTTTACTGCAATACTTTTTAGCTATGTTTTTCTCAGAACTGGTTCTTACGATGTGCTGTCTGACCACGTCAGAAATCAAATGTGTTTATTGTTGTTCTGAACGGCTTCACTCAAAGCCGACCAGGGAGACGCGGTATCGTTTCACTACGGAGATAATGGAGCATATTGTAATAATAGTGTTGCACTCGGTCAGTGTTATGGGTCTCTCGTTTTTCATTCTGACAGCAGCATCACTACAGGCTAACCAGGCTACCTTGGCAGTGGTGCACCACCAAAATGTTCCGGGTATAACTCGCGCTCTAGAATTATTGTTCTGCATGTCGGAGTAAGTGGATTTGGGTCACAGAGCGTATTCTTCATAGGGCCGCATGCCCCGAACCGTACCATGTCTATACTGTGACAGTTCGGGATGGATAAACGTACCGTTACACCCCTACTGTACAGAACTCTTTCTGTTGTGGTATGCAGCGCATACTGTTTTCCTTACAGTGTGTACACAAGAGTGTGTAAGGAAAAGAGTATTCGAAAGTGTCAAACCCCACATGTTCCCCTTGTTTCAGAATATGGTTGCAGTACAGCCTGCTCCCCTCAGGCACACGCAGTTACTGTAAAACCAATCCTTTTTAATTAAGACAGATTCCAGTGAGGAAGAAGAAGAGCAACTGCTACCCCCACATCCAAACACACACACACACACAACTGCAATATCCTGTCATTTGTTTTTCTTCCCTTTCCCCGTCCCATTGTCTCTCTTTTTTTGTTCCTTTTCTAGAAGCTACTTGAGTTGTTCTTTCACAGTGCTTGTTCTTGTTTGTTTGGAAGTGTGGAGACTAAATGACACACTGTAACAGACTAGAGAGTCATACACTTGATTAACAGTCACAGCAATAACCAAAACCAAGATGGCAGCAAGACTGATCTGAAGAGTTCAACCTGAGGCTGCTCTCTGGTTGACCCCAGATTTTAGTGGCCAGTTGGACTCCCTGTGAGCCACATGGTTTTTTCTAAACGTCCCTTTGTTTTTTACAGCGTCTTCACTTTGCTCATCTCTGTTGGGTCTTTGTACCCCTCCCCTCCACCACCACCCCCGGTGAGCCATCAGGGCCAGAATGCGGCGGAACAACAAACCCAAATAGTGGCTATAAACTTCAGACTTGTTTACGGCATGGGTCTGCTTGCTCACCTCTTGGTGAACTCCTGCAACAGACACCACTTTCCTCTCCTGTTGGAGCAAAGAACAACGTGACCCCAACTTCACCCTGCCCAACCTGCCCTTTGGACGACTTCAATGGGACTGCAATGTTTTTACTCTTATACAACTGCTTTCTACAGCAGTAACATTCAACACTTCCTCCATGCCCCATTCTCCAGTTTACCACTCCATTTAATTTAGCTTATTTGAAAAGCCTATTGCTCATTTGGTTTAACTTTTGGGTCTAAGCTGCCTGGTAGCTGATATAAAGTAACTTAATATTTGACAATTTTTGCCAACAAGTTCCCAATATCAGCAAATTGATAAGTCAAACAATGTCAGTATTTTCAAATTTTTTACAGACATTTACAGACATTATGTTGCTAACTCAGAGTTACACCCAGGCAAGGCCAAAAGACACAATTTAATGGGCATTGTTGGCTAAAAGTTTAATCAGCTGATACGTGGTGGCGTCTCATAATGTGAAAGACCTTGGTGTTTGGATGGGCGGCAGTCCATATGTGAAGTTTAAATCACAGATCATGGGTGAACTGGGATGACTGGCATTGAGTGGTATCACCCTGTTCTCTTAAATCGCTGCCAAGATGGTGGTGGTTGGCTCTGGAGAGGCTGGCACATCAGTTGTATGCGATTTATGGGTGGAAATAGGGCACTGAGCCTGGCAGCAGAATGGTAGTCAGTGTTTTCCTATCCTCTTGTATTCACAAGTAATTTTGCCTGGCATAAAGAAGAAAAGAGGCCTGTTTGGTTCCAGTTCCAGTTTCTTTTCTGATGGGGGCTTTAGGCATTTCAGACTCTTGTCATTGTTAGTGCAGAGTCAGATACCTTACCTTACCTTCGAGAAGGGAGTGTACTTTGAGCCCCTGAATTTTCAGTTCACAATGCATGCAGTGGAACAAACTGAAAAACTTTGAAGTGGTTTGATGTGTCGGACACCATTTAGGTCTATCAACTGGTTCCCAACAGTTCCCTGGATTTCTGTCACACATATATTTACTTCACTCGCCTACTAAACGGCACATTAAAAATATGTAGTTGGTCCAGCTTTTGCCTTTTTAAATAGCATATATCTGAAACACCCGTTGTGTAAAATAGAGTGGAAAGGAAGTACTGGATGTGTCAAAAGGCTTTAAAACTCAGGTTATGGGAAGCTTTGGCTATGGGTTGTTAGGTTCTGCAGTGGAAAAAGGCCTATTAGTCAGCTGGCTTCACCTTAATCTGCCCCACATTTCATTACTCACCACAACAATAAAGCTAGGCTACAGCAGTCGTTTGCTTTGCCACCCACATTCTGACCACACAAGATCTCCATCTTATTACTGTCTTCCCTCATTCCCTCATAACACCCATATCTCATCCACCTATGCTGATTCATGAGGTTTGACCTCAGTCCGTGACCTGTGGTTTTAATATTGCTTCCCTCTGCCATTGATTGGAGGGGATCAGAGTGTCTGTGGTTCCTTACGACCAGACAAAATCATCTAAACACAAGCCATTTTTTTCTTTTTTTCTCCTTCTCCATGGCTCCACTTGGAAATGGCGATAATTGTCTCAACTCCTCTTACTTACTTAAAGTGTGTCTGTTTGGGTTGGCGTGGGGTTAGCTGCTGAGATTTTAATCTGCTCACCGAGCCATCTGCCACTGTCGTTGGGTCGCATATCTCGGGGATTAAATCAGAGGCTGTGCAGCACGTGAGATGTTCCTTATGCACACTGCACACAGTGAGATACACACCCTCGATGATACACACACACATATCTAGCCACAACAAAAACACGACACGTTCTGTCGAGCAAATACTGCTGATGAACACACATGAATAAGTGCACACATGCAAGAGCGGAAAATGTGGGCCACTGCCACTTTCCCTGCAGCTCAGACTGCCAAACGACCCTCCACCGCCCACAGCTAAAGGCCCTGATTACCATTTTATTACGCCATGTCATTATTCTGATGCTATCAATGGAAATGAATTGGCTGACAATTGATTTACAATAGCCCTCCCCTCCTCTTCACTGGCCCTCAGGGAACCTCTGGTGCTCATTGATTCGTTCCCCCGTCCGCTCTGTCCGACTGGCTCTAACTAGGCTTTCACCTATTATAGGCTACCATGCTTCGACATGGCAGAGATTAAATTTATTGCTGGATTTTCAATAGTGTCATCTACTTTTGGACTGACATCTGGACAATTTGATATTGATACAGTATAATATCTGTGTCTGGTAGACCTTTCTCCTGAAAGGTCCGCTTTTAGAGATAGAACTGGGTAGTTGGCATGACCAGCGGTGGCCACCATAAGTAAACAGATAAGGAAAAGAGTGCAGAATCACAGAATAGAGGTCTTCAGGGACCCAAACTCAAACAGACCGGTAAATAACCCACCCTAAACAAAAAACAGATGTGATCTGAAAGGGACCTGAAGATAGTCTGACCCTCTCCTAAAAGACCCATGGATAATTAGAGCAGGTTCAAAATTTGGTCTACCTGAATAGGCCGAAATAGAGAGAATGAACTGGATCCACTCGGGTATTAGACATATTGATACAAAGACCAATAGACTGGGACCCTAGTCCTTCATAAAAAGCAGAATATCGAGTTATAACCGACCAGTCTGATGTGTATAGACATGTGTGTGTGGTTATTTTGTAGCAGCCTGGTGACATCAGGTGATATAATGAAGGTAAACACAGTGAACAGCCGAGCTGTGCTCTGGTGCAGCACTTCTCAGAGTCTGTAGATTTATCAACATATCAGTCCTGCTGCCTTCAGATACTGCAGAGATTTAATGAACTGAAGGAGAAGCTTTTCATACAGTATAAACAGCTGTGGACAGCAGATACTGTAAGAATCACTTACATTCATTTATAGATCAATGTAGACTGATTTACTAACTTTCCTACTTTCACCACATTAAATGTTATTTTATGTGCCAATTTTGGTTGTAGAGAGTTTAATTGAAATCATTTATATTTTATTTTATTTGAGCACATCTGCAGCAAGTATTTAGTCTGAAACACAGGCACCACATAGCCTATGTGACGCTCACAAAAACAAAGCGATTTTATGACATCATTTATACATCATTGTTGCGTTTTAGCAGCAGCTTAAATTTTTTAACTTTAAGCAAAATTAAGTTATTTGTCAAAAATATTTGGCGAACAGTGGGCTAATCAACATTGTCAGGAAATCAGGACTCAGAAAAATATGAAATATCTCAAAAATGCCAAAATACTCTTGAGGGGGGCTTTAAATGTTTAGTTATGGATACTTTAAATTCTTTAAATACTTTAAATACACCAGAATAAACAGTAATAACTTCTTGGACAGAATATCTGCTGTCTGTTTAGCACATTACTATTTTAACTTGTACATAAGCCAGAGCAGCAGCAATCTGGCTGAGCTGGCATGTTTCTACGAGTTAGCGTGGCTGCTGGTAAAATTGTTCAACACACTTATTGGAAGGGGAAGAAAAAAAAATCCCAACTGGCCACAGGGCATGCAGAACATCATTAGTGCCAAGTGTCTGAAAGCTGTCGAAAACATTCCCATCACAGCGCAACTGGAGTGCTCACTAACAACCCAGACCATTATGCCTCTGCTCCCTGAATAAGCCAGCAGACAGAGCCCTGCAGACATTGAGATGTGACTTCAGTACATGCAGCACATGTGCAGTGGCAGCCATTTTCTCTCACCTTAGTCGAGTGTGTCAAGAGTCTCAGTGGAGTCTCTCACCTCAGGAAAATGCACATGACAGTTTGGGGACTGGACAGTTTTTTTCCCCCAGAAATACCTTAATGGAAACCGTGGTGGATGGAGCTCACCATGCTCCCTGCCCTGTCCCCCATGGGATTAATCTTTCAAGTGTTAGCTGAAACTCCAGTCTGCTAGTAAATGACTTGTAATAGCTATAGTTTCCTACTGTAGCATTACAGGAACATAGCTTGTGTCTCTTTTCTTAAAAGTTCCCAAGATGCTCCACTTAGCCTTTGGAGGACATGACCTAATGTCTCTCACTGAAACACTTCTCTTTTTTCACTTTGCTAACTTCCCGTCTGACAGACTTCCATTTACATTCTTGTATGTTTGGGCAAGTTTAGCCACTTTGCCTTTTTTTAGTGGTTTTTGCAGTGAGATGTAAAATGCTGTTAAAACTATGGGTTTTAAATGCAAATGTAGTCTTTTCTACTGCACATTGACCAGCAGTAGTAATATGAGAAAAAAAAATCAAATCATGAACCCCCTATCTCCATGCCATTAACCTGTCTAAGAGAAGGGAAAGCAATCTCTGGCCACAGCCAGGTGTTTTCACTTGACAGATATTCTAATTGTGCAAGCTTTTAACTGATGGAAACAGTGCTAATGCTAATCCCGAAGCCATTCCTGTCTGCTCTGATGATACTGCTGTATTTACTGAGCGATAGCTGGTTGTCACAGGCAGGTCAAGGGCTGGCATTGGCTGCCCTGACAGCTGCTTTACTGTCGACTGTGGTGTGCTCTAAATGTGAAGGGAAGTGGAAGGGCTGTCTGTGGTAGAGTAGCACTACTGCCACACTAAGCAGGGATGCTCACACTAAATCTGCAATATTTTTTCAGGGTTTTGTATTGCTGATGGTATTCCTGTTTGATACGTTATTTAGAGAAGTCATGGAATATCAGAGAATTTTAACACTTCCCATTCTGCTTTCATGTCATTAAGTATTAGGTCATGTGTGGTTTTCAGTGAAAACCAGACTGATTCAACACGAACAAACCAGGAAAGAAGAGCATCATTTGCATCAGTTTACTTTTCACAAGGAGTACTACTCAGCCTGTGAAAACAGTTGAGTAAGGTTGGCTCTGGCAGGAGCTTTCTCAGTTTTGAACGGAAAGTTGTATGATGTTAACTGTAGGATCCAGTGTTCTTGTGGCTTGACCCATATTAACCAAAAAATAAACCAAAATTAAAATCTATCAGCTTCTGCTACATTTTACAATTTATTTTTTAAAATTTGTCTCACTCAAAGTCCCCCAACTTTATGAAAGTACAATTTTGAATTGCTGGAGTATCCCCTCAAGTCACTGAATCTCTCTTTGATGTTGTTAGGAACAGTCTTGTAAAAGCCATGAAATATATGAGGGCAATGGTGAGGATTATGTATCTACAAAACACAATAGTTAGCCTCTGATGTTCCTGGCAGACATTTTCTGCAGCCTGTACAGCTTTACATATAGCTATCATCTAGGCTGTATGCCGTATTTAACACAGCACACTTAGTCATTTCACCCCCTCCCCCTTGTTTTTTCCTGTCTCTCCACATAATAACACTTGAAGACCACAGCTTGCATCTCAGCAGCCAGCATGTGTAAGAGCTTGTTTCTCCATGTTAGATGATGGGCTCAGCATGGTTCTCATATTGACCCGCCATGTCTGCAAATGCATTAGTGCAGCAGTGACCCACTTAATGCCCAACTACAACAAACAAGGCCATCAGTAGATACAACTGCCTTTTTATGCAGCATATAGGGAGCCGCTGTCTGCTTGTGAGAACCCAGTGTGCTCAGTGGTGTGTCTAAAAAACAAGCAGGCCCAAGCAGCAGGGCCTGTCAGACGAGGCCCTGGTCAGGAGAGTGGTGGTGGCTAGTCATGGTGTCTGAAGCAGCTGACAGCCTGACCTGATCCTACCCCACAGACAGGAAGGGAATGGAGGGTAGCCCGTGGCCATCTGAGCGCAAGCCTCTGAAAGACTAGTTGTTTTGTGTACAGTGAGGGGATAGTCATTGGACAAGCAGTTGGAGTTTTAAATAACAAGCTAAAGGGGAGCTTGTAAGCTTCACTCACATTTATCTATGACTCATGTTATCAGTACTGATACAAGTTGTTGAAAAATTATATTTTGAGCTGATTTAATTGCAAGTATTCCAAAAAAAGAATTCAGGATTTCCTCCAGAACTGGATTTAGACCATAGAACAGGATTTGGATACATACACTTCAGCTTTGGAAGCTACATACATGTACAGACAAAATCTTACCAGCTCATTTTTTGCTACTAGTAACTGTAGAAAATATCTACTGAGAATTGATTAACCCTGATGAGACTGATCCGTGGCTGGCCACCTCTCAAACATATTCAGGAACTGAGTTTGGTGGATTCTTGGAGAAGTTTGAATATCAAAAACAGAGACAAACTGATCTAACCTTGGAAACAATCAACCTTGCAGTGTCGGTCACAAGCACTTATACCCAGTAGTTTCCCACGAGGTTCCCCTCCAGAATACATATGTCCAAAGCTTTAACCCTGCCCGCCTTTGTCAAAATTCACAAGGCAAGATAACTTGTTTCTCACTCATTTGCGTTGGTTTCATGTCTGTCAGGAGGGGGGGAATCCTGTTTTTTAATCAAGGGGATTGAGCAGACAGTGGCTGGAGGACTTAAACATCATCGCTGACCTCCTCTAGTGTCAGTCCCTCAAACAGTTCTAATCCCACCACATGCTGCCCCAAAAGCTCAATCCCACATGTTTTACCAGATCACACTCGGGGCTCTGGAACTTGACACACCACGATGCATTTGAAAAATGCATCCAGTGCATGGAGCTGTGCTGCAAGGGAAAAGTGTTGCCTTTTCTTATGGAAACAAGTGCCAACACTTGTCACTGTGGCTGATACTTCAACTGTCACTGCAGCAGCCATGCAGAGGTTTGGATGGAGAGTCTCAGCTACGGTGTCAAAACAGTTTCACTACTAGAAATGCTACGTGTTTTCCACTCGAATTTTCCCCACACCCACTCACTGTGTTTACAGTTAATACAAGCTGTAAACACAGACACACATGACTGAACTGGATAATCACATATACATTTATTCATTCATGCTGAGCCAGTGACCTTCCTTGCTCACTGTGGCTCTCCTGTGGACGGCAGTTTGAGGTGGTTATAAAAGGACTCTTACAGACTCACACATTGTTAGATTCACACCTTCCATTATCCTGGAAACCATAGTGCCTTTGCTGCCTCGAGTGCTGGAGGCTTGTTTGTGTTATCAACGATTCATTTACAGCT